>OY755235.1:25726244-26326244 GCA_963576725.1 Azorinus chamasolen | reverse complement strand
AAAAACAAAACAGAAAGTTGTCCAAGTTAGCGTTTATTTGTTTTTCTCCATCATTTACGCTTCGACAGCAGCCATTTTGTAATTGTATGCAATGTACATAGCCGGTTGCAACATTTCATCCTAGACATATGTTTTGGTAGAACTTTCGACTTTGAGAAGTTTCTTATGTATATATATGTTATCAATAGCCTTGACCCAGATTGAATTTTTTTTACACAGGTGGGCCATTAGGGGGTCCAAGGTACACTTCAGAGTGAGTCAGACCCTTGTGATCAATATATTTTATAAATCTAATTTTAGTTCTTGTTTAAAACCCTTATATCAATTAAGATTTCAGACTTTTTTAAGAAAAGAATACAGTTTCACACCTTTGCAAACAGAACAGAGCCAGATCCTGGAGGACCTGTCTGGTCAGGGTCTGCTCTGTTTGCTTATGAAATTATAATAGATCTGAGTACTGTTTCTACCAATACCAAAATATCATGATTGTGTATAAGTAAACGACGAGCAGTGAACCATAAACATCAGCACAGTCCACTTTATGGGGCAGTAAGCATTCTGTCAGCATAAAACCTGCATGAGAAAATCGTGATTGACTGTCGCATTTAAAGTACATATCTTAGTTAGATGGACTGCAGCAATGACGACACCCCTAAATCGTGGAACATACCAAAATGTAAAGTACATTCACGACTCACTGCATGATCGTTGTTACCTATACATGTCATTATAATAAACAATCAGCTAAAGTACATTCATCATGATATTGCTTCTGACATGAATATTCAACTGGGAAAAGGTTTACTGTAAACTGATTCAGCTATCACTTATATATAGGTCCCAGTTGACACTATACCAATACTGTCCTGTACTATAATCAATGTATTTGAATCAATATTTAAATTCCGTTATGTTCAACTTGTTGATGCTGGTCCATATTTATCACCCATCTCAACATCTGGTCTATACACCCGTATGTGAATTGCTGAATTATTTCTTGTCATACTCTCAGCTTCGTGTTCATCTGACGTGGGTTCAAAGTCGTCCGTGAGTTCAACAGTTGAGGTATGAGCTGCTGTCTCAACTGAACCCATACCTCGTGATTTTAATTGTAATGACAAGTTGATAGCTCTATTAATTGCAACGCCAAGGCCATGAATGTAAACAACATTCCCACTGTCAAGAATTTTCTGACATCTTTCAAGCTGCTGTTTGAAGTTTGTATGGCGTGAAACGTAAATATCACAATTTCTTTTCGGGAATTTCCGTGGCAGTCGTTTTCTTAGAGTATATTCCTCTTTATCAATTAGGTCTTTTAGTTCATTTCTCTTAGATTTCACTTTCGTATCTGCAGATTCTTCATTTAAAGATGCCATGGCTTGTGTATTTTTGTCTCTGCCACTTCACTCTATCTTGGACTATACAATAGTAGAGATATTCCGAAGGCCGAGTCTATTACCACGTAATTACGTGTCATTAGCAAGTCATCTAAAACCACGTATGCACATAATAATCACCTTTTCGTGAAAATCACCCCCATCTCAAGAAAGTTTCCGGCCAATATATACAAATAGTCTTATTGTAAAAGAAGAAGAAAACGTTAGAAATTTATTTTACTTTTAATGTGTTACATGAATAAATAAAAGTCTGTTATTGTATAAAACGATGAAATGGACAATTTTTTTTAAAAAAAATTACTATAATTTGCGATGTCTTAGTATCACGTAAGTAGATCTGTACAGTGCTTAGTGCCACGTATGGCCTTTTAATACCTTATTATGTACAGTTTTGCTCCAGTTTTGTTGCAAACAGATGTGTAATAATAAGCTTAATATATGAACTATTTGTTACAATGGTAAAATTAGTGTTATGTCTTGAAATAAGAGAAAAAATGAAAGCATTTTCAGCGGTGATGTCCCTTTGCTTATTGACCTGTATTTTCTGTTAGACGGGATTTTACATAATTCTCTCAAGAGAAAAATATTGTATAGAAAACCTGATATATGGAATAGTTGTTGCAATGAAAAAAGTAGTTTTATGCCTTAAAATAAGGGAGAAATCGCCGTACGTGTCACCAAAGGAACGATTACCCAGCCTACGGTTATTGAATTTTCAGCGGTGATGTCCCTTTGCTTATTGACCCGTATTTTCTGTTAGAATGAATTTTTTATATTTCGCTCAATATTTCAGAAAAAAACAAAATTGTATCAGAAAACCTGCTATATGAAATAGTTATTACAATGAAAAAAAATAGTTTTATGTCTTAAAATAAGGGAGAAATCACCGTACGTGTCACCAAAGGAACGATAACCTAGCCTACGGTCATTGAATTTTCAGCGGTGATGTCCCTTTGCTTATTGACCCGTATTTTCTGTTAGAGGAGATTTTACATAGTTACCCTCCAGATTTCCGAAAAAACAAATTTGTATTAGAAAACCTGATATATGAAATAGTTATTACAATGAAAAAAGTAATTTTATGTCTCAAGATAAGGGAGAAATTGCCGTACGTGGCAGCAAAGGAACGATAACCTAGCCTAATAGCACTGACTTTGTCAGCGGTGATGTCCCTTTGCTTATTGACCCGTATTTTCTGTTAGACGGGATTCTACATAGTTCCCCTCCGGATTTCCGAAAAAACAAATTTGTATTAGAAAACCTGATATATGAAATAGTTATTACAATGAAAAAGGTAATTTTATATCTCAAAATAAGGGAGAAATTGCCGTACGTGGCAGCAAAGGAACGATAACCTAGCCTACGGTCATTTACTTTGTCAGCGGTGATGTCCCTTTGCTTATTGACCCGTATTTTCTGTTAGACGGGATTCTACATAGTTTCCCTCCAGATTTTCGAAAAAAAATTGGTATCAGAAAACCTGATATATGAAATAGTTATTACAATGAAAAAAGTAGTTTTATGTCTTAAAATAAGGGAGAAATCGCCGTACGTGGCACCAAAGGAACGATGACCTAGTCTAATAGCATTTACAATTTTCAGCGGTAATGTCCCTTTGCTTAGTGACACGTAATTTATGTTATACGTGATTTTATACAGAGTTTTGCTCAAGGTTTTTTGCAAACAGTTATGTTACGATTTCTTTTTGGAACGTTTATTACCATTTTCACTGCAAAAAAGGCGTCGGTACACGAGATAAACGTGTTTTCACGCATTTGCAAACAGAGTACACCCAGATCAGATGGCTCCTATAGGAGCCGTCTGATCAGGGTCTGCTCTGTTTACACCCGTTTCCAACATCCAGGTACTTGAGGATTGCTGCAAAAAGGCGTCAGTATACTAGGTAAACGTGTTTTCACGCATTTGCAAACAGAGTAGATCCAGATCAGATGGCTCCTATAGGGGCCGTCTGATCAGGGTCTGCTCTGTTTACACCCGTTTCCAACATCCAGGTACTTGAGGATGAAATCTCCGACGTACAGAACATGGCATCAAAAGAAGTCTTTGCCTCGTGAGAAACAGATTATTCGATGAAATTTGATTTCTCTGAAGCTTATATATGGTAAATCATGTGTCATTCAGCTTGGTCAAAGTTTGCTCCACATTAGGTTTGGTTGATGTTAGACGTTTACGGGTGTGAATGAGTAACACCAATGAATGCGTTTGTCGGCTTACCAACGCTGTTAGACGTAATTAAGCTGTCGTGTGCGTGGTGTTTGGTGTTTGCATTGCAAACAACTCGTAATTACCGACTGTGATATTTGTGTATCAAAGCTGACATGAACTCGGCTTGCATGCTGAGTTATCAGTCAAACCTAGCTGACTTTTGCATTCATTTCTTTAGTATTCAAAGGACGCTTGTGGGAAGCAGGGATACTTTCACTTTCACATAAGTGAAATAGATTATTGTGGATTTATGTGGATTTATGTGATTCATATGGAATTTTACTTATAAGTGGATCAACACTAAGGTGGGTAATTTATCTAGTCATTATTTTCCGTACTATTATTGCAATAGTATTCTATACCACGCATTGTTACAAGAAATAGTGTTACAAAATATATCTTACTTATCCAGGTGTGTAATTCGTCCAAATAAATGCATTTTAATCATGATATTAGAATGCTATCTGAATTTATTGCCGTATAGTGTAACTCTCACGATGCGTGTGATTTTTACCCTGTCACCGGTTATAAAAATACGTGGCAATAGACACTCCGATAAAATAAATGGTTAAATAGTGATATACTATACAATAAAACTTGGCTAATCCAAACACCTAAATACATGTTCATGTATATCATGTTTGTCTTTCAGACGTGTCAACCAACGTCATACACTTATCTAAAGTTCTGTATATTACTTTACTATAAGTGCGAGTTCGCGATGTTTTACTGTATATTCATATTTGATGATCTCGTGGATGCTAAACTTTACCTGGCTGAAAAAAACTGCATGTAGATCTAGGCCTTTCACTGCCAATGTCGCAAAAATTCAACACGACAAATAGTGCAGTCCCAGAAGTCGGCGTCTGATCAGGGGCTTCACTTTTTGTCTCAAACTCTATTTCCACATATGTGCTTTATTCCTTTGAAATTTGCATTTATTTATCTTATTTACTTATTTTTCCGAATAATTTAACAAAATTGGTTTGCAGACGACAATTAGAAATTTGGCGCCGAAGGATTAATTAACGGCTTTCTTTCCTACTTGGGTGAATCTTCAAGGCTTTTCAATAAATAAAACATCCACAAATTAAATGACTGACATATTGTTGCACACTCTTTCTTCCAACAAAAACAGTGGCCATCAAAAGTCAGTGGCCATCAAAAAGAGGTCTTATTATGAGTCCGAAGGCAGGTGTTAGCTTAATGTAGGCTACAGTCCTGAGCTTTCTGCATTACTTTTGCCCTGCAGCAACCACTTGCATTAAGACTCCCAAGTGCAACAAATGAATGACCACCCAGGATAGGTTATTCTTTAATAACATTTTCTCTCATAACAGTATGCAAGTAGCCTATCTATCACCATTCATGAATATACATTGACTTACCCTTTTTTTTTTTTTTATAATTTACATAAACAAAGGAGCTTGAGGCCATGGCAGAAACTTTTGAATCAGTTATATATAGTACCACAAGCAACAGAGCAAATCCTATCTGATCTCTTTCCGAAGAAGAAAAAAGTCGCCTCTCTGCGAATATCTAAACCATATGTGTTTCCATCACCAGTCAGTAAATGGTTAGTAATCTTACTGCATGATATATTTAACTTTAGTCAAGCTTGTGTTGGTTTTAACACTTTCCTTTACATAACGATACGTTCATGTCTGTTAAACAGAATAAACTCAGGTCAGACGTTTCCAACAGGAGTCGTCCGATCAGGGCACAATGCCTGTTTATGTGATTGCATATATTTGATCCGTCAGCTTAGTCGTTTACCCTGAATAAAACGGAATAGTTGTCGAATACTCATGGGGTGAGCAAATCATGCGGAAATTTTCAGTAAGTTAAGGACGTTAGCCGTCTCTCTGTGTTTCGTTTCGAGTAATCGCACATGGCGTCTATATTGTAGTCATAACACATATTGAAGTGTCCATTTTGGGTTTTCATCATAGATGTCGCAATCGTCATCATCACCATCATCGTCATCATCATCATCAGCAGCAGCAGCATCGTCGTCGTCATCATCGTCATAAATATCGCCTCAATTTCCATCCTTATATCATAGTCGTATTGCAGTCGTCAACTCCATCGACTTGTCATGATGATGGTGATCGTCATCAGCGACAGCATCGGCATCAGCATCATCATCCACACTCATAGTCATCATCACTTTCATCATTATCATTGTAAATCGTCGCATTCATGTTTTGTTATGTGTTAATCGTACTGTAAATATCATTTGTGATTGTACTTGTTTACTGTGTGTGTATGTGAAATATCTCTATGCTCTCCTGATCTGGGGGAAATAAAAATTATTATTATTATTATCACCAGTCAGTAAATGGTTATTAATCTCACTGCATGATATTTCCGCATGATTCCCCGTTTTCCCTCGAATTAACTGACAAGTAGTAGCAGAACAATAAACTCTTAAAAATGAAAACACAATCTCGGATTTATAGACAGTTTATATGTTGTTATATGATGGCATGGTCTTACATGCTCCTCGGGACAATTTGAACCCAGCCTACAGCACTGTTCTCTAGGGGTTATGTGTTGTTATATGATAACACGGTGCTCCTACTGGTTCCTACGAACAGTTCGCACCTATTATATGACACTGGTCTCTGTAGTATACTTGTACTATACAGTAAAACTTCGATTATTCGAACACTAAAATACGTATTATTATCGATCTTTAAGACAGGTGGCAGCTTAATGCATGGTGAAAGTCATGCAGAAAGCTCCTCTAGGAGCTTTCTGCATGACTTTCACCATGCATTAAGCAGCCACCTGCCTAAAAGGGTCTAAATTCTTCTGTACCGAAAATTCGAATAATCGAGGTTTTACTATGTTTTGTTATATGTATGTAACAAACTGGTTGACCAGAGTGTATATGTTGTTTTATGATGGAACTGTCTAACAGATTCCTTAGAAGAAGAATATGCACATAGTATACGACACTGTTCACACGGGTGTATATGTTGTTATATGATGACATTGCCTTACACATTCCTTAGAATAATTTGCACCTAGTATACGACACTGTTTACCAGTGTTTATATGTTGTTATATGAATGGCACTGTCTTACAGGTTCCTGAGAACAGATTCCACCTGGCATATAAAACTGTTCACTAGAATGTATGTGTTAACTTGTTATATGATGACAAGGTCTTACATAGACACACATAGAGAGAGACAGACATACATATAGACATACAATCAGACAGACAATCAGACAGATATGCAGACACAGAGAGACACAGACTGACATACATACAGACAGACAGTCAGGCGGTCAGATGGACGGATGGATGCACAGATGGACGGACGGACGGACAGACAGACAGACGATCAGACAGACATACACAGACAGACAAACCGACTGACTGAAACAATGACAAGACAGACAGAGTCAGAGACACATCAAACAGGCAGGCAGACAAACATACATACAAAGACGTGCGGGCGGGCGGACGGACGGACGGACGGACGGACAATCTAGACAGACAGACCAAACAGTCAGTCAGACAGATTTATAGACAGACAGAAAGACACACATACACAGACACATACACAGACGGACGCACATACGGCAGATAGACAGCGCTAGACGGACAGAGACACAGAAAAATAGAGACAGAGAAAATTCAGCGCATTTGTTGATTTCACAATAATGTAATATCTAGTCAGCGATAAATGAATTAATTCGGATACAATGTCATTATATGATAATATTGGCATCCCACAAATAAATACATATGAATTATTTAACGTCTGAAAATTTAGCCGATGGGAAAGTGATTGTGGTCTGGTCTATTTGCATATATAACTCTTAGCATGCTAATGTTGATTTTTATAACTTGGACATTCTGATTGTTACGCTTGAAACGAAGTAGACGAAAATAAAAAATGACGGTAAAACAGGCGATAACTGTTCGCAGACGATGTTTAATTAGGGACAAATAGCCAATGCAATAACAAGAACGTGTGTAATGAATCAATGAACGAAACAGAGAGCAACCAAAGTATGTACAGTACAGCCACTCTATAGCGGTCACTTAATTATAAGTAAAACAAACCTTTGTTTATTTGTTAAAACAGGTGATTGCTTAATACAGAATGAAAACAATACAGAAAGCTCCGGCGAGAGAAATTAAAAAAGTATTTAAAACTCATAATTAGACTTCTTTGTAGTAGATCTAGTGGTTGACTCGTTGTAGAGAAGTTCTAGGGTTTAACGCGAAACAATTATAACTACATTCTTTAATATCTATAAGCAGCTGAAAAATCGTCCACTTCTTTTTATTCTAAATGCGTCCTTCCATTTGCAATGTTTCAATTCACGATCCGAATGTCGCATTGTTTGGATCCTGGTGAGACGCAGAATAACTCGACATCTTGACATATGAGGATCTAAACTGTTTGCAAAGGTAATCATAAACTATTAATTGTACTGACATCAGTTTTGCACTTATAGACCACTCGAGTTTCACTGTATAGTAGAACGTATCTTAACCCATTACCTCATAGGCTATTTTTAGATCCAACCACTTTGAATAAATCTACCGAACAGGAGCATTAACTATAGAGAAAAGGAAAAAAAATAGAATTTTGTAGTTTGAAACCATTGTGATAAATAGAGCATTTGCTCCTATAGGAGCAAATGCTCTATTTATCACAATGGTTTCAATATGTGACTTTTGTAGAGGCGTCAAAAGGCGTCAATATGAGGGAATGGGTTAAACGGCCCGGGCCGTCTAATTATGGGTATGTAAGGCAGGTAGTAGAGTAATGCTGGTCAACAGTACAACTTAATGCAAAAAGCTCACACAGAAGCTTTCTGCATTACTTTTGCCCTGCATTAAGCAACCACCAGTTATTAAATACGTCTATGATCAGTAAATGAATGGCCACCTATTATAAGACGGATTCAACTGTATGTAAGAAAAATAGCAAAGTCACTAGTTCGCTTGAGCTGCTCTATGAGCAGGGAAAGGCATTTGTTCCAAAGCTTCAGTCTGTCTGGGTCTATATTGTGTACATAGCCACCAAGACGCAATTTGACTTAGTGCACTTCAAAATATGCTTACAAGATACGATAAGGCTAGATGAAAGCAATAACATTGTGACTGTTTCCATAGTTCACAAACTTCTGTTAGTTCTAGTTGATGCATGATAGGTCTGTGTTTAGGCAAGTTTATTAAAAAAATCATTTTTGTTTTGAAGGTTTTGTCATGCGTCATTTTTATTCTATATGTATTTGTCAGTTCAGATAATCCT
Source organism: Azorinus chamasolen (assembly GCA_963576725.1). Classification (NCBI taxonomy): domain Eukaryota; kingdom Metazoa; phylum Mollusca; class Bivalvia; order Cardiida; family Solecurtidae; genus Azorinus; species Azorinus chamasolen. Next base: position 26,317,337 of record OY755235.1, on the reverse strand, counting down.
GATCTAGACAGTTGATATGTTAATTGGGGACCTTTAGTTCGCAGATGTCTGTGTTACAACGCAATTCTAGGATTTAGGGGCATTTATATGCATGTACTACATGTATTTCAATATGTTTGTTGAAATCGTTGTAGACATCTGCGTTTCACATTTTTTGTACTGTTGGTCAGAGTTGATGCACGTCTGATATAGATCCAAATTATCAACATGGTCACCCGTATATCTTGTGTCGACCTCAGACATTTCGACCCCATATCCGTATCAGTTGACATTTCTGTTGCGACAGACAATTGATACTAATCCTTTTAATGTCTGAAGGTGTTGACTGGCTTTGAAATTGTGTTCTGTCAAATCCGCCAAAATTGCCGATATTTAGTTGTTTTTTAAATTTGTTTGTTAATAATCAACTGAAACAAACTCATATCAAACAGGGTTGATCCTAATCTACCTCTGTGTAAGGCGGAGTTTAGTCCCTGTAAGATTGTTTGGTCAAGGGATATTGACGGACTGAGCGTCACCGAGCGCTGATTAATAGTATAGTGATACCACAGGTGAAAACAAAAGTAAACAAAGCGCACTAATGACTTTATCTAAACAATCGCAATCGATTGAGCATGACTTGGTGGTTATCTGATCTGCCCAATTGTTAAATCTAGGCGTTACTCTTGATTGTTTTATTCAATTTAAGAACGAGAAGGCTTTCGGGCAGGTTGTAGCTAGAGTTTAGCGCATTACCAGTGTAAATATCATTTTTAGCTCGTCTGTTTCGAAAAAAAAGTCGAGCTATTGTGATCACTGGGTCGTAGGCGTTGTCGTCGTTGTCGTCGTCGTCGGCGTGCAAAACCTTTAATGTAGCTCATTACTCGAAAAGTGTAAGAGGTATCATCATGATACTTCATAGGTTAGTAGAGGGGAAGGCCCCAACATAAGAGCCATAACTCTTGATTTCAAAATTTTAGAGTTATGGCCCTTTATATTTTTCAAAAAATGTTTAATTTAGCTGGACAAACTCTAAATCAGACGAGTGTTGGCACCGCACGCGACTCTTGTGCACTCTTATTTCCGCTGTGAAAAATAATGTCTGCTCATATTTGGATATGGTGCAATTTTGACCAGAGACGTGTATGTACAGTAAAACCTCTCTATAACGGCCATTGAATTGTGTTAATTAGTTGGTAATTAGGACAGATGGCAGCTTAAAGCAAGGTGAAAGTAAAACAGAACGCTCACATAGGAGCGTTCTGGTTTACTTTCACATTGCTTTAAGCAGCCACCTGTCTTTAACACAAAATGCTTGATGTAATTGAGTGGTCGCTATAGAGAGGTTTTACTGTATATGCCTGTTTTAACTGTTTCCGAATCGATCAAGCGTTTTAGCAACTATTGGCCAAGTGTCAAACAGTTTGGACCCTGATGAGAGCTAGTTACTCGGCGTCTCATAGGGATCCAAGCTGTTTGCAAATACGAGTCATTTCAGGTTAACGGGATAAGGGTGAACCTCACGTATACGTATTAGCAAATAGAGTAGACCCAGATCAGACGGTCCCTATTTGAGTAGTTTTATCAGGGTCTGCATTGTTAGCTTATGAAGTAATGTAAATATGGTTCTATGATGTGCCATGGTAAAAGTCTACTATCTCTTTTGGAGAAATGCAGTCAACGTGTTTCAAACAGCGAGGAACTCGGAATCTCATCTGGATAAAAGAGATTGTGTACAAAGTATGAAGATTTTCTCATAGACAGTAGTTACAGTAGTGTTGCTGTAGGCCCTCGGTGCCATGCTTTTCGACCGCCTCTTAAATTGTTAATGTTCGTTTATTGTTCTATCGCTTTGGTCTACTAACCCGTTGGAACTCGTTCGTTAAATGCACTAAAAGTCTACTGGGTACCTGTGCCATTCTAGAATGATTCCAAATGTTAGTCTCTATTGTGAACTGTTGTTCCCACAATCGGGTGCCATGAAAAATAACAACCAACGTCTTGTCAAAGTTGGATGTTGTGGCACTCAAGCTTTTGAGAAACTATTAACCGAGTGTGAAACAGCTTGGATCCTGATGAGACACCGAGTTACTCAACGTTTCATCTGGATCCAATCTGTCTGCAAATGCGAGCCAAGTCGCAAAATGCAGGAGGAGGGAAAAGTTCTGTTGCATCCATTGAACAAAATTGCAGAGAGAACGATATTTTGACCAGTTCAGTATATTAACGTGATGTTTTTGTTTATTTCTCTCATTTGTTTGTACATCTAGTTAGAAAATGAAAAGTATCTTTCACGAATTGGTCCTTAATTGATGGTGATATAGCCATTCTGTAATATATAATCGACATTATCCCTGTTCTTCATATAAACGCCTTTTAACGCCCTTGCAAACAGGATAGACCCAGATCAGACGGTTTCTGTAGGAACCGTCTAATCAGGATCTGATCCGTTTGCTTATGAAATGACAATAGATCTGACTACAATTTCCATCAGTAACAAACATTCACGTGTACATATGTAATTATAAAACCTCAACTAATATGTACAGTAGAACCCCTCTAATGCGACCACTTAATGATTAAATAGGAGCTTTCTGCATTACTTTTGTCCGGCATTAAGCTACCGCCTGCTTCTACCACCCAGAATAATACCTTTTACGTGGTCGCATTAGCGGGGTTTTACTGTACTCATGGTGTGATTATTTCTTACAAAAATATAGAACTAGGGAAAGGGCTACCGTTATCTCTTAATTTTGAAGTTCTGAATCACGTGTCCATTGTTCATCCAAACGTTCGTTTGTAGCCATACAGTACAGTAAAACCTCTCTATAACGACCACTAAATTATATAAATTATTTTGTGTTAAAGGCAGGTGGCTGCTTAAAGCAAGGTCAAAAAAGTAAAACAGAACGCTCCTATAGGAGCGTTCTGTTTTACTTTCACCTTGCTTTAAGTAGCCACCTGCCCTAAATATGAACTAATTAACACAATTTAGTGGCCGTTATAGAAAGGTTTTACTGAATATGTTAATACGAGCCAATATAAGATTCGCCTGTTCACGGTTGTTAACTACTTACCTCAATAATACGCCGTTTAACCAATTCCTTCATATATAATTTATTTCATGCATTTGCAAACAGAGAAGACCCAGATCAGACGGCTCCTAAAGGAGCCGTCTGGTTAGGATCTGCTCTGTTTGCAAGTGGAATTTGAAAGATCTGTTTCTTTACTTTCTAAAATGACTATACTGTTCCACCTTACATATTTCATTATAATTATTTTGTTCATGAATATTGAACCATTTCCCCTCATATCAACGTGTTTTCAAACACTTGCAAACAGAGTAGACCCATATCAGATTGCTCCAATAGGAGACATCTGATCAGGGTCTGCACTGTTTGCTTGTGGTATAATATAGATCTAATTCTACAGTTTCTGCCTGGGTCAAAACATTCTGTGTTCATATGCAATTATAAAACAATCTAATTAATAGTCATGATGTCATTATTTCTTACATGAATATTGAACAAGGAATAGGTGAATCGAGTACAGTAGAACCCCTCTAATGCGACCACTTAATAATTTCACATGGTTGTCTTTATAAGCAGGTGGTTGCTTAATGCAGGGCAAAAGTAATGCAGAAAGCTCCTCTGGGAGCTTTCTGCATTACTTTTGTCCTGCATTAAGCTACCACCTGCATCTAGCACCCAGAATTATACCTCTTTTAGGTGGTCGCATTAGCGGGGTTTTACTGTAATGGGATAATAGTATTAGACATCTAGAAAAAATACTTGTCTGGTCAGGGATTAGAGCTAGTCATGAGAGAGGGTGTTTAGTAGGGAAGTCATATGTTCACAAATTATAATCACAGTCAAAATATTGACTCTTGTTAAGCCAAGTTATCGCAGAATCTAAAGAAACCGTCATTTGGGGTCGTGACGTTCAAACGACTCAAATACAACACGCTATAGATCGTTGATTGTTTGTCACAAAACTTCATTTCCTGTTTAGAAAGTGGTTCGTGAAAATAGAACAAAGGTTTGAACCCGATCAAGGAATACGATTTCTGTCAGATTCGGGTCATCGAATTTCTGTTTTGAATATGAGCGTGTAGGCGCCACGGGTTTAAGACATTTTTTAACCCTTAGTTCACATGTCCGGTTAAATATCGCCCAACTGTATTTCGAGCACCCCCCCCCCCCCCCCACACACACACACACACACACCTACCCACCCACCCACCCATCCATCCCCTGGTCCATACATCAAAAACTTCATAAATCGGATCAAAACTGTTGGCTCGAGGATAAGCAAAGTCATATCTAAACCATTTTAAATTAAATTGAAAAAATAAGCAAATAACATTTTGGAAGCAGACGACACATTATCTTGTCTTCGAAAGGATATTAGAATGTAAAAACTAAAAAGATAGTGCACAGATAAAAAGGTATCTATACTTTTAGCACGCTATAGACGAAACCATGGAGACATTTGGAAACAGTTTAGATCCAGATGAGACGTCGAATAGCTCGGTGTCCACGAGGAACCAAACTGGTTGATACCCAGCTTGTATCTTTGTAGAAATCGGAGATATATCTATCATTCTAATATTGAAGCATACGAGAGTGTTTAACAGACGACAATTGTCTATGTTTGCTATATGGTAAATGGCTTACATACCTGTATTGCGTTATATGTATATTTAACCCGGTGTTAGTAGTGAAACATTAACGAGTAAGCACATCAAAAGGTTTTGTTATCTACATTGATATAGCCTGTACGCGGGCTTAGTTTTTGTTACATGTAATTGCGTGAATTAGATTGACACTAGAGGGCAATAACTAGATAGATAATTCTGGAGTAAATATTTATAGAGTAATTATAGAGTTTCCTCAGGATTAAGTGGAAATGGTCTTTAAATTATTGAAATGTATTTAGCCATTCATTGACGGCAGTTCATTCATGTCTTCATGTGTGATAGTACATGATAGCGGCAAAGGTGGAACGGTGTATTCAGATCTGGCTGTACAGAGTCGCTGGTCGATGTTCGTTTTCTCTTTTAAGTGGGAAGTACTTAAAGACGATTAGGTGTGCATAATTCGCTGACAATATTTACAAGATGTTTGTAAAATATTCGTTTTATTACTCTGTCGCGTGACCGTAGGACGTTACACAGGGGGAAGATAATGACACTATTTCGAGTATTTCTGGCTGTGCATGTTTTAGCTGATTTATCACAAGGTGGAGTGTTATACCGAGAGGGCTAAACATGTAGGATAAAAAGTTTAATACAGTGCATATTTCTAAACAGTGGACACTGGATTATGTATTTCTGGATCGTATCATCAAGCTCCATCGACACTTTGCATATAAACTCCGAAGATGGTGAAGATGTATCCAGCCCATTGACAAGACAATCAGGGACCGGTAGCCAGAGCAAGGGCGATAACTCGAACAACTACCAAAAGGTAGGACGACAAGATATTACAATCATATTACCAATGACTGGCGCCATTGAGACAGATAATATTACAAGTCAGCCATTTACCTGATAGAGAAGCTTTTTGACACTTTTGTAAACATAGTAGACAGAGATCAGACGGTTCCGCCAGGAGCCGTCAGATCAAGGTATGCTCTTCTTTGCTTATTTAATTATATAGAACTGATTCCACAGTTTCTGTTATGAACAAAAATTCTGCGTACATGTACGTATACCATTATGATAGATTCAGCTAATGCGTATTCATGATGTCATCATTTTTACATGAATAAACATCAGGTAAACGGCTAATCCTTCTTGTGTCACGCTCGACATTTTCAAACAGACTGGACCCAGATGACACACATTACAGTAAAACCTCTCTGTAACGGCCACTAAATTACATCAAGTATTTTGTGTTAAAGGCAGGTGGTTGCTTAAAGCAAGGTGTAAGTAAAACAGAACGCTCCTATAGGAGCGTTCTGTTTCACTTTCACCTTACCTTACTTTAAGCTGCCACCTGCCCTAAATACCAACTAATTAACACAATTTAGTGGCCGTTATAGAGAGGTTTTTACTGTACAACCCTTTATACCATAAATACGCCTTTCTAGGCTTCACAAACAGAGTAAACCCAGATCAGAGGCTCCTATTGGAATCGTCTGATCAGGGTCCCCTCTGTTGATTAACCCATTCCCTCATATTGACGCCTCTGTAAAAGTCACTTTGTGAAACCATTGTGATAAATAGAGCATTTGCTCCTATAGGAGCAAATGCTCTATTTATCACAATGGTTTCAAACTACAAAATTCTAAAGTTTTCATTTTCTCTAGTTAAAGCTCCTTTACGGTAGATTTATTCAAAGAGGTTGTATCTAAAATAGCCTATGAGGTAATGGGTTAAGAATAACATACATGTAGATATGATTCTACAGTTTCTACATTGGCCAAATATTCCTGTGTCCATGTGTCATTATAAAGACAAATCTTGTACATTTTCATGATATCATTATATCTTACATGAATGTACATAGAGTGAATAAATCCCACCGTATAAGAGCTGTGGTCATCCTATTACTGCTGTATAAGCCTCCTAATTTAGAAATGTGTCTCGATGTTGTAAATCCAGACCTCTCGACTGTGTCACGTAGATCTACTGTTGGAATTATCTTATCCAACTTGACACAAAGTGTAGACCCTGATTACACTACGTTGACATTTTTAGTAAAACCGTTACAAGATTTAGAGGATCTTATTTGAGTGGTGACTGAAATTATAGACCATTAGCACGAATTTGACGTAATTTAACAATATTGTAACAGATCGAAGGTTAGGCAGACCGTAGTGACCAGTTTTACCACAGGACCAGGATTTATCGTTAAATTAGTGACGATCTGACATTGGCCTGATCAGTGAACGATTTCCCAGTATCGGACGATAGGTTTAGACTATTAGTATTAGCGAAATGTGACTCAAGTCGTTATTAAAACGTTCCAGCGACCATAAAATCATGTCTAATCATGGGTCTGTATTGTAAGGCATATGGTAGCTGAATGCAGGTAAAAAGTAATGCGGAAAGCTCCAATAGGAACTTTCTGCATTACTTGTGCCCTGCATTAAGAACCCATCTGCTTTTTAAGACGCATGTTTTCAATGAATTAATGGTTGCTTAGGACGGGTTCTACTGTACAGCAAAGCCTCTCAATGGCGACTACTAAAATATAATGAATCTGAATCCTAGAGGCAGGTGGTCGCTTAATGCAGGACGATAGTTATACAGAACGCTTCTATTGTATGCACTACTTTCGTGCTGCATTAAGTCACCATCTGTTTTTAACACTTTCCTTCATATAAACGTGTTTTCACGCATTTGCAAACAGAGAAGACCCAGATCAGTTGGTTCCTATAGGAGCCGTCTGATCAGAGTCTGCCCTGTTTGCTAATGAAATTTGAAAGATATGTTACAATGTTTCACCTTTTATTTTTCGTTGTAACTATTTTTTCCATTAATATTCAGTAGGTAATAAAATTTGGAATACACGTAGAACAGGGAAAGGGGGTTAAAGCCAGCGATGTTTATTCATTTATTCGTCGCTTTAGCGAGGTTCTACTGTACATATAAAAACGGCACCCCCTATTTTTATCACTTCCTCGTTGTCATTTTCTTAGAACAACGTGTTGATAATGAAATAACTACATACAGTGTAAGAACTGACTGTTAATTCGAAAAGGTTATTACTTTAGTCTGCCTATGTAAAACAATGCTAATTGAATATTACAAACGTTGTTCTTTCTATGTGAAGTTTTGCTAACATCTCATCGTACGTGCCAGACCTGCGAGGGATGGTCACTCTGTGTAATTTGTCTAGTGATCCAGATCGTTATTTGTTTCGAAACACGTCCCTGTCTGTTTTTCAATAGTTACGACCTAACAAAACCACAGACAAGCGAATCATTCACGAGACATAAGTATACGAGCCGTAATTGACGTCGTAAACGCTTAGTTTCCATCGGCACGTGCTGAACATGAGTCGCCATGAAATATCATCTGCTTCAGAGTTTTCGTTTGCCCCGTTTTTGCAAAATGTTTTCTACTTAAATATAGTAACGTTAGACTTTCTCCGAATTCATTTCTGAACAAACCAGAATGGTATCAGTCAGTTTTGATTCTGAGTAGATGCTTAGTTATTCGACACCTCAGCTGTTTGCATACTGAGTGCAGCTGTATGTATTCAGAAAAATCTTTCTAAACCGGAATTCTAGTAGAGAAGAATTTAGATACATGTACTTTAAAATTTAGACAGGTGGCTGCTTAATGCAGGGTGGACGTCATGCATAAAGCTCCTAGAGCTCCTCTAGGAGCTTTATGCATGACGTCCACCCTGCATTAAGCTGCCACATGTCTCCAGGACCGATATTTATAAAAAAAATATCACGTCCGGTCAAGAGGGGGTTTACTGTTTAACACAAGTTCACCAACAGCTATCTAAAGGCCAGATTTCCTTTGTACAAACCATTCATTGTATGTTAAATTTGCTAAAGATGTCTTGTCGTGATTACTGACGTACATATTAAGTTGCATTTTCCTACCAGACTAATGTTGCACAGCCGAGTGGCAAACAGTTTTGACCCAGATGTTATGTCCGCTGTTTCTACCGTTTGTAAGAGTCTTGCTATATATGACTACAATGCATGTTGAAGATTCTTTGCTTTCCTGATCACCAAAACTATTTCAGTTTTTTCTAGATAGCATCAACGTTTTCCTTTCCTTTTACTTTTCCTTTACTTTAATCGTGTAACGGAATTTGTGATCTGCTTAACCCTTTCCCTCACATAAACGCATTTTCACACCTTTGCAGAGTACACACATACCAGAAGACCCCAGTATACAGGAGCCGTATGATCAAGGTCTGCTCTGTTTGCTTATAGAATCATATAAATGTGATTATACAGTTTCTGCCAAGGTCAACAAATCCTGTATCCCAAAAATATAATTAATATCAAGCTAATAAATATTCATATTGTCGATATACCTTACATTGATATTGAACAGGGAAAGGGTTAATCCCTCATCCGCTCCTCATTAATATAATCTACATGTAGTTACAGTAGAAACTTGAAGTACAGTAGTAACTGTTGTAAGCGTACTTATATTGATTGAACACAGGAATCTAACAAAGAAGGTGGAGCTTAATGCGGGGCAAAAGTAATGCAGAAAGCTCCTATGGGAGCTTTCTGTATTACTTTTGACATGCATTAAGCTACAATCTGGCTTACAGACCCTTAATTATACCCCATTTTAATGACCACTTAAGACAGGTTCTGCTGTACTTATATTTTATTAGACGTGCCCACTGAATGCCAAACAGCCCGGACCCTGAACACAGTGAGATACACGTAGAATGTATGTTTTATCCAAACTTTGGCCTATTTCGGTCGCGTTCAACAAAGCAGACCATTATCGTGCTATATGTGGCATGTCTGCCACCTGTAAACAGTTTGGATCCTGGTGAGACGTCGGTCAATAGTTTCTCAAGAACTTGGACGAATCGGGAGTACAGTAAAACCTCTCTATAACGGCCACTGAATTACATCAGGTATTTTGTGTTAAAGGCAGGTGACTGCTTAAAGCAAGGGGAAAGTAAAACTGAACGCTCCTATATATGTTTACTTTCACCCTGCTTTAAGCAGCCACATGCCCTAAATACCAATTAAATAAAACAATAGTGGCCGTTATAGAGAGGTTTAATGTAGTAACCTTTGTAACAGTTCAGAGTTTGTGCTGTCATTAGTTTTTCAGCATGATAACCCTTTACTCAATGAATATTGATGTAATAAATAATGACATCATGAATATTAATTAGATTCGTTTCAAGCAAATACAGCAAACCCTGACTAGACTACTCTTGTAGGAGCCGTCTGTTGTGGGTCTACTCAGTTTGTAAAGGTGTAGAAAGACGTATTTATAGAGTAAAGGGGATAAGGGTCATGTCTCATCCATTTTGAAGTGAACTCATCGAGACATATCTAACTATTTGGAGGTGTGTTTCTATCAAAATATTCCCGCGGGTGCGAATCTTGAAATTTTATATGTGGAACAAACAGTGCAGACCTTGTTCAGAAGGCGCTTTCACGAGACTCATAATGTTGGTCTACATTGATTGCTTATAGTGGGTTCATTTTAATAAACGGCAGACACTATAGGTGGTTAAACACTTCATTCCACTCGGCTAAAAAGCTCATACCATGTTGAGTAATTGTCGTCTTTGACTCTTTCGCTGCCATTGTTACATCTGTAATTTCATATGCAAATAGTTTGGATCTAGATGAGACGCCGAGTAACTCGGCGTCTCACCAGTATACAAACTGTTTGTTAGTGTGACTGTTTTTAAGCAAAAAATAAAGAAAAATAAAAAAAGAAAATTGTCGCAGACGATTAAGTTTGCAGACGACAAAATTCGGCACCGAAAGAGTTAATAATGGCGTCTGCTCTAAATTCTTAAAGTAATTTATTTCCATTATTAATTTTCAAAAGCCATAATCAGATAGTCACATAGTCTGATGCAGGTCGAATTACCCAGCGTCTCATCTTGGTCCAAACTGTGTACATGGGGTGTTGGGAAATCAATGCTATCGTGCAAAGAATTAACAGTATCTTGAGGATGAACCTGTTGTGCCATTCCAGATTGTTTGGCAACAAAAGTTTGTTAGGAAATTTCTTACATTTTTGGACAAACATCTTGGGAGCGCAAGTATGCTAACCTCAAATCGTTAATTAACCTTTTGAATGCGAGAAACGGGTAAACTGACACTTTCTAACAGTGTAGACTCACGGGAACTATCTAATCAGTCTGCACAGCTTATAATTGAAACCCTCTAGTCATACCCTTTCATACTGAATGAACGATTCAGTTAAACACTGGTGGGTCATTCTACTTTGAATATTCAGCGTTCAAAGGATTAACGTTTGGCACCCTTAGTAACTCTCATCTGCAAACGGTCACCAGTGTTTTTTTCTAATTCCACTGTTCAAACCATTTGCAGTAAACCACTATAAACCGGAATTATAGGAGAGAAGAAATAAGATACTTTTAGGCAGGTGGCTGCTTCATACAGGGTGAAAGTCACGTAGAAAGCTTCAATATACCTACCTGTAAATAGTGAAGACCCAGATGAGACAGCTCCTGCAGGAGCTGTCTCATCAGGGTCTGCACTATTTACAAGTTGATTGTGCAACCAGTGCACTCCACAGCAGTGTTTGCATAGCGAAATACTTGTACACAGTGAAGATATATGTAATTATACAACAGGGCATGGGTAAAGAAGGAGAAATGTATTTTAAAATTCAGCAAGCGAAGGGTTAAGCTGCCACATGTTTCCAACACTGATATTGATACTATATTGAACGTCCGGTTTTGAGTTTTTTCTGTATATAGTTTTGAACAGTTTGGATCCTCATACGACTCCGACTTGGTTTCAGTTTCAGCATCCCATTGGACCTCAGAATTGTTCATAACACTTCACAAACACAATATTAGCGTGCAAAGAGAAAATACATTAACCATTCACCGCTGTAAAAAAATAAATGTCTACTTAACCCTTAGAATGCTAAATTTTTAGAGTGGAATAACCCATCCCTGTTTAAAGGTAGAGTTCATTCAGTATGAGAGCATAATGTTGTTTTAATGTATGAGATGATTTTGAATGACAAACAGTGCAGACCCGGATCAGCAGGCTCGTGTAGAAGTCCTCTGATCTGGGTGTAAACTGTTTGCCAATGACAGTCACTTTGTTTCACGCATTCAAGAGTTTCAAGTTGGATCTTGTGCAGTGTTGACTACAGTAAAACCTCTCTATAACGGCCACTAAATTACCTCTTTATAAAGACCACTAAATTAAAAATCAAGTACTTTGTGTTAAAGGTAGGTGGCTGCTTAAAGCAATGTGAAAGCAAAAAACGAAACGGTCCTGTAGGAGCGTTCTGTTTTACTTTCACCTTGCTTTAAGCAGCCATCTGCCCTAAATACCAACTAATAAACACAATTTAGTGGTCGTTATAGAGAGATTTTACTGTACTTTGGATTCAAGAGAAACTGTTGACCGAGTGTCAAACAGCTTGGACCCTGTTCAGGGTATGCATTGTTTGCAAATGAGTTTAAAGGCATGATATATATATGGATTAACCCTTTCCCTCATATAAACGCATTTTCACGCATTTGCAAACAGAGTAGACCCAGATCAGACGGCTCCTAGAGGAACCATCTGATCAGGGTCTGCTCTGTTTGCTAATAGAACTTGATAAATCTGTTTCTTTGCTTTCTAAAATGTCTGTAATGTACCAAGTTCCGTATTTCATTATAACAATTATTTTGTTAATGAATATTCAGTAGGTATTGAAATTTGGACTAAACTTAGAACAGGGAAAGGGTTAAAGTGTTAAAATCATTTTTGAGAGCACTTTTGCATGGTATGTACAATAACAAGCAGTACAGACCCAAGACCCGGGTGTGAAGCCTCCTTCAGGAGCTCTCTGATAAAGCCCCGCCCTCTTTATACACTGTATAACCAGTCGTTCAAACCGGTATAAATGTGGATCTTTTAGACAGGTGGGAGCTTAACAGTCATACAGAAAACTCCCATGTGTGCTTTCAAAAGTGCCTAGCCTACAGACTTTCGCCCTTCATTAAGTAGACGCCTGTCTAACTATATTTCATTACCCAAAGTCTGATTTAGAAGAGCTTTACTGTACTATTTTTTTTCAAGCCGTAACATGTACATACATTATACATGTACAGTTTTTAGAGAAACACCTCTCCATAATATGTTAATTCAATTTATCCAAAATGAATATTGGAATGGGTGAGTGAATGAGCTGGTTAAGGTGGGGTATTTAGGGAGTGAGTGAGTGAGTGAGTTGGGGTTTACAGCACTGTTATACTGAATATAAATAGAAATCTTGGAAAGGCATAAGACCGTTTCGTTTTCATTTACATATTTTACGCCATAAATACGCATTTAGACTACGCCTTTGCTAACAGAGTAGACCCAGATCATGGTCTGCTCTGTTTGATTATGAAATAATATAGATATGATTCTACAGTTTCTACTATGACCCAAAATTCCCATGCCCATGTCACGGTCATTATAACAATCTAATTAATACCCATGATGCAATTATTTCTTACATGAACATTTATGGAGTAAAGGTTTAAACAACAATCTGTTTTAAAGACCCCGTATGTACATGTATATATACATGTAGATAAATTTATTTATTTATTTATTGGCCTTTATGAAGAGGTATTGTAACCGTGCATATTTATTTACTCGTATAAATCAATGTCAAACGTCAAGTGGTTCACGACTTATTCTGTCCAAAACTTGAATTGTCTTCATGCAGAAAGTCGTATTTACGGAGTAAAAGGGGGGGGGGGGGGGGGTTAAACCCCTTCACGTAAAGAAGAATTTCTCGACCTTTATAGACAGGTTGATAATGCTGGATGAAAACTTATCTGCATGACTTTCATCTTGCAATAAGCTGTCACCTGTTTTAAAGACTGACATTGACACTAATTTGAAAGTTTCATTTGAGAGCGGGTTTACCGTGTAAGGATATATGGAAGGTATCTCAGCTAAATAATGGAGCCGAAACAACATTCTGTACTTAACTCTTTACCCGGGAGAGACACCTTTTGTCGCCTTTGAAAACTGAAAAGACCAAGACTAGACGGCTTCTGTTTGACTCGTCTGATCATGCAGGATCTGCCCTGTTCGCTATGAAATTATATATACAGTATAACCTCTCTAAACCGGAATTCTAGTAGAGAAGAAGTTAGATAGGTGGCTACTTAGTAAGGGGTGATTTTAAAGTCATACAGAAAACTCCTAGAGGAGGAATTTTCTTTATGCATTTTACCTCACATGTATTAAGCTGTCGCCTGTCTCCGATATTATATTAAATTGAACGTCTGGGTTAGAGGGTTTTTTACTGTATCTGATTCAAGGACCGAACATTTGACATTTTTAGTAACAGTTTTAACTGTAATGACTTTCGTCATGCATTAAGCTATCACCTGCCTTAAAATCACAGACTTGTACTTCTTTGGGTGGTCGTTTTTCAAGTGATTTGATATCATAAAGCAATTTTATTATCTTGGCTGGAAGAAGCTAAAATTTCACAATGGGGAATTAATTTGAATATCATTTTACTACACAGTCCATAAATATATTTTATTTTGAAATGTGTATATTATGTATAATAATCACATAACACCATGCATTCATAATATGATTAACCTGTATTCTGCCGATCACAACCTGGCCGTCATTTTTTAAACAGTTTGGATCCAGATGAGACGCCGAGTGACTCGGCGTCTCATCAGGATCCAAACTGTTTGACACTCATTCAGTAGCTTTTGAAAAAAATTCGAATCGCAAGTAGGTAAATATTGCTTTATACCAGACTTTGAACAGAATTTGTTTTGTAGGATAATGGTTAAAACGAAAGTTTTTCTATCGTTGCACACATTACGATATAACGATACTTTTGACAACGTTGTAATGTGTATCTCCTCTCTCTCCCCTCGCTATGCAAAAATCTACAAAGGGTTCATTGTTATATCTCTCTCTTCTAGTATCTGTACAAAAAAACTTTATTATATACAATGTGTCTAGTGAATATGGTTGCTGGGGTTAGCAGCCTGGATTCTGACTAGACAGCAGCAGTCTACTTGTTCAGGCGTATTCAAGACGTCTACATGTACATAGTCTACGCCAGTGAAAAATGAAAAACAAGTCAGATGTGCCGATGTATATAGAAAAGGGCACTACGATATAGATAGATGATAGATCAACGTATCGAACTCTTCAGACCCTGATGATAAATACTGTAAAATATTATTTGTCGTCCAAGCCAAGGACCAACTGTTTAAGAGTTTTAACCAATATTCATGTTAGAAATAGTGACATCATGAATATTAATTAGATTAATTAAATGGCACATGAGCACATGCAAGTTTGGCCATGGCTTAAATTGCAGAATACGATCTATGTACATGTATATCATTCCATAATCAAGCAGAGCACACCCTGATCAGAAGCTCACACAGGGGCCTTCTGTCTCCATGCTTATAAAGCTTTTTAGTTGAGTCTGAGTTCGTTCTCAAGCTTTTGATTGGTCAGATTTGAGTTCTCAAGCTTTTGATTGGTCAGATTTGAGTTCTCAAGCTTTTGATTGGTCAGCTTTGAGTTCTCAAGCTTTTGATTGGTCAGATTTGAGCCTGTGGCTCAAATCTGACCAATCAAAAACTTGAGAACGAACTCAGGCTCAACAATTTTTTTTTATAAGCATGGACCCTGATCTTGATCTTCTCTGTCAGCAAATGCGTTAAAGGTGCGTATATAGAGTAAAGGATTAATCATTTACCAAACCCCACATACCATATTAAAGAAAGAGACAAACGAGTTGACTGGGATCTACAAACAGTATAGACCCAGATCAATGTGGTCCTGGGGAATCCTCTTAGTATGGTCTGCACTGTTTGTCATTTAGACTGTTGATTGCACATTCAATCCTTTCATACTTAATGGCCACTCTCGTTAAACAATGATGGACCAACCTACTTTGAAAAGTCAGTATTGAAAGGGTCACTTGAAGTTAAGCGCTGACTGACATGGACTGCGTGTTTTGGTGTTTTCACGTTAATTGCTATGTGTTTTCCTTGTTTTAAACTGTCTTAACGCAAAAAAGATATCAAAAGATTTGAGAGATGAAGACCGCATTTATACCGTTGTCAGTACAAAGTCAAAGATTCGTGCGTGGTCCTACGATGATAAACCACATAGTTGTCAGTGACACGTGTATCTAACGTAGAAAAAACCGTCTGACCCGGACTTTTAATAAAGGACAAATTAGATATTTATAGGCAGGTGCTTGCTTAATGCAGGGTGAACGCCATGCAGAAAGCTCCGAAATACAGACACTGATACTAAATTTAGGGTCCGGTTTAGTGGAGTTTTACTGTAATCCAAACATATCCATACCTAGAAAACCAGAATATTGTTTGGATCACATGTTTCTGCTCTAAGTCTGTAGCAGTTTGACACTGTACGATGTGTCTATATACAGTAAAACCTCTCTATAACGACCACTGCATTATATAAAATATTTTGTGTTAAAGGCAGGTGGATGCTTAAAGCAAGGTGGAAATAAAACAGAACGCTCCTATATGCCAAAAATACCAACTAATTAACACAATTTAGTGGTCGTTATAGAGAGGTTTTACTGTATATACAATCATCCTTGCAGAAAGCTCCGTTGTGATAAAGAGAGCATTTGTTGCATAGGAGAACATGCTATATTTATCACCCGGGCGTCATTCAAAACCACACAATTCTAATGGTTTCCTTTTTTATGCTCCTTCACCCTCATCGTTTCCAACGTATCTTCAATTTCCCTACATTTTCTCTATGCTATTAGGGTGTTAAATTAACACCTGGATCCAAGTTATTTTCAAGAATAATCGCTATTAACATGCTAAAGGTTAATCACATGGAGCATATGGCTGACAATTAAACCCAAACCGCAAATACAGTTCAATAGTGTTTAAATCTGGAAATGCAGACAGACAAGGCCAAAATACACACGCACGTTGAAAGTTCCATTCACATGTTCTTGTATACATAGACATCTAGGTATTTAGACATCAAGGTAAGCATATTGTCCAATGTTATCACATGCAAGGCATGCGCTTTGAAACTGTTATACAGGTGTCGCTAATTCTATAATTAACAGTACAGTAGAACCTGTCTTAAGCGACCATTTATTTATTAAACATAGGAGTCTCAAAATCAGGCGGATGCTTAATGCAGGGCAAAAGTAATACATGTACAGAAAGCTCTAATAGCAGCTTTCTGCACTACTTTTGACATGCAATAAGCTACCATCTGTCTTAAAGAACCCTATTGATACATCTGTTAATGGTCGTTTAAGACAGGTTCTACTCCGGACTAGTCGGACTCTGGCTCATATTAACTCTTTCAACCTTGACTTATCAGAGTAGCCGATCAGTGTTAACCCTTTCCCTGTTCTATTTTTATTTCAAATATCAATACCTACTGAATATTGATGGTAAAATAGTTATAATGAAATATGGAAGGTGGAACATTGTGGCCATTTTGGAAAATAAAGAAACATATTTTTCAAATACCATTAGCAAACAGAGCAGACCCTGATCAGACGGCTCCTATAGAAGCCGTCTGATCTGGATCTACTCTGTCTGCAAACGCGTTTCACCCGTTTATATGAGTGAAATGGTTAACTATCGAGTCCACTCAGTATAGAAGACCTAAAATTGCTAGATGAATTTGAATGACAAACAGATCCGGATCAGAATGCTCCTCTAGGAACCATCTGTTCTAGGTCTACACTGTTTGCAAATGACAGTGCATGTGTATCGCGGGTTGAAAGGGTTAAGGCAGATGGTAGCTTAAACCATTTTGTTCTATGAATATTCATGTCAGAAATAAAGATTGTATGAACAATGATTCGCTGATTCTTTTTATAATGCCATGAACAAATGAATATTTGTCATGGCAGAAACTAGCAAAAAAGATCTGCATTATCTCATAAGCGAACAAAGCAGACACTGATCAGACTATTCCTGCAGGAGCCGTCTGATCTGAGTCTACTCTGTTTGCAAAGGTGGCAATGGCGGATAGAGGATGAAAGGTAAGCAGCAAGCTGTCATTAGAGCTTTATGCATAACTTTTATTCTTCATTAAGGGACTACCCGATGTTAAATACCACATTGTCTACTCATTTACTAGTGACTGTAGAGAAGTTATACTGCGCATGTAAGAAAATAGAACCGTTCACAATCATGTAAACAATGTCTACTAAGATGTCGACGCAATGTCAGGGTTTGCAATGTTTGTTATTCAGTGGCAGCTTCGGTGTTCTGTCATTTTTCTCTGCCTATAACTAGAATCCCGTCACCGCTAAGTATAATCAATTCATGCGTTATATCCCCCTTACTGCACAAGATACGTCATTTAAACCCTTTCCCACATATAAACGTGTTTTCACGCATTTGCAAACAGAGTAGACCCAGATCAGGCGGCTCCTAAAGGAGCCGTCTGATCAAGGTCTGTTCTGTTTGCTAATAGAATTTGACAGATATATGTCTTTGCTTTCTAAAATGTCTACAATGTTCCACCTTCCGCATTTCTTTATAACTATTTTGTTAATGAATATTCAGTAGGTATTGAAATTTGAAATAAATATAGAACAGGGAATGGGTTAACTACATGTGACTCCTTTGCCAACAGATTAAACCCATATTAGATGGCTCCTGTAGGAGCCATGTGATCAGTGTCTGCTCCGTGTGTTGATAGATTAATATATCTTATTCTATATATAGTGTCTATCATAGTTACATTTTATGTGCTTATTGCTATTATAACAATTTCTGATTTCATTATTTCTTATGTGGATATTCACCAGGTAAAGGATTATGTGTACCATGTAGGCGGTGATAGTAATATCAGCAGTTGTACAGTAGAACCTGTCTTAAGCGGCCATTCATGAATTGAACATGAGAGTCTTAAAAAGCAGGTGGTTGCTTAATACAGGGCAAAAATACTTTTGACCTGCATTAAGCTATCACATGCTTTACAGACCCATAATTATACCCCCGCAAACGAAGTTGGAGAGGGGGTATATAGGAGTCAGTGTGTTTGTCGGCTGATCTGTTGTCTGTCTGTCCGTGGCACAACCTGGCACACATCTTGTTTGATTTGCGATCAAGGCAGGTGAACGGGGTAACCATCACCTTTAGTGATAGTTCTAGTTTGCCTTCTTTTCGATGGCCGCTTAAGACAGATTGTACTGTATATAAACCAAATAAAGTGCCGAATGTACCCGCGCCTCTTGATAATTCTAATTATTGTCATTTTGTGGCGTATTGAAATGAAGTAAGGGGGAGATATCTACATAGTTGTGACACCATGTCATTGATATCTTACAGTGGTCAGCCGAGTGCAGCATGCGAAACATAACCAGAACTATGGAACATTCATGTATTACATGCCATTTACATTTGATTCCACAAATTCTGTTATTTAATTCTACAAATTCTATAACAATACTTACTTTATAAATTATGTCATCATGTATGGTTGTATCGTGAAGTATTGCGCCTGTATAGGAATACAGTCGAATCTGTCTTAAAAAGCAGGTGGTTGCTTAATGCAGGGCAAACGCAATGCAGAAATATCCTGCTTTACTTTTGACCTGTATTAAGCTACCACCTGTCTTACAGACCCATTATTAGACATTTTTGTGGCCGCTTAAGACAGGTTCCACTGTAAATATCTAAAGAGGTGTTGCTAAGGCATCTCTGCCAAAATCACAAGCTTGACACATATATGTATATTCATTGTACAATTTACCTGTATGTTAACAGTTTATTCCATGAATATTCATGTAAGAGCTGATGACATCATGATTATTCATTAAATTAGTTTTATAATGACATATTAACCCATTTGCTCCCACGATCCCATATATGGGACGTAGGCAAACAGTGTAGGCTCTGATCAGACTCCGCATAATGCGGCGTCTGATCAGAATCTACACTGTTTGCTGATAGGAATTTCAATATAAAACAAAACGAAATTGAAAATTTAGGCCAGGTACCCCTTAGATAAAAAAAGAAAGGACTAATCCAATATATAAACATGGAAGAATCCACTGGGAGCAAATGGGTTAACGCAAGAAATGTTGGCCAAGACAGCAACTGTAGAATCAGGTCTGTAACATTTCTTAACAGAACCTACTCTGATCAGACGGCTCCTACGTTAAAAAGCGTATATATGCGGAGTAAAGGGTTAATTGTTTCATTTTCATCGTGTTCTTTGAATTTTACAGCAACGGGGGCAATGGACACAAAGAAATAAATCAATTAAGCAATAAATGTTTTTAATTTTCGATTTTTTTCTTTTTTAAATATCGTACGAAGGCATATGCATCGCTATGAACCACGTAAAGTATCGATTTGTTTTCCTCATTCGGTTCATATTCAAACAGTTAAGGAAATTGTATCTTCAAACAATATGCATTTGTTATACAGGAACCACGGTACAGTCACACATGTCGCCCAGACTAAAAGGCAAATGACGGCACCGGGATCGTTATCTGCTAGCCATGACAGAACTTTGCTTTCATGTAGGCTATAACGACCATTGCTTGAAACTATTCATTAGTCTAAAAAAGTTAACCCTTTCAACGCTGAAGTTTTAAATGGAATCTTCCAAAATCCAAATCGGCCAAGCTTACCGTGGGTATTCATGATTCTGTTTTAAAGAAACGTGTAACATGACACACAGTGCAGGTTAATGTGTCGTTTACGTCCTTTGAAAACAGTGCAGACCCTGATGAGAGGGCTCCTTAAGGAGCCCTCTCATTCTCATCAGGGTCTACACTGTTTGCAAAGAGCATTAGTCACTCGTTTCCTGCACTGAAAAGGTTAAGAAGCGGTTCTTTTAAGTTGTTTTCTCTAGAAAGATTGTCATACAATTTTGATCTTGATTAAAACACACAGTTATTCGACGTCTCGTTAGTACCTTACATCTCACATATTTGTAGTATAATAAAATTTTATTTCCAGCACACACATTTTTAACACGTTGTTACATCTCACATTTAAAACATCTATACATGCGATACGTGGATGTAATATCTTGCATGCTTACATCTAGAACACTGTTACAACATCTCACTTCTGTCACGTGTGAAGTTAATCACATAGTTACAACATTTCATTTCTAGCGTATTATATGTAGCATATGTATAGATAAGAACGTGCAAACATCATGTCACATATACTTTCTACACAGTCATAATTATGAAAGGTGGTTGTAATACGTCATATCTTTCACCTATGTACCTTATAAATGAGACTGGTGCTTATTTATTTTCAGATATTGACCTTGCCAGAAGACGATGACGTTTTTATTGACCCTCTGTCAGGGTCCTCTTCAGACACTAAACCTAAAGTGAATGGTGCGCCGCAAACCAACGATACATTGTTAGGTATGTCAAAGTAAATAGGTTAGGAAACTTTGTTATACGAAAAGGCCATTTAACAACAATGATGCAGGGTCGGTTAATAATGAGCTTTTGTCATTCAAATGGTATATATCTAAGAATTTTCTGTTTTAAAAAAGTCTTTTGACAGAGTTCTGTACTCGTTTATTATAACAAACAACACGCGATTAGAATTTTTGAATATATTGATTATTTATACCTGCCACACTGATGATATATCCTAAGTGATGTGCGAGCTTCTTACAGGAGTCGTCTGATCTGGCTCTACTTTGTTTGCAAATGCGTGAAAATACCTTTATATATGTGGGAAAGGTATAAGCTTCTATGGCATATGTTTTCCTATTTTATTCAGAAAGCGGTCAAGAGAAAACAGAAATACAAACAGCAGCTGTTAAACCATTCTTGAATGCCAATGAAAATGATCAAGGTTAGTTTATTTCATCTCAACTTTGTATACACAGGAACCTTGCCATGCAAAACATTCAACCAGTATCCATGCTTATAAAACTTTTTAGTTGAGTCTGAGTTCGTTCTCAAGTTTTTCATTGGTCAGATTTGAGCCTTTGGCTCAAATCTGACCAATCAAAAGCTTGAGAACAAACAAGCATGGACTCAGAACTCTACAAACGGTGTCGACAAAGATCTATCGCAACGTCAGATATCAGAATCATAAATAAGATGCACATGTTTTCATCAAAATTTATCGCAAATTCAGTTATCCAAAACAATGCTGAATTTTCAAATAGACTAGTCCAAAATTCAAACAGGTCAAGCTTACTCTGAATATTGAGAGATTTTTTTAAAAATGAAAACAGTTCAGACCCTAGGAACCCTCTCAGCAGTGCTGCACTGTTTACAAAGGGCATTTATGATTCATGTCCTGCTCTGAAATGGATAAACCCTTTTTAAGACTGGCTCCTTAATTTCTCCACCAAGCCTTATGTCGTGACCACTCTTTAGAGATGAGTCTAAACATTAGTCACAATATAGGACATGATGTAGAAACGAAATGTTGTTATTTGAAATACTGTAAAACAGATCTAAACCAGAATTGTAATATGGGGGCAATTTAGGTATTTTAGGGCACTTGACTACTTAATGCAGGGATGGTGAATGTCATACAGAAATCTTCTTTGGGAGCTTTTTGCATGGCTTTCAACCTGCGTTAAGCTGCCACCTGTCTGAAAGCCCGGCACGGGTACTAATTTTAACGTCCGGTTTAGAGGGGTGTTACTATTATATCCTTTTATCTATGTGTCTGGTAACGTGATATCTAATCAGCGTCTATAGTAGTTGTCCAAATGTCCACCTACTGTCGGAACGTTTGAGTATTCATTATTTTATTTTACTACCAATGTAGTAAAGCCTCTCTCTAGCGGCCACTCATTGAATAAACAATGATTTAAAAAAAACCAGGAGACTGTTTGATGCAGAATGAACGAACATACATGTGCATAGAGATCACGTGCATTAAGGTAATATTGTAGATCGTTTTAACCCATAATCGACAAATGAGAAATGGGAGATAATGAGAAGTCGATTAAGATTTCTTGCAAGACAGAGTACTTTCCCTTACCAAATGCGTAGGTGGCATGGCACAATTTTACATAGCGTCGCCAAATTTCATACAGGGTGTTTATTGAGTTGTACATTTCGGATTTAGTTTTGTATCAGACCAGTAACACAAGAGTTATAGCCCTTACCTTACTCAAAACTGTTAAAGCTGTTGTTGTAAGCCCAGTTTACACATTACTCATTGGGTGTATCATACATCTAATTATTGTTGAGCGTTGCATGCTAGCGGCGAATATGTGATTACGTATGGAAACAGTGTTGATCAAGATGAGACGCCGAATAACTCAGCATCTCACCGGGATCCAAACTTGTCTGTTCGAATAGTTGTGCTTTAACCTATTCCCTCATAGGCTATAGTTTAGACCCAACCTCTTTGAAAAAAAAACTAGTGAAAAAGAGTATTTACTAGAAAAAAAATAGAACAGTGTAGTTTTGAAACCATTGTGATAAATAGAACATTTTGTTCCAATGAAGCAAATGCTCTTTTATCACAATGGTTTCAAAAATGACTTTACAGAGGTGTCAAAAGGCATCAATATGAGGGAATAGGTTAATCAAATATTATTTCAAACTAAAACTCTTTATATCTAATAATTGAGCTGCCATGAAAAATCAACATTGGACTTTTGCAAACAGTATAGATCCAGATACACTGAACTATTGCGTACATGTATGTATTTGTGGTAGACCTACATTGTTTTCCATTCCTATTTTGATGACTACATGGTTTACATGTAGTATTTACAGTATTGTGGATGATGTTTCTACACTGCTTCCACATTCTCCAGAGTAAACTAAAAACAATTAACAAATCATGTTTCTCTTGGACATGCAGTACAGTTTCG
Organism: Azorinus chamasolen; assembly: GCA_963576725.1. Taxonomy (NCBI): domain Eukaryota; kingdom Metazoa; phylum Mollusca; class Bivalvia; order Cardiida; family Solecurtidae; genus Azorinus; species Azorinus chamasolen. Next base: position 26,293,853 of record OY755235.1, on the reverse strand, counting down.
CAAATACAAGACTTCAAAATAAGTCTAGTATAAGAAGAAAAAAAATTGTTATATGTTTCCTGCTTCACTTTTGTCCTGCATTAAGCAACCACCTGCTTTTACGGTCTCCTGTGTTAATAAATCACTTTAGCGAGACTTTCTTGTACTCTATAAACATGTATGTGTCTTCTCTCAGCCTTGACACCATCTTGTTTGTTTATAAGACCCCATTTTTTGTTTGAATTCCATTCAATTATAAGGCAATTACCGCGTTATGTACAGGGCCATAACTTTTGTCTGATGTGATTGGTTTATACACATAAAAAGGAAACAGGACATTTTCTATTTCACAAACAACCAGTACACATTGACATGTACGAACCGAGGAGTAGCCCCGTTTATTTATAAGCCAAAGAGCACACATCTATCTGAACAGGAGAACAGTGTAAACTGAACTTAATAAATATGACAGGCGGGTGTATCCGTGTATACTCTTTGACTATGGACACAATGATAGTAAGTTACAGAAAAAAACTCTAAGCTGGATGTTCAATTTGGTATAAACATCGGTCTTGGAGATAAGTCGCCGCTTAATGCATTAAAAGTATCATTTTTTTCTCTGCTAGAATTCCGGGTAAGAGGGGGTTTACTGTATTCTAAATTAACTATTTTCCTATCATGCATGAATTGATCACTTCATGAATATTCATTGATTTTAAATTTTATTATGTAGTATTATAAAGGGATTTTTTTTACTTAGATCATAACTGTAGGATAAGATATGTACAATTCCATAACAAACATAGCTGGCCCTGATCAGACGACTCCTATAGGAGCCATTTGTTAGATGGATCTACTCTGTTTGCAAATGCGTGAACAGGCGTTTGTATGAGGGAAAATGTTTAAACACTTCAATGTTTAACACAGAATGGTACATCATATCTGTTACACTAAACAAGTTTACCTGATTTTCACTAGTACGGTACGTTACTGTTACTTTATTAATGTACTGGACTATTTGCAACAGGGTGTTTTGTATAACCTGCATATTTAGTCTCCATAAACTGTATACAAACAGTGTAAACATCTGTACTGGGCATCTGAGTAAGATCTGGTAGTGAGGTTAATAATATACAACTTTTTCTTGAGTCTGAGATCATTCTCAAGCAAGCTCAGAATCTGACCTATCAGATACTTTAGAATGATCTCAGACTCAGAAGTTTTATAATAATAATAATAATAATAATAGACTTTATTTACAGAGGGTAACACATTTATAACATCGGACCGTGCACTTTTTGATGTTTCAATTTGTGGTGACCCTTTACTTGAGTGTGTCGCGTTTGCCTTTGCAAAAGGAGTGGACTAAGATCAGACAGCTCTTGCATGAACTGTCTGAGCAAGGTCTGATCTTTTTTGTTTATATATAACACATATAAGTCTGATTATAGAGTTTCTACAAAGACCAAACATTCCTCAAACCGAGAACCCTCAGTAGCACAGGAGCACAACAGTCAGGGGCACTTTATTGAAGGTATTCTGCCCCTCCCACCGGCAGCTAGTTACAGCACCGCTGATAATCTCCCGTATACTGATCCAACCGTACAGTTAACAGAACTTTTTCCACCCGTTTGTGCTGCGTCTATAGTAATACCACAACTGACAGTAGATCCTGATCATTTAGTCACAAATGTTAATATAGCAAGCATATATACAGAGGGTAGCTCCAATCATGAAAACACAGCTCCTAAAACTGTGGAATGTGTCAGTGAGACAGTGACATCAGTCTGTGTAAACAAAGATAATACACAACCTACCAATACTAATACATGTACTTCGCCTGTGCGTGGACGTTCACGTGCCTCACGTGCTGTGTCCCGTTCTGAAAAGCGTTCAAGCTCGGCAAATCCGTATAGAAGACAGAGCGTGAGCAGCGTGCGTAACAAAGACAACAGTAAAGATAGGGTTTTACCAGTATCTATAAATAGAACTGCACAAGAACACAGTCAAACGACAGGTGATGGGTTTTCCCCTACAGTAGGTGAAACCCCGGGTCATTAGATCAGAGATGAGGTCTCGCTTCGGTGTGCTCTATTGAATATTCAAGGTCTTGTTACCAGGCGACAAAATAAGCTAACATCACCTGAGGTGAAAAATATATTTGACAATCATGACATTGTTTTATTTACAGAGACATGGGCACACGAATTGTGCGAGTTACAAGTAGAAAATTTCGAATGTTTTGTTTTAAATAGAACACAAAATAAATCTACATCGAAACGAGCTTCAGGTGGCATTATTGTGTACATAAGAAATGACTTTGTTTGTACAGATACATTAGTTTTCCAAAGTGAGGATGATATCATATGCATTAAAATTAAAGGGTCAATGTTATCACTTCAAAATGATTTATTTGTATGTTTATGCTATGTAGTGCCTGAAAATAGTAGCCGACAATCAATGATAGACTCGCATACGTTTGATAGACTGCTAGAACATATTCTAGAATTAAATGTTAAAAATGAAAATGGTTTTAACATGTTGCTGTGTGGGGACATGAACGCACATACTTCAAATTGCCCTGATTTTGTATTAGATGATAACAATGTGCATATAGATTTTTTACCACAAGATTATATAATCGATGCAGAAATGAAACGATGCTCACAAGATAATAGTCGATTAAATAGTAATGGCAAAATGCTACTAGAATTATGCAAGCAGACAGGTCTTCGTATTCTAAACGGTAGGGTTGGTAATGACAAGCATATTGGCCGTTATACCTTTGTAGGACACAGTGGCTCAAGTGTTATTGACTATGTTATTGGAACTTATAATGTACTCCAATATGTTGATATGTTTAATGTAAATGATCCGAATATATTATCGGACCATTGTCTTATTGATTTTACGCTTTCTTTTAATAAAAACGAAACCAGTAATGAAACATCGCACGAGAAGAGAGAATCTGTTACAAGTAAATACGTTTGGAATAGTGAAAGGAAAGTTGAATATGTTGAAAGTTTGTCTTCTACGGATACTATCATGAAACTTGGTGTTTTTAATAATAATGTACTCAAATCCACTTTTCCGAATGACATTGACTCTTGTATAGATGAATTAGCGTCTATTTTTGATGGAGTTGTGTCCCCTTTATTTAAACGTAATATTAGTAAATCTATACCAGGTAATCATGACACGGCCAATTACAACCAAACTTGGTATACAGATGAATGCTATGATAAAAGGCGTATATTTTATAGACTGCTAAATGTATATAGACTAGACAAATCAGAATGTAATAGAGTAAGTATGGTGAATGCTAGGACACAGTATAAAGATTGCATCCGAAAGTGTAAAACTGATCACGATAAAAAAGAAACTCAAAAATTAACAGAAGCTAGACACAAAAACGCAAGATTATACTGGAATATGCTTAAACAATCTGCTGGAATTAGACAGTCAAACATTTCTATTGATGTATTTGAGCAATATTTTAAATCTGTAAATAATCCGAGTGATCACTTCTACACACCTGACGATGACATCCTGCATTTTATTGAGCGATATGAGCGTAATGAGTTCAGCATAATGTTTGAAGAATTGAATATTCCGATAAGTGAAGAAACTCTCTTAAAAGCTATAAGTCAACTTAAATCCAATAAAAGTGGCGGACCAGATATGTATTTAAATGAGTTTTTCACCCATGGCAAACATGTTTTAACGCCCTTTTTGTTGTCTCTTTTTAATAGAATATTTGAATTAGGATATTTTCCGGAGAGTTGGTCTGAAGGATTTGTTGTACCCTTACATAAGAAAGGAAGCATAAACGATGAAAACAATTACAGGGGCATAACATTATTAAGCACATTAGGAAAACTTTTTACACGCATTTTAAACAATCGTTTAACAGAATGGGCTGAAAAGTATTCAATATATATTGAGGCTCAATTTGGGTTTAGACCGAATATGGGCACAACCGATAGTATCTTTGTTTTACATGGACTTATTAATCATATGCTTAATAGCAATAGACATTTATACTGTGCCTTCATTGACTTTAGCAAAGCTTTTGACTATATAGTTAGAGACAATTTATGGACAAAACTGATAAAGCTTGGGGTAAGAGGGAAAATGTTTAATATTGTTAGATCTATCTATTCAGCAGTCAAATCAAAAGTGAAATATTGCAATGAATTAAGTAACTCATACGGATGCATGATGGGAGTCAGACAGGGTGAATGTTTATCACCTTTCCTATTTTCTATGTTTTTGAATGATATAGAAGATACTTTTATAAGCAATGAACTTACTGGTATAGATGTACACATGTTCAAATTATTTTTAGTTTTATACGCTGATGATATAGTTATATTCGCAAACAGTAGTGAAGAGCTCCAAGATAGTCTGGATATATTAGCGAAATATTGTAATAGATGGAAGTTATCTGTTAATACGCTGAAAACTAAGATTATGGTCTTCAGAAAGGGTGGTCGTTTGCCTACAAATTTGTGTTTTTATTATAATAATGATAAAGTAGAGATAGTTAATAAGTTTGTATATCTTGGCATTGTGTTCACCACTGGTGGCTCGTTTTCGGAGGCACAGAATACGCTTGGTGGTCAGGCCTTAAAAGCTATATTCAAAATGAACAAATATTTATATAAATTCACAGATATATCTGTTAAACATAGACTTGAGTTATTTGACAAACTTATAGCACCCATTCTTAATTATAGTAGTGAAGTCTGGGGTTTTGACAAGGGTAGCAAAATAGAAGTTGTTCATTTACAATTCTGCAAGCGCTTATTGGGAGTAAAGAAGACCACTCAAAATGATTTTATCTATGGAGAGCTTGGCAGACTGCCTTTTCAGACACAGAGGTTTTTTAACATCATTAGATTTTGGGTAAAATTATTACAAACCAATGAAAATAAATACACAAGAAAGGTTTACCTCATGCTGAAGGATGATTTTGAACTAAATCCAAATAAGAAAAACTGGTGTTCATTATTAAAAAATTTGTTATGTACACTTGGATTCTATGATGCTTGGTTTTTTCAGGATGTTGGGGATGCTAAGTTATTCTTATGTAGTGTTAAACAAAGGATTAAAGACCAATTCATACAGAACTGGTCTGGCAGATTAAATAACTCTAGTAGAGCTACATTCTACAAGTATATATCGAGTTTTACATTCCAGCCATATTTAAATACATTGAATATAAGAAAATTCCGTACTAGTTTAACGAGGTTAAGAGTATCATCTCATAGGCTATCTATTGAAACTGGTAGATGGTGCAAACCAGTAAGCACACTTTTGATCGATAGAAAATGCAGTGTTTGTAATCTTTTAGAAGATGAATACCATTTTATATTAGAATGTAATATGTTTTATACGTTAAGAAAATCATATATACCAACGTACTATTGGAAACGCCCAAGTATGCAGAAACTTATACAATTGTTTGATAGCGAAAATAAATGCATTATTAAAAACTTGGCAACTTTTGTTAATAAGGCATTTGCACTTAGGAGCAACATTTTGTACAACGATATGTAACATTTGAAATATACAGGGTTAAATAACTATATCAAATATATATCAAACTATACTTAAGATGTTTCAAAATTAGTTCATAGGTACATATATAAATATTTGCTATATTATATATGGCATATTAGAACATAAGTTGTAAGCGATATTGTAAATAAGCAACTATGTGATCATTGTGAAGTCAGTAGATCTAGCCATTTTGATGCCACTGACCATAAGTCGTTGGTGGCGACGAAATATTTTCAATATTTTATTTACGCACATTCATTTAAGTAACGCGGCAACATCTAAAGACACGTGACTGTTTTAGTGTCGGATAAAAATAATGCAGAAAGCTCATACAGAAGCTTGCTGCATTCTGTTTATCCACCATTAATTACATAATTATGTATCTTTTACACGAGTCGAAATTTTAGTCACTGAAGTAACGTGTCAATATCTAAAGCCACGTGACTGCTTAATTCAGGATAAAAATAATGCCGAAGGCTTCTTCGGAAACTTTCTGCATTGTGATTATCCGTCATTAATTACATAACTATGTATCTTTCTCTTTTGTAAGTTTTGTTTTTTACATGAGTCGAAATATTAGTCATTGAAGTAACGTGGCAGTATCTAAAACCACGTGACTGCTTAATGCAGGATAAAAGATACTGCTGAGGGCCCCTCCGGAATCTTTCTGCATTGTATCCACCATTAATTACAGAATTATGTATCATTTTCTCTTGTTAGTTTTGTTTTTTACATTAGTCGAAATGTTAGTCATTGAAGTAACGTGGCAATATCTAAAACCACGTTTTACTGCTTAATGCAAGGAAAAACATAATGCTGAAAGCTCCTCCGGAAGCTTTCTGCATAATGTTAATCCACCATTAATCACATAAGTATGTATGTATATATTTATTTTCTTTTGTTTTTGTTTTTACACGAGTCGTATTGGTTGAACTGTAGAGACGTTAGTCGTGCGATAAACACTTATTGTCCCCTTTTGTAGGTCTTATAATATAATAAGATCTAATATAAAGGGAATATCAAGTGTTGAAACACTTTCAATAAACATATTCAGTAAAAACATACTTTTTGGTGAAATACTCACATGTCTGCAGTCTGACCTTGTTATATTATTTCGATTTCGAACAAGGTCAGGCGAAAATTGGACACTTTCTACATAAATTTGTGGCGTGGCTTCGCATTAATATAGTTGTATGTTTGTTGTTATTTAACGTTAGAAATTCATATAAAACTACTGTTCTCTTTTCTCGGTACACAGTGGATCTTGATGGTTATCTACATAAACATGAATATACTACGTGGCAAGCAAATTCTATACATATATGATCGAAATTTGTTTTCAATAAATATTAATAGGCGCGTAGATCTAGAGCAAATATACATATATATAAATGCTACTTTGTATATGTACTGTAACTGTATGTAATTATGTCTTTTTTATATCATATATGATGTGTCGCCATATTTTGCATATATGTTTGATTATTCCTCATGGGTCTATGACCTTTTGGAAGAAATTGAAATAAACTTGAAAAAACTATATAACACATATAAGTCTGATTATAGAGTTTCTACAAAGACCAAACATTCCTTCTAAAACTTCAAATACTTATAAGGTCAAGATTTCTTGCAAGAATATTCATTAAGTAAAGGGTTAACGCTGTGTGTACTAAACTACTAATAGTCACATTTTTTATCGATGTCAAATAGAGAAAAAAGAGCTAGATAATTGAAAACCGTAGTCATGCATAAATAATGAAAACATTGAATATCGTGTATCGTATCAAGCGTATAGTGTAGATTACGTATATTATGTTTTCATTTATCGCATATCGATCACATAATTATAGAACGTATTTCGTGACAAAAATACAGTAGAACCTGTCTTTAGCTGCCTTTAGTAAAACATGTCTTAATGTGGGTCTGTAAGGCATGTGGGAGCTTAATGCAGATACAAATGTAATGCTGAAAGCTCCTTTTTGGAGCTTTCTGTATTACCACTGCCCTTCATTAAACAACAACCTGCTTTTAAAGATTCTTATGTTCAGTAAATGAATGGCTTTTTAAGACAGGGTCTCCTGTACTGCATCACCCAACCTCCTACATAATGCCTGACTATTGATACCTGAAAGTACAGATTAATGAACCAAGCCACCAATTTACGACAGATCGTTGTTAGATTACAGTCTTTGATCAATTATAGATCTGAAGATTTTATTGGGCAAGATCTCGCACATTTCTGAGTACAGAGAAAACAATATGTCGTTAACATCGAAAAATCGACAGCCATGCTAATAAATAAATCAGCATTCTTTAATCAATGCGGAAATTAAATACTTCGTGAAACTTTGATACTTGTATAAGATAACAAATTGTCGTAGTATCCTCATTGCAAGATTCTGGTAACCTATCCATTGTCCAGACATCTAAACCCATTGGTGGTAAAAAATCGTGCTTAGCACATTATGGGTTAACTCAGACCTGTTTATCACCAGTGCAAGGTTGGTGCTTATGCAAAATTAAATTATTATGAAAGCATTACAAATTGTATATATGTTTTCTCTCTGTTGAGGGCCTCATGGAAGATTGGTCATAACCAAATGAGTACTCTCGTTAAATAAAGTCTTTATTATTATTATTATTATTATTCCCGCATATTGACGACTTTTGACGACTCTGTAAAAGTCACTTTTTGAAACCATTCTGATAAATAGAGCATTTGCTCCATAGGAGCAAATGCTCTGTTTATCAGAATGGTTTCAATACTACAAAATTCTAAATATTTTCATTTCTCTAGTAAATGCTCCTTTGGGTAGACTTTTTCAAAGAGGTTAGGTCTAAAAATAGCCTAAGTTGGAATAGGTTAACGCTTTCGCTACAAATAGCGAATCTGCGATTACCTATGGTAACAGTTTGTATCAAGATGAGACGTCGACTATACTGATACAATGTTCATTTTGCTCAATGATTGTTCTGACAAGGTGTTCTTTCGCTCATCATCTGTTCTAATAAGATATTCTTCGGTCACCGTCTTTTCTGATATAAGTTGTTAATTTGCTAACCGTCTTTTGTGATATACGGTATTCATTTGCTCACCATCTTTTCTGATATAAGGTATTCATTTGTTCTTTGCTCACCATCTATTCTGATAATGAGAATATTCATTCGCTCATCGTCTATTTTGATATAACTTAAGTAGTTCATTCATTTAACCACCGTCTATTCAGATTTGTTCGTTGTCTTACTTGTGTCATGTTCACTCTCTGTCCGGGATCCATATGGATCTCCCCATTCACCTCTGTTGCAGGCTACCCGTGTTTTACAAAGATCATCCCAAACCAAAACCTTTTCAATGAAAGTTGTTATTGTCAGATTATCAAAAGGTGGCAGAGCTACATGTATATATATTTATGACGTAAACTACATGTACAGTATTCATATATATAGGTACTGTATCACGCAATTTATTAAGGCTTCTACCGATCTATACAACTTCAAGTTTCATGTTTATTCGAATAAATATGCATGAGTCCTGCTCTATATGCAGGCATTATCAGCAACAAAAACACATGAAAACCATTATGAAACCACAAGATTATTTTTTTTAACATTCTCTAGTGTACACCGCAGACAATAAGGTGGGAAAATGTCTTGTCGCCAATGTGCAGCAAGAATTGCCAAAATAATGTCAAAATTGCTGTTCACCAAACTTATCATTTAAGCCTGACCTTCTAATTTGAAATAATGTCTAGTAAAAGGTATGAGTTTCATATGTGTAATACATAATGTCTGTTGGACAAATTGAGAGTATCCTATACAGTACAGCCTGTCTTAAGAGACCATTCATTTATTGAACATATGAATATTAAAAATCATATAGTTGCCTAACGTAGGGCAAACATAATGCAGAAAGCTCCAATAGGAGTTTTCTGCATTACGTTTGAACTGCATTAAGCTCCCATCTGCTTTAAAGACCCATGATTAGACTTATTGTTTGGTGGCCGCTTAAAACAGGTTCTATTTTTCACTTGTGTGTCTGTTTGTCTTATTGTGTTAGAAACGTTTAAAACACTTAATAATGTATCTTGCCTTTCATGGGACTTTTATCACATTGAGTTTAGATTTGTAAAGATTTGCCTATCACTAGGGTCAAGTTAAACTGCACGGTCATGTCCGGACGTCATCACATCCGGGTATATACACCGTTTAATACCCCTTATATGTCACCTATTATATTGTTAAAATGGTGGAAAAAACTGCTTTTAAAGTTTAAGAAGACGATACTTTTGAAGAGTATGTTAATATAGAGTTTCGCTTAGTATGGTCTCTCCATACATTTGAACACCAGCTAACTTTAATGTGCACACGTGGTCAGCTAATATGCTTATGCTCGTGAAGTTCATATTACTAATATTCAGTCAGAAGCATTGCCAAACAGTATGTATGCTGATAAAATTCAAACTAAAATTCGCCCATGTCATGGACATGGTTCAACTTTGGAGAACATCCGTATATAGCACATAACTAGTTATTGACAAACTATTTTTCAAACAATGAACTGACTCTGGCCATTGTACCCACTGGTGTCCTATTGTCCCGGAGTAAATACGGCCTACGTCGATACGACCCTTCCTTTTATAGGATGAGCCATTTGTCATCGACTGGTTCGTTAATTGATCATAGAAACATTGTTTCATTTGTATACAACTATCATATCTGCGTTTTGAGTTGGGAATAACTACGACTTCCAGTTGTTCGGCCTTTCATTTAGATCCAAACAGTTTACAAATGCCTTCAGCATTCCGAAAATGTATCCCTTTCATGTTAAATGTTCACATTATTGACCTCTAAACTCACTTTGGTGACCTCGACCAGACCGTATAATATATGCGATATCTACACTGTTTGCCTCTTTAATCGAATTTCCAATGTGGGGCATTCCACGATAGGTCAAGAGCACGAGCTTTGGTTGGCTATGATAGGATCAATGGAAGAAGCTTAACTTGTCAGTGGTTATTAACTCTTTACCCGTAAGTTTCGTCTGAAAAAAATATATAATCTGCTGCAATACTAGCAATACATAGTTATCTCGGCTTCTTTTGAAAATACACCTTCGGAATATCAAACAATTGGATCCTGATGAAAGTCCGAGTTACTCGGCGTCTCACCTGGATGCAGACTGTTTACAGATAGCATCAATAATTGGCCAGTAGAGCGCTGCAAAGAGTTTAAAGCGTCAATACTGTTACAAAAGGACAAGGGACGGCCCAGGTAGAGTTTACGCTGGAGTCAACTTTAAAGGTCGAAGTTTATTGCCATTCCTCGCTGATAAAATGATTTAAATTTTTGTGGATTTGTAAGACGCTTGTTTGTCAACATTCGACAACTAGTGAAAACAGAATTCTTTAGAAAATGTAGAGCCATAGAGGAAGTGTTCACGTTATATACGTGTAGTGGGAAAGATGGTGTTATAAGGAAGTATTCACTGTAATTTGGAATTTAAAGCATTTTAGTGTTTTTGGATTTCTTATTTCTGGGATCGAAGGTGTTCCACTGCTGGGATGCGTCCAGGTAAATTAATTAATAATAATAAATCCGTGTTCGAGCATGGGCGCTGCGACAGTTAATCTACTTTTACCTGTATTTGGACTCGACTCTTTAATTAAATTGGACTTTTTGAAAACAATGATAATGTTAGATTTAGGGGTACATCTGTATGACATGTATATTTAAGTAAAGTTTAAACAATTATTGACGGAGCACGCGGCGAAGACCCTGTCGAGATGGGACTCCATCAGGAGCGCTATAATATGGGTCTACAATGTTGTCAATCATAACATATACAGTAAAACCCCGCTAATGCGACCACTTAATAAACAGCCACTGGCGCCGTTTAAAGCAGGTGGTTGCTTAATGCAGGACGAAAGTTATGCAGAAAGCTCCTATAGGAGCTTTCTGCATAACTTTCGTCCTGCATTAAGCTTCCACCTGCCTCTGTCACCCAGAAGTATGCCCCTTTTTGGTGGTCGCATTAGCGGGGTTTTACTGTACATGTACATCGATGAACATAAACAGAAATAGAAGTCCGACAGCTGATGCCACACAAAAGAGAACCGACTACAGTAGAACCTGTCTTAAGCAGTCATTCATTTATTGAACATAGGAGTCTTAAAAAGCAGGTGGTTGCTTAATACAGGATAAACGTAATGCAGAAAAATCCTATAGGAAAATTATATAATTAGACTTCTTTGCAATGACCGCTTAACCATTTCCTCCATAAATACGCCTTTCTACGCCTCTGTAAAATCACCAGTTGAAACCATTGTGATAAATAGAGCATTTGCTCCTATAGGAGCAAATGCTCTATTTATCACAATGGTTTCAAACTACAAAATTCTATTTTTTCCCTTTTCTCTAGTTAACGCTCCTTTTCGGTAGATTTATTAAAAGTGGTTAGATCCAAAAATAGCCTATGAGGGAATGGGTTAAGACAGGTTCTAATGTACTCTGTAGTTCCAAAAGAGCTTGGAGTGTGACTTTTATGTGAATAGGCATGGAGATACGAGAAAAAATGTTTCACAAGCATTTTAGGCGTTTTTCTCATATGTGTACAGTATTATGTTCATCCTTAGCAACTTTAACAGTTTTACCACTTATACTAAGTCACTAACATCTTGTTAATACTATACTAGGTCTAACGTCAACAAGTTTTGACACATGTAATCATGTGTAGATCTTGAATTAAGGGATCATATATCAAAGGTCTACACTATATATTATGCAATATTAATCTGTATTCTGATATTGGCTTATTTGTGATAACTTTGCTGTTTGGACCCAGATAGTAACGAATGTTAAAGATAAACTACTACACCGGTTATTCAACAGTAAAGTCTCTCTATTACGACCATTCAAAAGAAGTCTAATTCTCGGTTTAAAAAGGTACAGTAAAATCTCTCTATAACGGCCACTAAATATCATCAAATATTTTGTGTTAAAGGCAGTTGGCTGCTTAAAGCAAGGTGAAAGTAAAACAGAACGCTCCTACAGGAGCGTTCTGTTTTACTTTCACCTTGATTTAAGCAGCAACCAGCCCTAAATACCAACTGATTAGCACATTTTAGTGGCCGTTATAGAGAGTTTTTACTGTAGCTTCGTGCAGGGCAAAGGCTATATGAGTTTTCTGTATTCTTCAGCAGCCATCTGATTTGGGTCTACTCTGTTTTCAAAGGCATAGAAATGCGTAGTTATGGAGTAAATGCTTAAAGGTTCCTATAATATATCAAGTGGTCGCATTATCGAGACTTTGCTGTACTAATCCCTTCCTCGAAATCTGCACGTCGCATCTGGATCAGCTTAAGTGGACTGTGACAGAGTGTTTATTATTCCATCCTCCTTGTTTATGTTTTCTTTGTAATCGATGTGGCTTTTGGTCAGCGATATCTTGTTTATGTTTGTATTAAGTGGTTTTGCTGACCAGTGCTATCGTGCTGATAGAAGCCATATGTTTTGGAGTAGGGGGAAGCTGACTGTCGTCTGCTTGTGAAAGTGCCATCTTGTATTTGTTTCGAATCCGTCGACAGACAAAATCACATTGTTCGAGAGCAGTGGGTCCTGGTTAACTTCCAAGAGATCGCGATTCAAACTATTTGTCAACTTTCGTTTATATCGCAATTGAATTTACCTTGAACAGTGTCATATACAAATATGTTTAGTGCTTATTTATAGAGATTGTGTTTCAAATAATTTATGATTATTCCCCATTGTTTATTCTACTGTTTTAGCCATTGTTTCTTATACTATTACGTATCTGTTTGTAGTTATTCTACTGTTTTGGCCATTGTTACTTTTAAAATATTATTATAACAGTCGGCTGAACGGCCAATCGGACTGAAAGTAGACTATAACTAGGTACTTTTTATATAACACTTTAAATTTCTTGTTTCTGAAAAAATATCATTGTCCCATTATTATATTCTTGTTTCTTGAAATATATCATTACATGTATTCCTCTGCTTGTTCAGTACTTTTCACAGTTTATTTCCTATATCATTTAGGAGAAGTACCTTGATTGGTCAGTCAAACAGTTGGACTCCTAGTGAGACGCCGTGTACCAGGTTACTGGGCGTCTCATCTGGACCTACACTGTTGGCTAAAAATATCACATCCACGAATAGCGTGGGAAAATTAGCATAATTGTTACACTTCATTGCAAACGAGATATAACTAAGACATACAGGTCTAGCATAGAAGATGAACATTTAAATTTTGTTATGAAGTTGTTGTTTTTTCCCGCAGGTCGCAGACATCATGGCAGTGCAGGGGGGTCAAGGGAGACCACCCAGCGAGCAAGCCCATCTGTAAGTACCGTATGATAGCTGATAATTTAATTATACAGTAAAACCCTTCTAAACCAGAACTCTAGTAGAGAAGAACTAAGATACATTTAGGCATGTGGTTACTTGATGCTGGGTGAAAGTCATGCAGAAAGCTCATAGAGGAGCTTTCTGCATGACGCTCACCCTGCATTAGGCTGCCATCCATCTACAAGACCGATGTTTATACTGAATTTAAGATGTTTTAGAGAGGTTTTACCGTGCAATAAACTCCCTAAAGTAACTGCTTGATATAATCAACAGGTGCGTTTCAATAACAGGTGGTTGCTTTAAGCACATAATATTATGGGAACATTCTGTGTAACTTTCACCACGCTTTTAGCCACCATCTGCCTACAATACCCCAAATTAGGCCTCTGTTTGGTAGTCGCTTTAGAGGGGTCCCATTGTACACGTTTCTATGTAGTAACATTCGTCGACAAAGTATATTGTCTGATAAAACTCTCGGAGTATGTATTTGATTTCTTTTCGAAAACACGATCCGAATGTTAAACAATTTGGATCCTGTTGAGACGTAGAGTAAGCCTATGTCTGTTCTTGAAAATGTTTGCGATTTCGCCCGCAGCCTGTTATCAATTCATTTAAGTCGTGTATTTGAAAAATAAATAGGGACATTTACCATGGCAGTAGATAATTAGATCGTTATTATATATACGCTAACAGACCAGTCCTAGATCAGAAAACTCCTACAGGAACTGTCTGATCTGGGTCTAGTCTGTGTGCAAAAGCGTCAAACGGCATCTCTGTCAGGTTAATCAAATGGCATCTCTGTCAGGTATATCAAAGGGCGTCTCTGTTAGGTAAATCAACGGGCGTCTATGTCAGGTAAATCAAAGGGCGTCTCTATAAGGTCAAAGGTTAAATATAACACAGAGGGTGTTCTGGAATTGTATTAACAAACGAATCGTTCCCACTTGTGCTCTTATTGAAATCAACACAACACAGAGTGAACTGTACCCTCATGATAAGTAACATTCCAGTGTTATCATTATTGATATGAAATGTCTTACAACATATAGTACAGTAAAATCTCCCTATAATTGCCAATAAATTACATCAAGTATTTCGTGTTTAAGGCAGGTGGCTGCTTAAAGCAAGGTGAAAGAAAAACAGAACGCTCCTATAGGAGCGTTCTGTTTTACTTTAACATTGCTTTAAGCAACCACCCGTCCTAAATAATAACTAATTAACACAATCTAGTGGTTGTTATAGAGAGGCTTTACTGCAATATCTTTATTGTGGCATATGAACATAGAAACTCTTGGCCATTTCAGAAACTGTAGACTCACACACATTATTCCATAAAGCAAAAAAAACTTAGACAGTGATGAAATGGCGCCTATAGTAGCTGTGTTATCGGGGTCTACTCTGCTTGTAAATGCGTCAAATGACGTATCTATGCAGTAAAGGGTTAAGCGACCATTTAATGAATAAAGATGGCTTTATTTAACCATATCTCTGTTCTATATTAAACTGATTTTCAATACCTACTGAATATTCATGGACACATAGTTGCAATGAAATATGGAAGGTGGAACATTGTAGCCATTTTAGAAACTAAAGTAACAGATCTGATTAAATTCCATTAGCAAACAGAGCAGACGCTGATCAGACGACTCCTATAGGGACTGTCTGATCTGGGTATACTCTGTTTGCAAATGCATGACGAGTCGTTTATATGAGGGAAATGGTTAAAGACAGGTGGATGCTCAATGCAGAATGAACGTATTGCAGAAACCCCCTGTATGTATTAGCTGTCTGTGTAATCTTTGCACTTCATTAACCCTTTATTCCATCAACACGCCTTTGCAAACAGAACAGACCCTGATCAGACGGCTCCTATAGGATGATCAGGGTCTGTTCTGTTTGCTAGTGAAATAATGTAGATAGGATTCTACAGTTTCTTTGATGGCCAAAATGTCGGTTGTCCTTGTGTTATTAAAAAACTAAACTAATTATTATTCATGATGTCATTTTTTAATACTATTCATGGAGTAAAGTGTTAAGCTGTTGCCCTAAGAACAAACAATTAGACTATTACTTGGCGGTCGTTAGAGAGATTTTAATGTATTGACGAGCTTTACATGTGTTGTCATACAACATTTTAATGTACCCTAAAAAGCTTTGTTATGTACTGCATACGGTACCAGCATTACCCTTAGCGTTCGCCACTCTCCACCTCGTTATAAAGTTAACCCCTTGCTCCATAAATACGCCTTTCTATGCCTCTGTAAAAGTCACTTTTTGAAACCATTGTGATAAATAGAGCATTTGCTCCTAAGGAGCAAATGCTCTATTTATCACAATAGTTTCATAACTACAAAATTCTAAAAGTTTCCTTTTCTGTAGCTAATGCTCCTCTTCGATAGATTTATTCAAAGAGGTTGGATCTTAAAATAGCCTATGAGGAAATGGGTTAAATAATTTAATTTGGTACCATTTTGATAACTTTGAAAAGAGGCATAGTAGCAAATAGTGTAGACTCTGATCAGGAGCCGTGTGATTTGTTTCTGCACATTTTGCTTGTGTTTTGTTCTGCACGAATACTTAGGATTGTTAGGGATCATTGTTATAGATACTGATCAAGAACAGAATAGAATGATAAAAATGACCAATGATGTTGATCTAAACCGATTGTTATTTTATCATTCCGTTTTAAACTGACATGAGTTAAAGATCAATATAAGCTATCTATTATGTACTTGGCCAATTGGTAAAATATTCACATATAAAGTTGCTATTGTTTATTTGGACTTCTTATTCTCTCTCAGTGCCTCGGTACGAAACTATTTTATCGGCATTTTGCGGCCAAACAAATATACATTTATAGAACATTGTTCCTGTATCTTTGAAACAATCATACTGAGCCATCGAATACACACATACAACTAGTGTATTTGTAAATGCAATCGTGCTCGTCAGACAAAGCAATTATTATATCTCACAATAGAACAATTTGCCAAATATTTACCTGATAACGTACAACCGTCATTGACATTGGCAAAACTTGCTAGTTATGCTCATTAAAATGAACGAGATTGTTTTATTGATTTTGAAACACATAAGAGCGCGTCATGAGAAAAAAACTCGAACACTCAAATAAATACAGTAAAACCTCTCTATAACGGCCACTAGATTGTGTCAACTAGTTGGTATTTAGGGCAGGTGGCTGCTTAAATCAAGGTGAAAGTAAAACAGAACGCTCCTAAAGGAGCGTTCTGTTTTACTTTCACCTTGCTTTAAGTAGCCACCTGGCTTTTTAACACAAAATACTTGATGTAATTAAGTGGCCGTTATAGAGAGGTTTTACTGTAGCATTATCAATCCTTTACTCCATAAATACGTCTTTCTATGCCTTTGCAGACAGAGTAGACCCAGATCTACAGGAGCCGTCTGACCGGGGTATACTCTGTTTTATTATGAAATAATATACTAATATAGATATTATTCTACAGTTTCTTCCATGGAAAAATTGTCCTGTGTTCATATGCCATTATACAATTGAATGTAATTAGTAATCATGACGTCATTATTTCTTACATGAATATTCATGGAGTAAGTGGTTAACACAGATGCGAGCTTAGTCCGGGATAAAGTGTTACACGGAAAGCTTCTCCGGGGGCTTTCTGCGCGACTTTCACCATGTATTAACCCTTTCCCTGTTCTATATTTATTCCAAATTTCAATACCTACTGAATATTCATGGACAAAGTAGTGATAAGAAAAGTTGGAAGGTGAAACATTGTAGCCATTTTAGAAACTAAAGAAATAGATATTTCGAGTTTTTACTAGCAAAGAGAGCAGACCCTGATCAGACGGCTCCTATAGGAGTTGTCTGATCTGGGTCTATTCTGCTTGCAAATGCGTGAAAACACGTTTGTATGAAGGAAAGGGTTAAAAGTAGAGCCCGTTTTGTTTTCACGCATTTGCAAACAAAGTAGACCCAGATCAGACAGCTCCTATAGGAGTCGTCTGGTCAGGGTCTGCTCTGTTTGATAATGCAATTTGGAAGATTTGTTTCTTTACTTTCTAAAATGGCTGCAATGTTCCATCTTCAATAGTTCATTATAATTATTTTGTCCTTGAATATTCAGTAGGTATTTAAACACAGAGTATTGAAAGGGTTAAACAATGATGAAGCATTCCACTTTGAAAATTCGGTCTTCAAAGGTCTAGGCAACCTCAGGTGTCTGCACGCTCCATTTGTTCATGCAGTCCTTCTACGGTTGATTTGGATCCCTTTTGAACCAAGAGAGATGTCGTCTGTATACATTGTCGTCTGTCATTATTTCCCTCATTACAATATTCCATATCATTTCAAAAAAAAATCGACATGTATGTCAAACAGTTTGGATCCTGATGAGAGGTCGAGTTACTCGGCGTCTCACCTGAATCCAAACTCTTTGCAAAGGTGATCTCAAGTTCAGCCATAGTGCATTAAGTGTTAAAACTATCTTCAACTTGATCTCAGTGGCGAATCAAAATGTTTTCGATGAGTCACCTGTAAATGTCGAACAGTACCCTAATTTGAAAGCTTCATTTGTACTCAATAGGGGAAACAAGATTTCGATTTAGAGGACACATTCTTTTCTATTAGGTTGGATGAAGTTTGCTATTTCTCCATTTGTATGATTGTGAATACCAAAAATTTATCAAAAGCTCTGATCGGACTGACAGGGGGCGATTTAGTATTTTAGTATTTGTTTAACTCATTTGCCGCGGTAAGTATTTGTCGTCTGCAAAACTGATGTCTGCTGATTTATTGAAAACTGTATTTTAATCACGTTCTTTTCCGAATCAAAGGTCAGAGTGTCAAACAGTTTCGATCCTGATGAGACGACGAGTTAATACGCGTCACATCAGGGTACTAACTGTTTGAAAAGGTCAGAACGAATTCGCCATTGACGGGCTAACTGTTAAAAAACGAACTCTTTAAGGCTTGACAGGCGAATACGTGATCAACTTTGCAAACACTTTGGATCCAGATGAGACGCCGAGTTACTCGGCGTCTCATCAGGATCCAAACTGTTTGATACTCTATTTGTATTACTGAGGAGAAATGGAAGACAAGACACGTTTTAGAAGTGTCACAGACGACAATATTTTGCAGACGACAGCTACTTGGCGTTGAAAGAGTTAAAGCAAATATTTGGCACATTCGTGACGCGGACTTGGTTGATAACGTTGCATGCACAGTGGCAAGTTTTATTATTATTTAAGACTGGTTGATTTGTAGGTATACTTGTGAAGGTGAACTGATTTCACCGATATCTTGGAGATTATCTTGGATATTTTTCTTAAAATATGCTTTTGTGTTTGTTTTTCAAAGGAAAAGTGCAGTGATTATTTAACCCTTTACCTGGTATGTACGTCCTTTCACGCCTTTGCAAACAGAGTAGACCCAGATCAGGTGGCTCATTCAGCAGCCGTCTGATCATGACAGCTTTGTGTGCTTATTGAATAATAAAGACCTGATTCTGCAAATTTTAGCATGGCCAAAATAACCTTTGGGTATTTGCCTTATGATAACTTATGATAATTTAGTTAATAAATATAAAAAATGTTATAATCTCTTACGTTAATGCCCATCAGGTAAAGGATTAAAAGAAAAGGGAACAATTGAAGATATTTTTATACAACACACAGTGTACTTTGAACGGGTATCTATGGTGGTCATTCAATAACAGAATGGAGTTTTTGTGCATACATGGCAGGATATATTGGAAATACTGAAATACAGGTAACATAATTATATGAAACTTGTCACAAGAAAAACCGTAACCCATCACTACATAAATATGCCTTTCTACGTCTTTGCAAACAGAGTAGACCCTGATCAGACGGTTTATGTAGGGACCATCTGATCAAGTTCTGATTTGTTTGCTTATGATACATGTATAATATATAGATATGAGTCTACATTGTCTGCCATGTCCAAAATTCCATGTGTCCATTTGCTATTATAACAACTAATCTAATTTATATTCATTATTTCATTATATCTCACATGAATATTCATGGAGTAATTGGTTACGGGATTTGTAAACAGTGTAGAACCAGTCTAACACCCGTGTTGTATAATATTGCTATCAGGGTATGGTCTGTTTGACATCCATCATAATATAGTGTAGTCCCTGATCTAGATCAGACATTGTTGATCTTGATACATTTATATCATCTATAGTAAAACTCTGTATTTAAGATTCCTGTGTCCAATTAATATAAGGTCGCTTCAGACAGGTTCGACTGTACAGCAAAACCTCTCTATAATGGCCACTATATTACGTCAAGTATTTGCGTTAAAGGCAGGTAGATGCTTAAAGCAATGTGAAAGTAAAACAGACCGCTCCTACAGGAGCGTTCTGTTTTACTTTCACCTTGCTTTAGGCAACCACCTGCCCACAGTATCAACTAATTAACACAATTTAGTGGTCGTTATAGTGAGGCTTTACTGTACATTATGGATATCCATGTAAGAAATCGTGACATTATGAATATTTGTTCTAGGTCTTTAACATGGATAGTAGCTTAATGCATGACAAGAGTAATGCAGAAAACTTCCCAGAGGGGCTTTCTGCTTTATATTTCTCTGCATTATGCAACCATCTGCTCTTAAGACCCATATGTTAACTCAGTATGTGGTCGCTAAGAACAAGGTTTACATTATACGTAATTTTCTAATATTCAGTGGCGACTTCCTCAATTAGTCTACAAGTAGCATACGCAATAATGAAGATAAGAACAGAACATAATTATGTTCTTTAAATGTGAATATATTAACTCTTCCCCAGATTGAGACGCCTTTGCAAACAGAGTAGACCCATATCAGACGGCTTGTACAGGAGTCGTCTGATCAGTGCCTGCTCAGTATGTTTATGGAATAATATAGATCTGATTTTACAGTGTCCGAACTGGCCAAATGTTTCAAAAATGCAGGCCATTAATATTCATGAGATGATATATTCGTGCATAGTTGCTCATGAGGGAAATAGTTAAACGGCCATACTCTAAACGAGCAAACTATTGACATATCATAATGACAAGTTCAACATACAAAACTATCCGACATTTCACAATATCACCGTGATATCACTCCTTGCAATGTTCAACACACAAAACTATCGACATATCATAATGACAAGTCATGCAATGCTCAACACACAAAACTATTGACATATCATGATATCATCGTGATATCACTCCTTGCACTGTTCAACACACAAACCTATTGCCATATCATAATAACAAGTCTTGCACTGTTCAACACACAAAACTATCGACATATCATAATGACAAGTCTTGCACTGTTCAACACACAAAACTATCGACATATCATAATGACAAGTCATGCACTGTTCAACATACAAAACTATTGACATATCATGATATCATCGTGATATCACTCCTTGCACTGTTCAACACACAAAACTATCGACATATCATAATGACAAGTCTTGCACTGTTCAACACACAAAACTATCGACATATCATAATAACAAGTCTTGCACTGTTCAACACACAAAACTATCGACATATCATAATGACAAGTCATGCAATGTTCAACATACAAATCTATTGACATATCATGATATCATCGTGATATCACTCCTTGCACTGTTCAACACACAAAACTATCGACATATCATAATGACAAGTCATGCAATGTTCAACATACAAATCTATTGACATATCATGATATCATCGTGATATCACTCCTTGCACTGTTCAACACACAAAACTATCGACATATCATAATGACAAGTCATGCAATGTTCAACACACAAACCTATTGACATATCATGATATCACCGTGATATCACCCCTTGCAATGTTTAACACACAAACCTATTGACATATCATGATGACAAGTCATGCACTGTTCAACGTACAAAACTATTGACATATCATGATATCACCGTGATATCACTCCTTGTAATGTTCAACATACACATGTACAAAACTATTGACATATCATAATGGCAAGTCATGCACTGTTCAACATACAAAACTATCCGACATACCATGATATCATCGTGATATCACTCCGTGCAATGTTCAACACACAAACCTATTGACATATCATAATAACAAGTCATGCAATGTTCAACATACAAAACTATCCGACATATCATGATATCACCGTGATATCACCCCTTGCAATGTTTAACACACAAACCTATTGACATATCATAATGACAAGTCATGCACTGTTCAACGTACAAAACTATTGACATATCATGATATCACCGTGATATCACTCCTTGCAATGTTCAACACACAAACCTATCGACATATCATAATACGTCATGCAATGTTGAAAACGAGCAAACTATCGGCATGTGGTAACAAATTGTGCAATGTTAAATACGAGCAAGCAGTCGACATCATACTAACAAATCATGCAATGTTCAAAACGGCATGCCATAATAACAAGTCATGCAATATTCAGCACACATTTCTGTACTAAACGGAATAATTTAACAACGATAAAACACTAACACTCTGTGGTAACCTGTTGAACGCATGCAATATGGACGACAGTCATGACCTATTGACATTAGGAACTCAAACTGTGTAGACCTAGATCAGAGGAATTCTTGGGAGCCTTGCTTTTTTGCAATCCGTTACACCAGGTAGCATGTGCAAGGCCGGGACGCAATACTTTTAAAGATATGTATATAGAGTTTAGTAAAGATCAATAGCAACATGAACACAGTATGTACTATTCTTTTTATCACACAAAAAGACAAGCAAAACAAGCATTTCCCCTATTTATATTTCGACCTGCTTGCGTCATTTGCGTGTTATATTACACGTGTGCAGTATAAAAAACACGAACTCATTATATTAACTTGGATACAAACAGTGTCATGTGATGAAATAGTGTTTATTTTATATAATTCAATGTGAAATGTAATGCAACCGAGTTTCTTTTGTTCAGGTGTTTTTCTCTGTATTGCATAACAGTGTAGATACAGGATAAATAAACAATTTGTTGAGTATGCATTAGATGTCTGCCTTGCTATGACACAGTTTCTAGCTTTGAAATGGTTTGTGTTAGAAAGGTGGGACCGATAGTCTTAGTTGCGTTTTGACTCTCTTTGATTAATGAATTGAAAAATGGCGTCTATTGTCCTAATGTCAACCGAAGGATAGATTTTCCTTTAAGATTGTCACGCTTTGGACTTATGGTTCTGATTCATAAACTGACAGCAGCATCTGCTCGCAAACTTTTGTTTGGGTGTTTATCTTGAAAGCACTCTTTGGGGTGTATTTTGCAAACAGTTTGGATCATTGCAAATAGTTTAGATCCAGATGAGACGCCAGGTAACTCTAGTCGTCCATTTTACATATAATGAGCTAAAAGCTGTTTTTAACCCTTTCCCTCATATAAACGTGTTTTCACGCATTTGCAAACAGAGAAGACCCAGATCAGACGGCTCCTAGAGGAGCCGTCTGATCAGGATCTGCTCTGTTTGCTAATAAAATTTGATAGATCTGTTTCTTTACTTTCTAAAATGTCTACAATGTTCCACCTTCCTTTTTTCTTTATAACTATTTTGTGAATGAATATTCAGTAGGTATTGAAATTTGGCCTAAATATAGAACAGGGAAAGGGTTAAACTCTGATCGGCGTAACATACATAACGTCCAATGATCTAGATCTAGATCACCTGCCAGTGTATGTTCTGGATCAAAACCACGCGTCAGTACCGTATACGTCAAGGAGCAATCTGAAAAACTATTACGCATTGTCGTCTCCTAAACACGTCGTTTGCATCACTTTTCATTCTAGAAATGTCTTCCGTTTTGCTACAAAACTATCAAGCAGTACCAAGCAGTTTGTGTTCTGATGTGAGGAGTGGTTACTGAGCATGTCATTGTTTGTATTCGCCCATGGCAGAGAAAGCGTTTATATTTGAAACTGTTTCAATTTACGGTGTTGAATTGTTGATAGTCAAACGTCAAGCCCCGATAAACATCTGAATGTTGCCAAACTAACTCTAGCACGACACTTGTGGTGAAATTTGCAAACAGTTTAGACCCAGATGTGACGCCGAGTAACTCATCGTCTCATCAGGATCCAATATGTTTGAATATCTGACTGTTTTGAATTATAAGATATATATAAGATATACATAAGAACACGTTTTTGCATAAAATCAGATAACATTTTTACCGATGGCAAATACTTAGGAAAATAAGAAAAAACACTATCAATGGTCTTTTCGAATTATTGATATCCTTAGGAAACAGTTTTGATGAAAGTGAAGCACCGATCAGCTAGATGTCTCATCAGGATTCAAACTGTTTAACAACATGTTACTGGTTTGCTGACACAAAATGGATGAAACACTTTTTCAATTGTAGCAGACGACGATTTTTGCAGACGAAAGTTACATAGCAAGCTTAGAGTTGACAATCAATGCGATCCGGTGCTTATCTGACACTAATGGCCGGTGAACAAAAGCTTGCCAAGTTTCCCATGGACGACAGTCGTTACCTTATCACCTGGGTAACTTATTGACATTGCCATCAAACATGCGAACCATTCATAATGCCATTACAGTCAAATCGCTTTAACCCTTTCCCTCATGAAGACGCCTTTCTGCACCTCTGTAATAGACTCTTCTTGAAACAATTGTGATAAATAGAGCATTTGCTCCTATATGAGCAAATACTCTATTTATCACAATGGTTTCAAACTACAAAATTCTAAAAAAAAAATGCCTTTCTCTAGTGTATGCTCCTTTTCGGTAGACTTATTCAAAGTGGTTGGATCTAAAAATAGCCTATGAGGTAATGGGCTATCCTTAAAGACGCCTTTTGGCACAGTCACAAACAGGGTAGACCCAGATCAGACGGACTCATATTGAAGCCGTCTGATCGGAGTCTGCTCTGTTTGCTTATGGGATTATATAGATATGATTCCACTGTTTCTGCCATGACCTAAAACTCCTGCGTCTACTACTTACACCATTATTAAACAGCTAATAAATATGCATGATGTCATTATTTCTATCATGAATATTCATCAGTTAAAGGGTTACGATAGAACCTGTCCTAATATCAGCCTTGCATGACGGTGAAAATTCAGACGCCATTGCCTCTACTGTATTGTAGCCTTTTGCTTGCTGAAAAATATCGTCATCAGAAAACGACACCATATACATGTACATGAATTCTAGAATTAAGACCGTTCCCAGTACGATCGAAATGACAAACAGCTTGGACGCCAACGAAATGCTTATCGGCGTCTGCACTGAAGGGAATTTCTAACCGGCCACCTAATGTTTTGCTATAGTTTATGTATAAACCATAGATACGGACCAAAATAATTTTATTTAAACTCTCTCGTTTTATTTATTTATGCTAGGAAAATACCGTTTCAAAGCCAATGTATTTCAAAGAAAACAAAAATACATACAAAAATAAATTACATTTTGTATGTGTATTGATTGGCATTTAGAAAATCATTTCAGTCTAGAGTGGTTCCAATCTATTTTCAAGGGTTAACATGTCAACAACATGTCAAAGATTATCCATGCATCATCTATAATTCTATATTCCCTAACTCGCCGAATGCAATATGATGTCCCGTTAAACCTTGTACCAGACCAATTGTCATGTTAGAAATAATGACATCAATCTGAATATTTATCAGTTCGATTTTTATAATGGTTTTGAACATGAACACAGAATTTTGAAACTGTATAATCAGATCTATAAAACCCATGCATAAGCAAACAGAGCAGACATTGATCTGGGCGTCAAATGGCGTCTCTATCTGGGAAAGGGTTACGGGTCATACAACACATTCAGTGCTAAAACTTTAGACTGTTGTTAACTCTCTTTCGCTGCCAATAACACATGCAAACAATTTGGATC
The DNA here is from genome assembly GCA_963576725.1 of Azorinus chamasolen. Taxonomy (NCBI): domain Eukaryota; kingdom Metazoa; phylum Mollusca; class Bivalvia; order Cardiida; family Solecurtidae; genus Azorinus; species Azorinus chamasolen. Next base: position 26,268,024 of record OY755235.1, on the reverse strand, counting down.
CAAATGAGACGCCGAGTAACTCGGCGTCTCATTTGGATCCAAACTGTTTTTAACTGTGAGAATGGTTTTTGCAACAAAAATGAGGGGGAAAATTGTAGCAGACGGCAAAGTTCGCAGACGACAAAAGTTGGCAGCAAAAGAGTTAATTTAATTTTCGTGAACTCGAAACTTTGCCTGCTTCTTATTGGAAAACATAATTATACCCCTTCAACGTTTGGTGGGTATACTGGAATCAGCCTGTCGGCCCGTCGGTCTATTGGTCGGTCGGTCTAGAATTTTTTACGGCGAACTCCTCCTTCAGTTTCAACCTGTTTCACTTGATATTGGGCATAAATGTTAATCAGTCACGTGTTACAGATCACACAAAATCAACTGTCCAAAGGTTATCTTACTCGAAATTAAATTAGGTTTCAATAGCTGATTTAAAGTTGTCAGACCCAGTGGGAAATTACTTCACCCATAAAGTGTACCGAAAAATAGTGCTAGAGTTATCTAATCCTGTACCTGTGTGGCTTTACAGAGTTACATAACCTGGGAGATACCTGGACTAAATTACTCTATTAACTCTTAGCATGATACGGGTACTTTCATGATATACATGTTTGCAAACGATTAGGGTCCACGTGGGGCCCCAAGTGACCCGCCGTCTCACCAGGATCCAAAGCATTTTTTCGCAGCGAACTTTTTTAATAAAGAAAAGGAAAACAAATCAAAATCAACAAATGAAGCAGGCGACATGTTCTGAGACGACAGCTGTTGGGCGTGCTAATAGTTAAGTCCTTGAAACGTCAGTTACTGCCCCCATATAGTGAATCACATAGAATGGACCAACAGCTCTAGTAGTATTTCCCATTCATCACCAGAGTTATGTTGAACAGTTGACCAAACTTGTCATGTTTCATCAGTCTATATTAGCCGATCGTGACAGGGGTACTTAGTCGAGTTAACCCCCTCTCTATCATGTACATGTACACAGACTACACGTTAACCCTTTAATTCCACGTTGAATATTCATATTAGAAATAATGACATCATGAATATTTAATAGCTGATTTTGTATTTGTATAATGGCATGTGCACACAGGTGCGGATCCAGGATTTCAGATGGGGGGTGGGGGGCGTAGAAGGTTTTTTAGAGGGGTGTGTAGATTTTTATGTTTGGTGAGATAAATTAAAAGTGTGTTTGTAATACATGTTGAAAAAGATCTGTGTTAAAGGCAGGTGGCTGCTTATAGCAAGGTGAAAGTAAAACAGAACGCTCCTATGGGAGCAATCCTGTTTTACTTTCACCTTGCTTTAAGCAGCCATGCACCTGCTCTAAATACCAATTAATTAATACAATTTAGTGGTCGTTATAGAGAGGTTTTGCTGTATATAGATCTAAAATATTACTAAAACAATTGTTTTGGCAATATTAGGGGGCGTACGCCGGCTCCGTCCCCCTCTAAATCCGCGCCTGGCACATGATATTTAAGTAATGGTAGAGACTGCAGCATCAGGTTAATTTTGTTCACATTCTGTATTTGTAACTGGGTATGTGTATACACGCATAAGACTTAAACAAATACATTTATAAGTAAAATACCTGTTCACTATTTCACATTGACGAGTTTCACATATGTACATGTATATATTGGTCCAGAGGTCCAGGTAGGGATGCGTAAATTTAAACATTTTCATGAATAGCTCCTTTATTTCTCCACCAAACCTTATACTGTGACCACTCTTTAGAATCGTCTCTTTGAGACGATTCTAAAGAGTGGTCACAGTATAGGGCTTTGTGGAGAAATGAATATTCTAGTATTTGGGTTCGCACCTTTATCTGTTGCTCTATTGGTCTACACTATTTGACTGTGTTAGGCATCTGCAATATCTTATTGACGCTTTGACGAATGCTTCACAAGACCATGATCAGACACAGATTCGGCGATTTATTAGAATAAAAACTATTTGCAAGGCATCGAATGTCCCATTCCAAACGTTACTGCCAAACTGCTCCCCAGACATTATGATGAAGCTCTACGGTTGTCAAGGAAACAATAAAACCTGTGTGATCCATGCAATATGGACCAAAGTCACACCCCATTGACCCATTAACACAAACAATCTAGACCCATATCAGAGGACTTCTTGAGGAGCCTTGTAAAAAGGGTATACTCTCTTGAGAACAGAGTATGCTCTCTTTGCTGCATTAAACCAAATTAACTATCTTTGAAAAATATAAGCTACTTACCTCAAGCTTCAGACACTCTTTTTCCCTCTGTCAAATTTGAATAGACTGGCATGGTAGCAAATAGTCCAAAACATTGATCAAACTGATCCTTTAGGGGCAGTTTTATCTAGGTTTGCACTATTTGCCTAAATTTCGCTGAGAATAGACATTTCGGCGATTCCATTTAAAAATGAAAACAATGAAGGGTTAAATTTGTCTTATGTGGACCAGTATCCCGCTTTGAAAAGACGTTTGCTCAAATTTGAATGCTGGTGCAATTTGATTACTTTCGATTACTTTACTCAGCATCTCATCTGGGTACAAGCTGTTTGCAACTGCGAGTCATCTGTCCGTGTATAACTAAAATATCGTACGACTGAAATTATCGCAAGTTCTAACATAAGGCGATCCCAACTGGAAGTTGCAACTGGAAGTGAAGTTACAACTGGAAGTTGCGATCGTCGTACATTAGAACCCCTCTAATGCGACCACTTGATGAATAAACATATCTGTCTTTATAAGCAGGTGGTTGCTTAATGCATGACAACAGTAACACAGAAAGCTCCTCTAGGAGCTTTCTGTGTTACTGTTGTCCTGCATTAAGCTACCACCTGCCTCTACCATCCAGAATTATACCTCTTTTAGGTGGTCGCATGAGAGGGGTTTACTGTATGTTAGAACTCACGATAATGTCTGCTGTCCGAAGTAAGCCTTTATTACTACAAACTATAATGTGCAATAAGTTCGGTTGTGCGAGCAGTAAGTAGCGACTGACGTCAAATAGGACCTGCGATATTTTTTTGTCACATGATCTTTAGTAAAACGGCCTTAGGTCTTTGGTCACGAGATAATAGTAAACAGAGGTTTAACCTTTGAATGCTCCATTTTCAAAGTGGATTGGTCAAACCTTTTTTTGACCATCGAATCCATTCAGTATTTGGGGTATAATTTGCGAGAGGATTTTGAATGACAAAATGTACAGACTCTAGCCAGAGGGCTCATCTTAGAATAGTCCTCTGATCTTCTGGGTCTACACTGTTTTCAACTGCCAGTACACTTGTCTCTCGCATTCAAAAGATTAAGAATACGTCAATATGAATGAAATGCAAAAAAATTACATGTAATGACATCGATGTTTTGCTGCAGACCTATTGTTTTGTTCATTATTTTGCCCGAGGATAGCGAGGTCATGTCCCCACTATATATTTTAATGTAGGAGGAAGTTTGGGTACAAAAACATGTTTATTGTTAGTAAAGTATACTTTCACTTGACACCTTTGTTACAAAATACATGTAAATCATATCACTTCCTGGTGAATAAAAATTACATCAATTCTTATTTCCGGTACCAAGGTGGTTGTTTCCTCCTACACTATTTTTAGACCCAACCTCTTTGAATAAATCTACCGAAAAGGAGCATTTACTGGGGAAAAAGGAAACGTTTTAGAACTGGGTAGTTTTGAAACCATTGTGATAAATAGAGCATTTGCTCCAACGGGGCAAATGCTCTATTTATCATAATGGTTTCAAAGTGTCACTTTTACAGTGGCGTCAAAATGCATCACTAGGAGTGAATGAGAAATAGTGTTTTTTAATTGTTGTGTACGGTTTCTGCTACACATCCCCTACCCTATCCCTCAGTAGCACCTCTCATATATTTCGACATCATAACTTTCTTTCAGCTCCTTGCAAAACGTTTTTGGTTTTTACAATAGTTAAAATGTCCCAAAAATAGCGTTTGCGTAGATTTTTGGCGAGTTTCAACTTTCAACTGCATATACTGTATAGAAAAGTTGAAACTCTCCAAAGCCTTGTTTTACACTTCGAACACCTGTGGTCTGTTCCTAGTCTATAACACTCTTATTCACTGTTATGGAAGGGTTCGTGATAACGTGTTACATACTGTTTGGTACCATGGTGTAACTTGTAGTATCTGATCATTCAATCCAGTTTGACGTCATAGATATAATATTCTTATTACAAAAGCAAAACGACATACAGTGAGCCCTCCTTTCATTGGTCGGCATTTTTCTTTTCATTTCCCTTATATTTATAAACGGTTTTGCAAACAGAGTAGACCCTATTCAGACGTCTCCTATAGGGGCCGTCTGACCAGGGTCTGCTCTGTTTGCTTATGGTGTTTATATAGATCCGATACTTCAGTTTGTTTTCAAGGCAAAATATCACTTGAAAAGTTTACATTGTAATAACTAAGTTAACCCTTACAGTGCGGGACGCGAGTGGCTAATGTCATTTGCAAACAGTATAGACCCAGATGAGAGGGCTCATAGAGGAGCCCTCTCATCAGGGTCTATACTGTTTGTCATATTATATTTTTTCTTTCGAAAAATCCCTTAATATTCACAATATAAAGCTTGACCTGTTTGAATTTTGGAATAGTCCATTTGAAAATTCAGCGTTGTAAGGGTTAATGAATGTTCGTGAATTGATCAATTCACACATTAGTGTTCATTAGGGAAAGGGTTAACGCAGAGAGTAGCTTAAGGTAGGGCGAAACTTAGGCACAACAGGAACTTATTCTGGATTTATCAATTTAGCGATCCTTGTGTTTAAAAATGAAGTACATAAGTAGTCGATAACGAGAGATTCTGTTATATTTTACTGTAAGTGGGCAGTGGTAGGAAAGAGACATTAATTCTCATTTTGGACAACAGTTATGTATCTCTTCTGATAATCCAAGATGGTAGAGCGGTTGACCCTGTCTGGTCTCCAATGAGCCACGTCGATAAGACAATAGATAATTGTCTCATTTGTCTGCCATTGGGGGTCTGCGTCCCGTCTTTCCAATTAACCAATCAGAACTTGAGAACCGTGGCATCTCATTTTATCTTAGCCAATGACCTCTGAGAAATGCAGTCTGCGTGAGGAATACCACGAAGAAAGTTGCTTGTCAGTTCCGTGTAGTATGTGTTAGAAATAAGGAGACATAAACAGTATTTTGAAGCTGTCATGACGCTCGTAAATAATGTTAACTCATTTTCTCTCTAAGGCTATTTTAGACCCAACCTTTTTTAAATCAATCTACCGAAAAGGAGCATTAACTAAAGGAAAGGATTTTTTTAGAATTGTGTAGTTTGAAACCATTGTGATAAATAGAGCATTTGCTCCTATAGGAGCAAATGCTCTATTTATCACAATGGTTTCACAATGTGAATTTTATAGAGGCGCAAAAATGCGTCACTAGGGGGTAATGTGTTAATCAAAGCTTCGTCGATACCAATCTATCAGTTTCCGGTCAAAGGTTCGCCAATTAAAACATGAGAACCATGGTATCTCACGATGTAAAACGTCAGTGTTGCATTACAGTCTTCTCGAGTTTCTACCCTCCTCCAGTCGAGGAAAAAGGTACAAACAAACAAATTTGTTCCAAGGTCGAATTCAGAAAAGACCTAGCTAGTACTTGTACTGTTTTTAAGTTTTATCTCGTGAAATAATGACTGTATGAATACAAATTAGCTACAGTTTTATAATGGCATACATGTATTTAGCATTTGAATTGTTTGCATGATAGAAACTAAAATCAAATACAGTAAAACCTCTCTTAACCTGGCGTTAAATTTAGTATAAATATCGGTCTTGGAGACAGGTGACAGCTTAATGCAGGGTGGAAGTCATGCAGAAAGCTCCTAGAGGAGCTTTCTGCATGACTTTCACTCTGTATTAAGCATTCACCTGCCTAAAATATATAAATTTATCTCTACTAGAATTCCGGTTAAGAGAGGTTTTACTGTATATAAAAGAACAGAATCCGATCAGATGGTTCTTAAGGCGCCGTCTGATTTGGGTCTACTCTTTTTGTAAAAGTGCCAAAGGTATTTATATGAGGCAAAGGGTTAATAAATTCAGGCAATGTTCGCAATGAGGCCTGAGAAATGGAAGGACAGGCGGTCAAATGGCAGAGCTGGCAATAATAAAAACAGATGTGGGTGGTTTTGTACTCAGCTGACCTCGGGTCTAAAACTGATTTTACATCACTGCAAAGTCATTCAAATTTTAGTGTTCCTCTGTGAACACCTTTGTTTCTTATTTGTTTTATGTGAGTATGTTTGGTTTTTCATCGCACTAACTCACATTGCAGTAACCCCACCCCCTACATCGACCAAAGTGTAAGTCTTAAGGACAGCTATTCCCTGATATTGACGACTTTTGACGACTCTGTAAAAGTCACTTTGTGAAACCATTACTTTAAAAGCCTGTGGATATATGCCATCATAAAATTTCAGCTAATAAATATTAATTATTTCGTATGTGAATAGTCATCAGGCAAAGGGTTAAGATAATGTTGGTAATGTTTGACAACTATGACGCTGCTTATGCGTTGACAAAATTTGATAATTGGTTGGAAAAAAGCTGCTGTAAAATGTCAATTTTGAAATTTTTGTGACATCAATTGGCCGATAATATAAGCCCTATAGCCACAAATAGATCCATTAAAATGCTATTAAATCGGTTAACCCTTAATTTGTATTTAGTTGGCCTGTATTTACAAGGAGTATGGACCCAGTATATACACAGTAGATCCTCACTATAACGACCACTTAATGAATAAACAGTGTTCTTTAGACCGTTGTTTGCTTAATACAGGGCGAAAGTAATTTAAAAGGCTCATATGGGAGCATTTTGCTAAAGTATCGTCCTACATTAAGCTACCGCCGTTTAACCCTTTCCCTCATATAAACACCTTTTCATGCATTTGCAAACAGAGTAGACCCAGATCAGACGGCTCCTATAGGAGCCGTCTGATCAGAGTCTGCTCTGTTTGCTTTTGACATCATATAGATATGATTCTACAGAATTTGTTATAGCAAAACGAATCCCTTGAAAAGTTCGAAAAGTTTAAGGATTAAACTCCAACTAAGATCTCTTTTGAGAATTTGTATTAATGAGGTTTTACTGTATCTTGCAAAAGGGATTCTTATCCGGATCTTACCCAGGCTCAGATAAGATGCGTAAATTAAAACATTTTCAAGAAAAGCTCATTTATTTCTCCACCAAATCGTATGATGTGACCAATCTTTAGAATAGTCTAGAGGAGCTTTCTGCACGACATTCACCCTGAATTAAGCTACCTCCTGTATCCAAGGTCGACAATTATACTAAATTTAACGTCCGGTTTAGAGGGGATCTACTGTACTTTTAACGCTACTGCTGCACATTGTGCAAACATTGATAAGACGTTATTTTGAAAACACGGTGTGTGATCTGCATGGATCTACACTTTGTCCATAACCATAAGGGCTGATGTGCCATGCCTTTGGCATAAACTTTCAACATGTACCTCCATGAATATGAATATAAGATTTCATTATCGCATATATTCATAGACTGAAATTCTACAATTATACATGAACATAGATTTTTTATCTGTGACAGAAACTTCCGAATAAGAGTTGTCTGGTGTCTACTCTCATTTGCCAAAAACATCAGTATGAGGGAAAGGGTTAACCATTTATTCCATATAAACGCCTTATAACGCCTTTGCAAATAGAGCAGACCCAAACAAGTAGTCTGATCATGGTCCGCTCTGTTTACTTATGAAACTACAGTAGAACCCCTCTAATGCGACCACTTCTTGAATAAACATTTCTGCCTTTCTAAGCTGGTGATTGCTTAATGCAGGACAAAAGTAATGCAGAAATCTCCTCTAGGAGCTTTCTGCATTACTTTTGCCCTGCATTAAGCTATCACCTGCCTCTACCATCCAGAATTATACCTCCTTTAGGTGGTCGCATTAGCTGGGTTTTACTGTATATAGATCTGAGTCTACACCTTTTGCCATCTCTCACATTTATCTTGTTCATACGTATACCAATATAGATATTACGCTGATTATCATTCATCTATACATTAATGCCTACGTAAAATGTGCATGGAGTCAATGGTTAAACCTTACAGTGCTGTAACATAATCATGTAAGATCAACTCTCATGTACGACCATATGTTCAAGCCTTTACCCCTTTACACCATGAATATTTATTCAGAAATATTAAATACAGTAAAACCCCGCTAATGCGACCACCTAAAGGAGGTATAATTCTGGATGGTAGAGGCAGGTGGTAGCTTAATGCAGGGCAAAAATAATGCAGAAAGCTCCTAGACATTACTTTTGTCCTGCATTAAGCAACCACCTGCTTAGAAAGGCAGAAATGTTTATTCAAGAAGTGGTCGCATTAGAGGGGTTCTACTGTATATGTATATTAACCCTTTCGCTGCCAATGCCGGATCGGTGATTACTTATGCAAACAGTTTGGATCCAGATGAGACGCCGAGTAACTCGGCGTCTCATCAGGATCCAAACTGTTTGTTACTGTTACTATGTTTTTGAAACAAAAATGAAGAAAATCAAAAAAATGAAAATTTGTAGCAGACGACAAAGTTAGCAGACGACAGAATCTGGCAGCGAAAGGGTTAACTCTAATTAACGATGGCATGAACAAACTAAACGAACTTTTGGTCATTTCAGAAAGTGTAGAATCGTATCATTCAATAAGCAAACAGAGCAGACTCTGATCAGACGTCTCCTATAGGAGCCGTCTGATCTGGGTCTATACTCTGTTTGCAAAAGCGTGAAATTGCATTTATGTGAATGAAGGGGTTTAAATGTCAACAGTTTGGATCCTGACCAGGCACCGACTTGATCGATGTGTTATCTGGATCCAAGCTGATTGCAACTTAAGCTGATCAATTTATGTAGAAATATTTAGTAATTTTACAGTAAAATGACAAGAACTTACGTTAAGAAACAAAAACACAACACATTAAATGCAAAAATAGTAATTGATTAAAAAAAACATTCTTTAGTCAATGTTATCCTCATTATGTGTTTGCTATAGACGGTTTTTACATCTAAATGATTTCTTTTGAAGTTTCCTAACTTAAAAGGTTTACATAGGACACCTTCCCAACTGACTGCCCCTTTTCTAGCAATTTAAAGATAGAAATTTGGCTGCAGGCCAGACCAATAGGTAAACAATGTTATTTCCTGCGCCAGTCAATTGTATTGAAGAACAGTGTAATGCTGACGATGAAGGTGAATTGTTGGATAAAAAGGTCGGATACGGAGGCTGCGTGTTTGTACTGTGAAGAAGGATTTGTATACAGTTTAGACCCAGATCAGACACAGCGTCAAATACGCGGCATCTGATCAGGATCTACACAGTTTGGCTTTTAAGATTATGAAATACAGCATACGCGTACAAGTATAAAACAGTGTAGATTCTGAACAGAGGTCGCGACACTGACGCGTTACGTGATCTGGATCTACACTGTAACGCAATTTGGTGTAAAAATTAGATTTCATGGTGCACTGCATTTTTTTCTGACTATGTGGTTTAGTCATGCTTTGAATTATATATTTTAATCATGCTTAGTAATGTATGTGTTCAGAAAATGTCTGCTTGTATTTTAAAAAATGACTTTTAAAAAAAATATATTTAAATGTTTAATCCATTACAAACGCATCTCGTTTGAATCCTTATCTAGAGTAGTTGATAAGAGGCATACGTACTGATCTATCAAAAGATATATATTTCTCAGTCAAACCCTATATTGCTGCTACTCATTAGAACCACCTGGGAAAGGCGAGTCTAATGAGTAGCAGGAATATAGGATTTGTCAGAAAAATATATTTTTTTTAATTTTACTTAGATTTCACAAATACGCACCCTATCTACAGATCTTCTTACCATGTGTACATATTGCCAATAATAATTTCTACTGTAGCATTCTGAGGGTTCGTGTACTTCAAGGATTCAACAGTGATTCTATCTGAGGATATAAAAACAAACATTTAGTGGTTGGAAACTTAAATTTTCCAGAACTGATTGAAGAAAAGATACAATGTGTATTTTCCTGAACGATACACGAAGTGCCTAACCTGGGGAATGTTATGTGGTATCATTAGCAGCTTTTTGTAGATCTTTGGATGATAGTTTTCACAGTCGTAACTCACCAAGTGGCTGATATATATGAACTACATACATGTACACTCTGTTACACCTGGAGAAGTTGAAACATTCCTGCTTGATTATTTTTGTGCTGTTTTATGTGGGAGGAGTAACTGCTAATGAAAAATGGTAAGGCATATTTTGTGCTCCTTTGTTTCTATGTTCGATGCTCCATTTACTCGTTAAGTAGCCTACAGTAAAACCTCTCTAAACCGCACGTTAGATTTAGAATAAATTTCGATCTTGGAGACAGGTGGCAGCTTAATGTAGGGTGAAAGTCACGCAGAAAGCTCCTCTACATGAGCTTTCTGAATGACTCTCGCCCTGCATTAAGCAGCCAACTGCCTAAAAGTATCGAAATTCTCCCGCATTGGAATTCCGGTTTAGAGAGGTTTCACTGTATTCGGAAATGACTATTCGTCTTAATAAAATATATTTTAGGAGGATATATCTTACCCCCTTACTCCATAAATACACATTTCCACGCCTATGCAAACAGAGCAGACCCAGATTAGAGGGCTCCTGTAGGAACCGGCTGATCAGGGTTTACTCTGTTTGCTTATGAACTAATATAGGTCTGATTCTACAGCTTCTGCCATGGTCAATAACCCTGTGACCATGTGCCTTTTATAAAACTTAATCTAATATTCATGGTGTCTTTATTTCATACATGAATATTCATTAGGTAAAAGGTTAATCAAACTTGTTTATAGAGGTTTAGATCATTAACAACTTACTTCATGCATTCTCTAAGTATTCGGACAGACCTACTTAGGCAAACCAATGGAGATGGGATATTATATTGGTCCAGATGTGACACTGGCTCTTATCCTTATACATTCGCCTTTTAACGCCTTTGCAAACAGAGTAAACCCAGATCAGACACCTCCTATTGAAATGATATAAATCTGATTTTACAGTTTCTTCCACATGTCCATACACCATTATGAAAAATCCATACAATTTGTAATCATGATCATATATCTGTCATTATTTCTTACACGTATTATGGAGTATAGAGTTGCGTCAGTCGGTGTCCCGTCAAGATCCACACTGCCCAACAGTGTGACGTATAGTAAATCTCGAATATTAGATTTTTTTTCTGTATAGAAGAATTTAGACTCTTTTAGGCAGATGACTGCTTAATGTAAAGTCACGCAGAAAGCTCCTAGATGCATGACTTTCACCATGCATTAAGCTGCCACCTGTTTTAAAGAACGATAATAATACGTATTTTAGTGTTCGAATAATCGAGATTTTACTGTATTTAATAAAAGAACTCTTCCTTTAGAAATGCAGAATTCAATGATGACGACAATGATTTACTGAACCTTTCACTTGCTGTGCAAACTTTTGTTCACTCAATTTCAATATACAATTTCCCTACAGAGGTGCAATCAAAGAGACAAACAGTTTGGATCCTGATGAGGTGTCGGGTTGCTTGGTGTTTTATCTGGATCCAAACTTGTAAAAAAAACTTGTAACAGCTCTGTCAACATCAGACTTACAGTTTACTATTTTAAATTTTTCTGCCTCGACTCTGATTGCAGCAAGTATATATATATTCTTCAAAAGAGCATATAACATTGTTTTGTTTTCGATCTTGACAAGCAGAGGTTGTCTGTGGGGCAATGATTGGTGTAGGTCTATACTAGTTGCAATAAACGAGTCACAGTCCATTACCAATACAGCATCATTTCCCATGGAGGATCTTCTTTAAGCATCTGGATTAAATTACTTAGATTATCCTAACTCTTTGAATACTGGAAACTGGTGTAATGGATTTGGCAAATCGTGTAGACCCCCCCCCCTAGAGGAGCCCTCTGATCAGGGTCTGCACTGTTTGTCATTCAAATCTCTGTCGCATGTTTTCCACGTTCATACTGAACGTTCTCTATAGGTAAACGATGGTTTATTCCACTTTGAAAAATCAGCATTTCAAAGGCTAATGTTGTTCCTGAATGCATGTAAATTGGTGGTCTGTATTACTATAGTTAAATCCCTAGCACTCACGTGTGATTACTTTTTCTGACAGTTTGGATCCCGGTTAGGTATTTACTCCCAGCTTCTCATATGGATACGAACTATTAGGTGACCAGATTGTCAAAACTTTGTAAAGAAGGGGATAGGTTGGTTGGCTAAACTATTACATGTATAAGCACTAAGCAGACAACATACTATGTAGAAGACTACTATACTAACAGCGTGCTAAATGTAACTTAATTTGTTCACCTGAATTACCCTAAGTAATCGGACATAAAACTTGGGTAAATAGTGCAGACCCTGATCAAACTGCTCCCTCAGAACCAGTTTGAATATTCACCATTAAATACTTTATCGGTGTAATTTAAGTTATCAAAATTATGCCAAACTGAATTATAAGCCCATAGTTAAGGGCTATTTGGTTTCTGAATACTTACGTTCACTGGGGGCAGGTATGGAATGAAATGAAACCGATTGTTAGTCACTTAGTCGTATTATGTAGTTTATGCAGGAGACATAGCAATCGGATACAGTAAAAACCCTATAAACCGGAGTTTAGTATATAGAAGACGTTAGACGTTCGATCATTTTAAGCAGGTGGCTGCTTAATGCTGGGTGAAGGTCATGTAGGGGAGCATGACTTTCTCCCTGCACTGAGCTGCCACCTGCCGTAAAAATTTGAGTTGATACTAATTTGAATGTCCAGTTTAGAAGGGTTTACTGTACACCCTTTGCTTTACTACATGTATTTTGTATACCGTATCTACCGAAAAGGAGCATTAACTAGAGAAAAGGAAAATTTTAGAATTTTGTAGTTTGAAACCATTGTGATAAATAGAGCATTTGCTCCTATAGAAGCAAATGCTCTATTTATCACAATGGTTTCAACAGGTGATTTTCATTTGGGCATAGATCAGGATCAGCACTGTTTGAGATTACAGTTTTTAACATTTTTTGATGCGTGAAATGAGTGTACTGGCGTTTGCAAATAGTGAAGACCCGGATCAGAGGTTTGCTATAGAGGAGCTCTCTAATCAGGACCTATCCGGCCTACACTGTTTGTCATTGAATTTCTCTTACTAATTATATATTTTCGTATTGAATGGACTGTATCCTTAAACAATGATGGACAACTGCAGAAAATAAGCATTCAAAAGCTATGGTAGTCTTAATAGACCACATCTCACATCGTGGGACATTGTGGGGAGTGGGGGTGATGCATACGGGCATGGACGGCGGGACAGTTGAATACTCTATTTTGAGAATACGCATTTATGAAGGTGATGTTGCAGTCCAACTTATTCCATTTGTGGCTGTTCTGTGTCTACCCTTGTGACTAATCTGTGGTCTACACTTGTGACTGATCTGTGATCTACATTTGTGACTGGTCTGTGTCTCCCCTGGTGGTTGATCTGTGTCTCCACGTGTGACTAAGCTGTGTCTTCATTGACTTCATTCACTGATCTGAGTCTACACTGGTCGCAGATGTGTGTCTACACCAGATGGCTGACCTGTGTATATACTGGGGCTGATTTGTGTCTACACTGTTTGCAAACCTCAGAATTTCAACTTGGTTACTGACTCACTCAATGTGTTTTATGTTAGTTATGTTGCGGGACTAACATTAAATACAAAAAAAACTATGAAAGATCGATAGTTCTAGATGTATCAACTGATACAGCTATCCGATCGTTTCAGAGTTAGGTCTGTATTGGCAAATTGTTTTTCCGCAAAAATAATACAATATTAAGATCTGATATTCGTTGTAAAAGTGTCAATTAATTGATTTTGGTGAATGGTTAATTGGTAGTGGTCTGTATATCAACTTTAGGTAACATAGCTGTCGGGCTGACGGGTTTATTAGGGTCAAAGTCCCACAGGGTCAAAGGCGATTTGGACACCAGATTGGTGTTACATCAAGCTGTCCAAATATGTACTGACAAGATAGGTCAGCTGATTTATCAGTGGGAAAGTATGTCCTAATCGCAAAATACATCTTCTTGTGACAACTAGGAGTGAGAAGTTTACTGCGGATATGTGTAGCCGAGAGTCTACATCCTGGCTACTCGTTAGAATCATCTCAGAGAGACTATTACCATGTATAACCTTTTCACTGTTGCATATTCATGTAAGAAATAATGACATCACGAATATTTACTATAGCGTAACTTTTATAATGGCATATGAACATATTACATTTTTTCTCAGACAGAAACTGTAGAATCAGATCTATATTATACCATAAGCAAACAGAGCAGAAACTGATCAACGTCTGATCTGGGTCTACTCTGTTTGCAAATGCTTGTACATAAACGCATTTTCAAACGAAGTCTTACTCTTGTCTTTCAGGCGGTTGTGAGAAGTGAAGAATAAACGCGTTTCCTTCGTTAACAACTACCCTTATCATTCTACGTACAATGTATTGCTTTACATGACAATAACAATAACTGGTTCTAAAGGGAACTTTCTCCTACCTGATACATCAAATTGAGTTACAAAACATATTTAGTCTTCATTTCGAGAAACTCATGGGGAACCATCAGGATATGTATATACAGTAAACCCTCTCTTAACCGGACGTTAAATTTGGAACATGTATAAGTATCGGTCTTGGAGACAGGTGACAGCTTAATGCAGGGTGAAAGTCATGCAGAGGAGCTTTCTGCATGACTTTCACCCTGCATTTAGCAGTCATCTGCCTAAAATATCTAAATTCTTCTCTACTAGAATTCCGGTTAAGAGAGGTTTTACTGTATACAGATTTTAATTTTGTACATGAGCCAGTAATGAGCCAGATCAATTGATCTTCTTTATTTTTTCCAAAAATTTAAGAACAGTGTATCAAACGGTTTAAATTCTGATGAGTGTCTCGACAGCTCATTACAAAGCTTTAAACAATTTGAAGAGTAAAGGTGTAACCGATTTAAGGTAAAATAAATGCTTTAGTAAAACGTTGTCTGATGTGGATCCAAACTATTTACAGATGCCATTAAAGTTATAAATGCAGTGTAACCTCCTCGAACATACAGTAAAACCTGTCTTAAGCGACCATCAAAAAGCGGTCTAATTATGGGTCTTTATGGTCTTTATAGCTTATTGCAGGTCAAAAGTAATGCAAAAAGCTTTCTGCATTACTTTTTGCCCTGCATTAAGCAATCACCTGCTTTTTTAGATTTCTGCATTCAATCAATTCAAAGTCGCTTACGATAGATTCTATTGTATCATGAATGGGAACTTTCTGCATCACATCAGTATTAACCATTCCCTTGTCGGAGACGCAAATTAAGTCCTTTGCTTACAGAATAGACCCAGATCAGGTGATCTCTAAAGGAGTCGTTTGACCAGGGCCTACTGTCTTTGCTTATGGAATAATATACATATGATTCTACAGTTTCAGCCATGATATAAATTCCTTTCTAGTGGCCATTTAAAACATCCCGTTAATGAATATTCATGAAGGAAGGAATACTTGTATAAATATTCATGAGGTAATTGGTAAAAGTGCACTCGCCTGAAAGACCAAGAGTAAGACTTCGTTTGAGTTGCCGCTGTTGGATTTACTCTTGTGAATATTGAATCAAGGTTAAAATAGAGTCAAAACGTCTACATTATATACTTTCCAAGGATTAACTAAGATTGGTCACTAATTTCCAATAATCCAAACTTAATCTAACATTAATCATTTTAATGACTTGAAACTTACAATAACCTAAAATTCTCGTCTGCTTCGAATTTAATTTTCTTTCGTTTTTCATCGTCTTCACTTTATTTACATTTTCAGAACTTTGAATTGGAAACAGCGAGTCTTCGTATATCTATCATAGTTCCAAGAAAATACAATATGCAATCCATTAATACTTAACCTTTAGCCTGCTATGGACGGATGAGTGAATACCTTTGCAAACAGTTTGGATCCAGATGAGACGCCGAGTAACTCGGCGTCTCATCAGGATCCAAACTGTTTGACATTATTATTGAATTTTGGTAGACAATTTGATTATAACTTGATTTTTTGAAATGTAGTAGGTGAAAAATTCTGACAAAATAATTTGCTCAGCAGGCTAAAAGTTAAATTATCATTTTATATATAGTGTGTATACATGTAGGTTATTTTGTCCTCTTGGAAAGGGAACATTAATTTTCGGACAAGTATTCTCCTGGCTTGCATTCATCAGCTAACTGTAACGGTTACGGTCGCAAATTTTCAGACCTACAGTACATGTTGCGATTACAGAAATTTTGAACTGTAAAATTGCGAATATTTGCTAACTGTAAATATTACTTTTAACTGAACGCAAGGTTGGGCTACAATATTTTAGATTTCTGCCTGGTGTGTATTGTACAAAATTACCTGTCAGAAGCAACTACATGCATATATATTGACTCAACACAGGAGTCTTAAAAACCAGGCGGTTATTTCATTCTGCATTAAGCTTCCACCTGCCTTGAATGACCGACAGTTTGGCCTCTTTTTAACATTTTACTCCAATACTACGCCTTTCTATGCCTATGCAAACAGAGTAGACCCAGATCAGATTGCTCATACAGGAGCCGTCTGACCGCAGTCTGCTGTGTCTGCTTTTGAAATACGTACATGTATTTCCATTTTTCAGCAATAGCGTATATTCCCTGTGTTCATGTGCTAAGACACAAATTAATCTAATTAATACTCGTGATGTCATTATTTCTTAGATGGATATTCATGGCGTAAATGCTGTATTTCCGTATGTAGATTTAGTCCTGCAGCCATCAGAGTTAGCGGAAACTAGGTGTAACCCAGACAATTCGGCTATCTTGATCTCCATACAGTAAAACCCCGATGGTTTAAACGCTAAAACACTTTAAAACAGGTGGCAGCTTAATGCAGGGTGAAAGTCATGCAGAGAAGCTTTTTTCATGACTTTCATCCTGCATTAAGCAACCAACGGCATAAAAAGGCATACATTATTCATTTCTAAAATTTCGAAGTATCGAATTTTCACTGTAGTGTTCGAAAATGTCAGCATGCAAACTCTCGATTGACATAAAACATTACTGGCTGCTGACATTGAGAAAAGAACCTATCCATATCACGCAGACCTATACATGATGAGGAAGTGGTGATAAATTATGAAAATAGCTTGGACCCAGGTTAGACGCGAACTACTCGGCGTCTCATCACGATCCAGTAGTTTTAAACCTCTATGGAGAATTAAAAAAAAAAGGAAAGTTGAAGTAGAAGCGATCTTAAAATGGAAGCAGACGACAGCATTTTTTATTAATAAAACGAGTGGTGTATATTTTAACCTGGCTAGTTCGTTTCTGTCTGCTCAAAATGCCATTAACTATTCGACCGCTAAGTGAGTGTCGTCTGCAAAAAAACACGATACCTGCTTAATTTTTAAAGTACAGTAAAACCTCTCTTAACCGGCCGTTAAATTTAATATGAATATCGGTCTTGGAGACAGGTGGCAGCTTAATGCAGGGTGAAAGTCATGCAGAAAGCTCCTAGAGGAGCTTTCTGCATGACTTTCACTCTGCATTAAGCAGCCACCTGCCTAAAAGTATCTAAATTCTTATCTACTAGAATTCCGGTTAAGAGAGGTTATACTGTACTATTTAATATCTACGTTTAGTCTCGTTCCTTTCCACAACCGACGAAACAACGACGAAATTATCAAATAGCTTTGGGTTTCTGAAAAGTTTGAAAAGATATACAGTTGCTCAGAATATCATCTGGATCCAAACTTTTTCGTTTGCAAAAAAATAGTATACATATAATTTTGCACATTGCATGGTAACAAACTTTCAAACAGTTATAGTTTGAGTGAAATGTCTTTCATTAAACAATCTTATCAAGGTTTATTTGGGTTTGTTGCAATCTGGCTTCCAAATATTGGCCCGTTCAAACACGTTTTCAGACAGCACGTTCAAGGTTGTGTCATTAGCATATTCATACATTATTAAAATGTATTAGGCTATTGAATCACCAACTGACTAACAGATCGAACTCTCAGTGTGTCCTTGGTAGTACTAACTAAGTATCTAAGTCTGCTGTGATATCGGACACACCGAATCTCTCCCCCCCCCCCCCCCCCCTCTCTCTCTCTCTCTCTCTCTCTCTCTCTCTCTCTCTCTCTCTCTCTCTCTCTCTCTCTCTCTCTCTCTTTATTTGTGCTTGTCTAATTGTACTTATTTGCTCTTTGTCCCCGCCACTGTCTGTCTCTCTCCATTTTTTTTTTATTTTATCTCTCGGTCTCTATGTTTCCCGTCTTTTGATATCTGATTTGGATCCCGAGTTTTGTTTGAAATACATCAACTCCTATAAAACATTGAAGCAGACGACACGTTTACAAAAAAGATAGCTGACGGTTTTCAATCATCTTGTGTGAGGCGTGGAGATGCATATAAAATAATTCAATGGGGAAACAGGACAACCAGACCCACTACAGTATAATTATACATGTACATAAATTCCACTTAACCATGATCTTTACATTTTGTCCGTCAGTATTCCCGCTAAACAAATTCAGATCTTAAGTATTTTCTTATTTCGTAAAAAAGTTCAGCTTATCAACAATTTCACACTCTCACAGACGCAATGGTTATAACATAAACATAAAAAATGACTATATAACATTAACAAGGGCTATAACATTATCAAGGGCTATAACAAGGGCTATATAACATTAACAAGGGCTACAACATTAACAAGGGCTATATAACATTAACAAGGGTTATTATATTAACAAGGGCGGGCTATATAACATTAACAAGGGCTACAACATTAACAAGGGCTATAAAACATTAACTAGGGCTATAACAAGGGCTATTATATTAACAAGGGTTATTACATTAACAAGGGTTATAACTCTTTGTGTGCCAACTCTGCTTTGAAATCTGACTAACAAGACAGTTTTCGTCCACGAATATTTGCTCAGTACGATGAAGATTAAATACAGACAGAGATGAGTGTAGAGCCTGGCAAGCTGTCGCGTTAACAGAGCAGCAACTGTGATCGCTCAGGATCTACACTGCTTTCTTTGTCCTGAGTGTACCCTTTCTCTATTATCCTCTCAAAAGCAGTAAACCATACTAAACTACGTGAACCATTGAAAAGAGAATAATGCTGGGTATTTAACATAGGTGATAGCTAAATGCTGGACAAGCCTATTGCCAAAAGTTCCACTGGAGCTTTCCGCATTACGCTTATACTGCATCAAGCACTCACATTGATTTTTAAGACTCATATATTTAAACAATCCATAGTCAGAGGGCTCCTCTAGGAGTCCTCTTAGTCTGGGTCTACACCATTGACAGATTACAGAAGGCCTACACTCGTGTTAACCCTTTACTTAATAAAATCAAAGTACTGATAGTACTGAAGGGATCTGTGTTTTTGGAAAGAAAACGTGTGTTATTCAGTAGAACCTCTCTAAACCGGACGAATATAAACATTATGACTGGGCATTAAAGACTGCTGTATGCTGACCAACTATACAAAAAGCTCCGGCAGAAGTTTCCGTATCGCTGTCAGCCTGCATCAAGCAGCCACCTGTTTTGAATCCTCGAAAATAATGTTTATTTTCTGTTCGGTCTAGAGAGATTCTACTGTATTTGGGTGTTTGTTTGCGAGTTATTTTTTATGTTCCCAGATGCTGAAATCTTATCTGGTGGTAGCTGGCATTTTGCATGTTTTATGTAAATATTTCAAACCCAATTTCCAAATTTGAAGTATAATTTAGTAAAGGTATAAGTTGAACAGTGTCAAGAAATCTTGATCTTCTGAAAACATTATATATAAATATATTTATATAAATGTATACAAAAATAAGTTTAAAATTAATCAAATATTGGAACCTCGCAAACAATTCATGTAGATAATCAAGAATGGTTGTATAGTTTTACAATCTATAATGGCAATCACCTGAAATTGTTAACAGATTTTGAAATGGGAGAAAAAAAGAGTAAATGTATTTATGATGAAAATTTTATTGTAGACAATGTCAAGAAAAAGTATAAAACAGCAAATAAACATATGTTGCAAGTAAAGCATCTGTTTGAAAGTAATTAAACCAGAGCACAAGCGGGTGCCAACGCTTATCTGTTCCATAACCCTGTAAAGACAAACTGAATGAACTTCAAAATAAACTCAGCTTCAAATTTTGTTGCTTAAATACATTTGTATTAAGTTTCATTTATATCATTTTAATATTTTTCCCAGAAAACCACAGACAAACTAAAAGTTGACCGACTAACAAAGCAATGAACACACGAAGTTCAAGGACCATAACTTTTGAATAAAATGACATATCAAAATCCCCGTAATATATGTGAAAATTCATATTAAGGTTTAACCATGTAAAAAAATTGAAGTAAATATCATTTCAAATGAAAAAGTTATGGCCATCCTCATATTTGCATAGATTTGCATTATTTTTTTAAGTGCAAGGGCCATAACTCCGAAACATCAAATCAAATGATCTTCAGAATCAACTTAGCTTCAGGTCTTGATGCATTAAACATGTTTATGAAGTTTCATTAATATCTGTCAAACAGTTTTGCCAGAAAACAGTGGACAAACTATTTGCATATATTTGCATTTTTTTTAAGTAAAAGGGCAATAACTCCGAAACAACATATCAAATAAACCTCAAAATCGACTCAGCATCAGATCATGATATATTAAACATTTTTGTGAAGTTTCATCAATATCTCTCAAACAGTTTCCCAGAAAACAGCCGACAAACTATTTGCATTATCTTTTAAGGACAAGGGCCATA
Source organism: Azorinus chamasolen (assembly GCA_963576725.1). Lineage (NCBI taxonomy): Eukaryota > Metazoa > Mollusca > Bivalvia > Cardiida > Solecurtidae > Azorinus > Azorinus chamasolen. The sequence continues at coordinate 26,247,099 of OY755235.1, read as the reverse complement.
ACTCTGAAACGAAAATTCAAATGATCCTCAGAATCAATTCAGTTTCAGATCCTGATGCATTAAATATTTGTGTGAAGTTTCATTAATATCTCTCAAATAGTTTTCCCAGAAAACGGCGGACAAACTATTTGAAATATTTTTTAAGGACAAGGGCCATCACTCCGAAACGACAAATAAAATGAACCTCAGAATCAACTCAGCTTCAGATCTTGATGCATTTAACATTTGTGTGAAGTTTCATTAATATATGTCAAATAGTTTTCCCAGAAAACAGCGGACAAACTATTTGCATTATTTTTTAAGTAAAAGGGCCATAACTCCGAAACAACAAATCAAATGAACCTCAGAATCAACTCAGCTTCAGATCTTGATGCATTAAACATTTGTGTGAAGTTTCATTAATATCTCTCAAATAGTTTTCCCAGAAAACAACGGACAAACTATTTGCATATTTTTTTAAGGACAAGGGCCATAACTCTGAAATGAAAAATCAAATGAACCTCAGAATCAACTCAGCTTCAGATCTTGATGCATTAAACATTTGTGTGAAGTTTCATTAATATCTGTCAAATAGTTTTCCCAGAACACAGCAGACAAACTATTTTTTAATGTATTTGCATTATTTTTTAAGTAAAAGGGCCATAACTCCAAAACGACAAATCAAATGAACCTAAGAATCTACTCAGCTTCAGATCCTTGATGCATTAAATATTTGTGTGAAGTTTCATTAATATCTCTCAAATAGTTTTCCCAGAAAACAGCGGACAAACTATTTGCATATTTTTTAAAGACAGGGGCCATAACTCTGAAATGAAAAATAAAATGAACCTCAGAATCAACTCAGCTACAGATCTTGATGCATTTAACATTTGTGTGAAGTTTCATTAATATCTGTCAAATAGTTTTCCCAGAAAACAGCGGACAAACAAAATGTTGACGGACGAACGAACGAACGAACGAACGAACGGACGGACAGGGCCACGACAATATACGACCACCTTTATTAGGTGGGCGTATAAAAAAGCTTTGTTTATTAAAACAAGCCAATTTTTGACAAAAATAACAAAAGGCAATAACTCCAAAGACACTGAAGACAGAGTTATGGACATTGTGCACTGCACTTGTGGTCAATGTGTGGTCTATCTGTATGTGAAGTTTGAAGTCAATAGCTTTTATACTTTGAAAGTTATGATCCGGACAAGCCAGATTTTAAAAAAAAAATAACAAAGGGCAATAACTCCAAAAATACTGAAGACAGAGCTACTAACCGTGTGCACTGTACTTTTGGTGAATGTGATCTATCTCAATATGAAGTTTGAAGTCAATAGCTTTTATATGTTTGAAGCTATGAGTCGGACAAACCAGATTTTCACTAGAATAACAAAGGGCAATAACTCCTGAAATCATGAAGACAGAGTTATGGACCTTGTGCAAAGCATTTGTGGTCAATGTGTTCTATCTGTACATGACGTTTGAAGTCAATAGCTTTTACACTTTGAAAGTTATGATCCGGACAAGCTAAATTTTGAGAAAAATAAACAAGGGCAATAACTCCAGAAGTACTGAAGACAGAGTTACGAACATTGTGCAATGCATTTGCAGTCCATGTGATCTATCTGTATATGAAGTTTGAAGTCAATAGCTTTTATACTTTGGAAGTTATGATCTGGACGAATGGACGGACTGACAGACGGGCGGATAGATGAACAGACGGATGGACATGGTTACTCCAGTAAACCCCCCAAAACTTTGTTTGTGGGGATATAAAATACAATGTTCATTATTTTGTAGATTTTAAACCATTAAGATAAATAGAGCATTTGCTCCTTTGGAGCAAATGCTCTATTTATCACAATGGTTTAAAAAAGTGACTTTAACATACTTGAATGCGATGGCAATCTGTCCTAGGAGAATCGGCAATTGTCCTGAATCGCAATTAAATATATCATTTCATGAGCGAACAGAGTAGATCCTGATCTGGACCTACTCTGTTAACAGTTTGCAAAGCCTTAGCCTTATGGAGGAAAGGGTTTACCAAATGCCTTTTCACTTTTGCGAACAGAGTAGATCCTGATCAGACGGCTCCTATAGTTGTTGTCTGATCAGGGTCTGCTCTTCTTTACTTGACCTGACTGTCAGACATGATATAGATATGATTCTATAGTTCTTTTCAGAGTAAAAAATTCCTTAGAAGGTTTATATTAACATTCAGCTTATATAAATATTCATGATACATCAATATTTCTTAAATGAATAATGAACAGGGAAAGGGTTTAGATATAATATACATGTAGATCTATACGGTTATAGTTTCTGCCATGGCAAAATATTCCAGTGTCCATGTGCTTTTACAAAAATTAACCTAATTAATATTCATAATCATGATGATGTCATACTTTCTTACATATAAATTAATATTAATATTCATGGAATAAAGTCTTTATTGACATAAAGTATTGAACATTGTCAGATAAATTATGTCTCTAAACCCATTGCTACATGAAATAATGACAATATGAACATTGATTGTAATATTATTCTTGATATAACGTTTAACAGGAATTTTGGTAATGGCAGAAACTTTAATCTATACATTATTCTATTAGCAAAAAGAGCAGACCCAATCAAACGGCTCCTAGTCTCCCACATCTGTCTGCTATGGGTATACTCTTTTTGCAAAGATATTCAGCTCTTATATATATATATATATATATATATCACCATCTGGGTGTTGTCAGTCTAGTTCCTTATATACCACTCATACTGTGTTAACCCCTTACTCCATAAATGCGCCTTTCTACACCTTTGCAAATAGGGTAGACCCACATCAGCCAGTTCTTATACAGAGCTCCAAATAAGATGCCTTTACATTTTCAAGAATAGCTCCTTTATTTATCCACCAATTAAACCTTATATACTGTGACCACTCTTCAGTAATTTTCTAGACGAGACGATTGTAAAGAGTGGTCACAGTGTAGGGTTTGGTGGTGAAATGACGATTTTAGTATTTGGGAACACACCCTTATCTGTACCTCTGCCTATATGAGTCATCTGATCAGGGCATGTTCTATTTGCTTCTGACATAACATACATTTAGCTCTACAGTTTCTGCTGTGGCCAAAAACCCCTGTTTTAAAAATGCTGTTGCAAAATTTTAAAACTCAACCCATTTATATTCATGTCATATGATAATTTCTTACCATGAATATTCATGGAGTAAAGGCTAAACTGCTATGATCAAGTTTTGATCACTGTGACCATGGCATGACAACTCTGCATGGTTTTACAAACTGAGCATCATCTACAGGGTCGACAAACAAATACTGATTGCTTGTATCCCAAGTAGTTCATTAGGTTCATTCTGAGACATGTTGGTTGCTCATTTTACAAAACGTTGGGATAGCTTCTGATAGTCCTTTCTGCTTTTTAATATGTCCAAGTTGTTGACAAACATCATGCTTCAGAGTCCTGCCCATCTCTCTCAGCATGCCAACATATTCTATTTAATTATCCGTTTAGAATTACCATCATACTGTCTTTGACTAAATTGTTTTGCAATAAACTGGTACATGTGAAAAAGTTGTGACTCGACTGGGACTTGAATCCAGGGCCTGTGGCTTACCATGCTAACACTCTACTGACTGCGCTATCAAGTCACACAGTCTAAAGCTTTTCAATGTTCCGACAATCTTTAACCAACTACTGTTCCATCTGGAGATCAGCAAACACTGGCTGCTAGTATCTAAAGTAGTTCAGTAGATTTTAACAATTCGTATATCACAAAGTCAGCACCAGCTGATCAAGCTTTTCATACTTAGATCAGTATTGGGAAATCTTGTTTGGATGTTGATAAAAATGTTTCATTGATTTGGTCTTGCTTTGTGGCGACAATTACTGTGTTTCGACATTGAAAGCTCTTTGTCAATAAAGCAATATTATTCTCCATTTCTGTGGCATTTAAAGCATAGTGGGCTTTGTTAGAAAACTGGCGTGTCAGGTCCCTTGTTGTTTGGAATCTTGTCGAAATTACTGTCCCCTGCAAATAAAATTAATGTTTATGATTAAAATGTATTTCTGGAAATATTTCTTAATCCCCTACACCATAAATATTCATATAACAAATAAATAGGGGTTATTACGCAGGTGACTAGGGCCGCAACAAACAAATAGCGGTTATTACGCAGGTGACTAAAGCTGCAGCGTAATATATTGGCCCGCCACCTTGCAATTGGCCCGAGGGCTTAGCCCGAGTTACTATATCAAGGTAAGGGACTATATCACTCTGCGGCCCTATAGTCACCTGTGTAATAACCTGTTTATTACATTTATGGGTCAAATTGGATCTCCATGTACTAGGTGCAATAGATTCTCAAAGGATTGAAAGAATCAGCACTATCAAGTCACACAGTCATTGGATGACGTCATTATGACGGGTTCATATTATTCAAAACTTGGCGTTGGAAAGAGCGGACAGAGTGCTCTTTTTATTCACCGGTACGTGCACATGTATTGGGCATGTAAATTTGAATCGAATCGGGTGAGGATTGTCTTTGTAAAAGCCATGGTTTGGGGACTATTCGGTATACTGTGTACGAGAACTTTGATAACATTTGCATCATCGGAGCAAAATTAGACCTTCATCGCATATCAGGGTTCTGTTGATATAGATTTAGAATGATTACCTTGGCAGCGGGCACAATATCTGTTATTGGTCCGTTGCTAGGTCTGTATTGGTCTGCTCAGACCACACAACTCTATTTTTTTAAATGATATTGGATCATTTATAACGTAAAAATGTTACTATTTATAATAACAAATGTAATAATTACATTTATAGTTGATATTAACTGAATATTTATAATGACACTACAGACAATTCTGTTTTAAACATGCTAGAAACTGTATTATCATCTTAATTATTTCATAACTTAAGCAAACATAGCAGACCCTGATCTGAGAGCTCTTATATTGATATAGATACTATATCTGATATGGATATATATGCTCTTTGCAAAGGCATTAACCCGTTTCCTTATATAATGTGTCTTCACGCATATGCAAACAGAGTAGACCCAGATCAGATGGCTCCTATAGGAGCCGTCTGATCAGGGTCTGCTGTGTTTGCTAATGGAATTTTGTAGACCTTTTCCTTTACTTTCCAAAATGGCTACAATGTTCAACCTTCCATATTTCATATAACTATTTTGTTCATGAATATTCAGTATAGGTATTTAAATTTGAAATAAACATAGAACAGGGAAAGGGTAAAGAGGCCTGTTGATTGAGTAAATGACTATAAAACATTTTATATTTAAAATTGTACACATCATTCACCTTTTTTTTCACAAGCCTAAACGCATATAAATGATACTAAAGCACCTGGCTGGTCAGAATGTCTAACTTTCTCAGTGTGTATTACCAGGATAACAACAATATAGGAAGGCCTTGTACAAATTTTCTTCAGATTTCACTATATGTCCATAAATTAACCCTTTCTCTGTTTAAATATTCATTTAAGGGTTAATGACATCATTGGTATCATATTATTGGATAAATTTTTTAAATTGCATATTATTAACAAAGGATATTTTGGTACAGACAGAACCATAGAATTTGATCTATATAACACAATATTATTATAAGCAAACTGAGCAGACCCTGATCAGACAACTACCATGAGAAATTAGTGCAAAACCATTATAACAATGTCTACGAGTAGATCCACGAAAATTACCATTGTACAGTATAAAACCTCTTTAAATTGACCACCAATTTGGCAAAGCATGTCTAATTATGCCTAAAAGTCAGGTGGTAATTACTTGCAGGTATGATAAGTTTAATTCTTTATCATGCCTTTGCAAACAGAGTAGACCCAGATCAGATTGCCCCTGCAGAAGATACTGTTCATATTTTTGTTTGCCTTGTGATGATAATACATATTATTTCTAAGGTCTAAAACCCCCAAGAAGAATGCCGGCCCTTATAAGTTGAAAAAGTACTGAGACGAGTTTTATTTGTTATTATAACAAATAAAACTGTCATCCCTGTAAGTTTTCAAAACTGGTGCGAAAAAATTACGGGTATAGATTTAATCCAATTCTGTGTTCCGTAATAACAATTTATAATGATGATCTGTATCCACCTTATAAGTTCATTTTATTGCTTGATTGACAGGGAAAATGTAAATTTGATAACAAAAACTCATGAAAATAAATAGGTACCGAATCGTCTAGGGTAAATTTTTGGGAGGGGCCGAGTTGACCATGGTGTCGAATCGTTTTGGGGCCGAATTGTCTAGGGACCCGGTTAGTTTGGTGCCGAGTCGTTCAGAAACCTGTTGTGCGTCTACTTTGTTTGCAAAGGCGTAAAAAGGCATATTTATGGAGGAAGGGGTTTAACTTAAAGTATCAGGGATGAATAAGTTAAAAACTTAATAGCGCAGGTGCTGCAGATATTCTTTCACAGCATTGTAATAACTCGGAAGATTCAAGATAATAAATCGTGTTCACGAAAGTCATAGCAGAACTATAAATAGAAGACAATGATAACCTAAGCGTTAATGTTTGTATGTATATGTACTTACGATTTTCAAGCTCATCCAAAATGCGTGTCTGGTAAACAAATTCTGCGTAAAGTTTTCATTCTCCTACTCGATTTGCAAACTCCTCACAGTGATCTCCCTTGTCACCACGCCTGCGGTCTATTAGGGGAGATAACTGCGTTGGAGGTTGCGTTTCCCTATGGCGTAAAGTCACGTGATATTCAAAATGGCGGCGATCAATTAATCAAAAATTGATTCGTGTATAAGTGAGCATAAATACACCAATATTATTAATATCGCCTCATTTTAAAAATATTCGTCATATTTGTTGAAAAAATGATCAAATACAGTAACTGCTTGTCTTAAAAAACGGTCCACGATAGTACTTTTTGTAATAAGTTCAGCTGATTACCTAACTACATTACACATCTGAGTAAATCGTTTCGTGAGGACCGGCTGATTTGCTCTCGCCGTTTCGGTAGATTTGGTATCTGTGTTAACACACAGATCCCAAAAATATGAGAAAAGAATGAACACTGAACATGTTGACCGTGACAGAAATAGAAATAGATGTTTATGATTCCACAAGCAAACAGAGCAGACCCTGATAAGATGGCCCCTACAGGAGCCTGATCAGGGTTACTCGGTGTCTCGCTTTGCTCCTATACTGGCCTATAGGTGTCAATGTGCGTTTCTATGGGCTTAATGATTTCACTAAGCTGTGCACTTTCACAAATGGTTCTAAAAATATTGCACCTGTGCTTAGTGCATTTTAAAAGATACTTTCAAGTAAAACCACTGAGAACTATAGCAGACAAGTTTTGCACGTGGCAGTTACTTAACAATAGCATGTAGTGAGTAAAGCAGATTAATAGTTAATATCTTATTCTCATTACCATCAATTTGTTAATCGTTTAATGTCGTTCACTTGATGAATATCCATACAGGACTCCATACATTATGAATATTAATTCACAATTTCTCTCACAGTGATGCCATTTAGCGCCTTTGCAAACAGAGTAGACCCAGGTCTGATCAGGGTCTGCTTCGTTTGCATATGAAAGTGTTTACATTTTACCCTACAGTTTTTGCGTAAGCCAAAAATACCATCCAAATGTTTACATTGAAAATTGAATTAATGAATGTTCATTGAGTGATCGGTTCAAGCATAAATGTGTGTTAGGGATTCTTACATTTAAAATGTCAATGCAAACAGATAATAAATTCTGTAATGTAAGTGAAACTTCGATATCTCGACATTCAAGGGACCATACAAATTAGTTCGAGATAAAAGAGGTTCAAGTCATCCGATTTGTAATCTGATCAATATCTCATATTCACAGCTTAATGCATGTCGAAAGTAATGCTGAAAGATGTGTAGACTAGTGATACATTTTAGAACAATTCTGTATTGTAAATTGGGAAGGGGCGAACTTTTAGTTCGAGTTAACCCGTAGCTCGAGTTATCCGAGTTTTGGAACAGTATGTGCAAACATGTCTGATCTGGGTCTACTCTCTCTCTCTCCTCAGTGACATAAAAGGCTAACGTTAAATCGAGCGCATTTTCTCCATTGACAGGATGGAGTGCTTTCAAGTAGGAACAGGTGCATGGCGAAAAGCAATACATTAGGTGGTTGGAAGAGATCGGATATTCTATGTGTATAAAGAAATGTTTTATCTGCAAAGAGTTTTAAAATACAATAAAATAGTTAAGTTTTAATCGACAGTGTGTATGGAATGAAAAGTTCACGCTGTTGGCACTTTGCATCCCGCTAGGTTCCAAACAGATTTACACTGTAGCCGTTATTTCAAAAGAATATGTAGACAACTCTTTTGTAAAGAAAGCGACGACCATCTGTTTTCAGAACAGAATAGAACATAATGTAAATCTTAGTTATGCTAATAACACCCTCCCCTCCCTCGTGGAAATCAATTTTGTTTACAAGCATGAAAATGCCCACAGGTGTGCTCTAGTTAGTCAGTTGTAAAGCTATTTCAGCTATGACAGACTGTGTCACAGTCCATATTCACGAGTCGGGATATCCAATTCTAAATGGAGTCCAATACGGAAATAATACCGTGTGACAGTCTACAGGTAAACAGTTATTTGGGTCAGGTGTGTGCTTTGAAGTTCACCGAGATCATTAAGGATTTTGGAAACATTTGTTCTGATGTTAAGCCATACATTGTTATATATATAAACAGAGGATTTGTGTGTAGTTTTACGAACATTACCTGGCGCGTGTGTGTTGGATTTGAACTGTGTGGGAAACTCGTACCTGTTTAACTGAAAGGCCTTTATGACTGGGCAGAAACATGTGTAGTATGACAGGAAGGGGGAAACATGGCAGCCACCTTCTCCTATGACAGTGCCGAAGAAGACTGGGACCTAAATACTCTCTATTTTGTAAATTCACAATTAGAAACATACCTGAAAATGGTAGGGTAACACACATGTTTTGTTTATTTCAAATTTGTAATAAGTAACTGCTATACACACGCAGTCATACGAACATTTTGGTCATTTTCATTTATAGGCGATGCTTAACTCTTTACCTGTTGAATATTATTGTAAGAATAATGACGTCATAGATATGTATTAGATTAATTTTTATAATTGTGTATGTACACAGTATTTTTTGGTGAAAACTGAAACTGAAAGTCATATCTCTTATTATTTCATAAGCAAACAGTGCAGACCCTGATTAGACGTCTCCTACATCATCCCTCTGATCTGGGTCTACTCTGTTTGCAAAGGTGTGGAAAAGTATTTGTATGAAAAGAAGTATAATATTTATATACCTTTATACAACAATTTGTGACTTTGGGAATATTCATTATATTAGCAAAGAGCAGACCCTGATCAGTCGACTCTCAGATCTTGGTTAACACTGTTTGCAAAGATGCCAAAAGTTGCCTATATGTGGGAATGGGTTAGCTTAACCTTACATTGAGTCTGTCGCAGAAAAGTTACTTATGGAGGGAGAGTGGATGAAGAGAGATGGAGGCATAAATTAAATGCATATATTAAACATTACTTAGCTTACATGAGCACCAAAGTGCTCAATGTGAGTTTTTCATGATTGTTGAATGAATCAAAGGCCTATGATAACATCCATGAATATCCATCTGTCATTCCATCCACATTTAGCTTATTTACACTCTACTGTTACTGTAGCACTCACAGTTCTATAGCAATCTTAATGAAAGTTGGTAGTCATGTGTATGGCCATTACGGCATTAGTTTAGATATTGCATGCCCCTGATTTATCAAAATGATAAATCTGTTCATACCATGTTTACACTCTAGATCTTTGTTCATTAATTCTTTGTGGATCCTTATCATAAATAGTGTGTATGGTCATAGATCTTGGCCAGAATCAATTAAGGGTACACTTGGACAAATAGGCCTTGAGCTAAATAAAAATTAAAAATAGCATAGTTTCCCATGTTTGCACTAGTATAGCATGTGTGTTTCTTCATATACCCTTAACCCCTTCCTTCATAAAAACATGTTTTCATGCATTGCAAACAGGGTACTGGTAGACCCAGATCAGATGGCTCCTATAGGAGCCATTTGATCAGTCTGATTAGAATAATTTTAAAATATATACACCCAAGTTTAACTCATCAATGACGTCCATTGTCCATTGAAAGTAAAATACTAGACCCAGACCAGCGGGTTCCTGAAGGAGCCTTCTGATCAGGGTCTTCACTGTTTTATGAACTCATCAATGCCAATGGCTAATATACTAGTAAACATGTTGTTTGGTGTGACCCCTCAACATGAAAAAATGGATTGCCTCCATAGGAGTTTTTGGCCATTGCAGACATTGTAGAGTCAGATCTGTATCATCTTTATCAGAGCAAACCCTTATTAGATGGCTCCTATAGCCCCTTCCATGTTCTGTGTTATATCTACTGAATATTTATTGACAAAATAGTTATAATGAAATATGGAAGGTGGATAATTGTAGCCATTTTGGAAAGTAAAGACACAGATCTTTCAAATTCCAATAGCAAACAGAGCAGACACTGATCAGACAGCTCCTCTAGGAGCCATCTGATCTGGGTCTACTCTGTTTGCAAATATGTGAAAACACATTTATATGACGGAAAAGGATAGGAGACATTTATAACCTGGGTCTACATTAAGAGCATGGGACCCTCCATAGGACATGCTTTCTTATAGTGCAGCAAAGTTGCCTTAATTGACTGATATGCATAAAAATAGAAAAACCGTTGCCATGGGAAACAGTAGAGAATCAGATCTTAACCATATTGGCAAATAGAACTGACCCTGACCACAGACAGCTACTATACAAACTGTCTGATCTGAGTCAGTTCGGTTTGCAGGTTCCCATTCTTATAACTTTAATGTAGGAGTGATGTTTATTTTGACCTACTGTTTATTTAGTCTTGACAATATTTTACCTAGGGCTAAAGAGCACAAACTCAGGTATTGGTATTTCATACCATTCTCTTGGCTTAAAACTTAATTTTAATCTGAAAAAAAGTTGCCTGCTACTATTCCCAAATTACCCCAAGTCTGATTTTTTTTCCATTTCTGTAAAACACTAGGATGAGCATGTCAGACAGTTTAGATCCAGATGAGAAGGCTAATTAGATGGCATCTCATCTAGATCCAAACTGTTTGCAAAGGTAACCATGAATATGCGAGTATAGTGCGCAAAGGGTTAAAGAAATAATTTCATATATATATGCTGCATATCATGTGTGCTTCGATGTGTGAAAAATGTATGAATGGAAGGAAGACTAGAATGCAATTTCATCAGGGCATCATATTTCTGTCCAAAGCCATATTTTAGTTATAAATGAAGAGGCGTCACCATGGTGTTTGATGACTGTTACCTGCGGTTGTGAGTTTAGCCATTGTAGAGAACAAAGACCTGTATCAGTAATACAGTTACACAAGCGATAAGTAAAAAAAAAATTGGTTAGCCCTTTGCCTTTCCCATAAAGACAAACAATAACTGATTGTTGTAAAATGATGACATGAATTGCAGCATGACCAAAAAATAACAAGTACAGTTTGAACTGAGTTGTTTGTTTGGCTGTCATGCTGACTTGATGGTAGTTTTAATAGGAGTTTTGAAAAAAGTGCAGACCAAGATGTTTTTACTCCTAGAAACTTAAGAGAGCTAGCAATAACTTTTTGCTCTATAACAGATGACCAAGTAATGCATACTAGACTTGTATGATATAAACCTTTCTAATTTCTTTGGAAAATCAATCATCCTATGGCCAGATCAGTCATCCAGCCAAATGCTTATATAGTGATTTATAGTCTATATGAAAATTGATGATTATAGCGAATTTTGATATAGCGAATTTTTGCTTATTGCAAATCAAACCTTGAGTACTGAAATGCTTAAAACCACTGAAAATGACTGTGTTATAGTGAAGTCTTAAACGGGAAAACAGCCTGCTGGACCAAATCCTTTGGACGAGACTATAAACCGAGGTCCGATATAACAGTGCTTTACACTGAGCAGCTAAAAGAACCAGAGAAACTCTGTTGATAATAAGAGTAGGGCATCGCGCCCGGATTTCTCTGTATCCATTCCCCTCTCTCTCGGACATCCAATTAGCCCATAGTGAGCAGAAACAGATGATTATTAACACAAATAAACATAAGCAAACAGAGCAGACCCTAATCAGATGGCCCCCCTACACAAGCCATCTGATTTTGGTCTACTCTGTTTGCAAAGGCATAGAAGGGCCTTATTTATGGTGTAAAGGGTTAATCATGCTTTTTGTGCATTTACAAACACAGTAGACACAGAACAGAAGCTCCTGTATGAGCCATTTTTGTATTTACTCCTTTACCTATATAATAGAGACATGTTTTAATGCCTTTGCAAATAGAGTAGACCCTCATTGGGTGTCCAAATACTTATTGTCATTGGGGTACTCCAGTAATTTATGCTCTTGTGCTGTGTATTAACCCATTCCCTTATAGTCTATATTTTATACTCAACCTCTTTGAATAAATGTATTGAAAAGGAATTTTTTTAGAATTTTGTAGTTCTGAAACCATTGTGACAAATGGAGCATTTGTTCCTTAGGAGCTAATGCTCTATTTATCACAATGGCTTCAAAAAGTGACTTTTACAGAGGCATAGAAAGGCATATTTATAGAGGAAAGGGTTAATCATGTTTAACCTTTTTCTTCATACAAACCTTTTCAAACAGATTAGACCCAGATCAAATGGTTCCTGCAGGAGCTGTCTGATCAGGGTCTGTGATATTTACTTGTGTTATGATATACATTTTTGATCTGATTGTACAGTTTCTGTCATGGCCAAAACCTCCTCTTGCTCACATACCTTTATAATGATGACATCATTTGTTGCTTGAATATTCAGGAAGTAAAAGGTTAAAAACAACCTATATTGTCTTTTTCTACACACATACATTCAGAATGTCAAACAGTTTAGATCTTGACGAGATCCCACATTACTAGAGATGCATCTTCTCTGTTCATCCAAACTCCTTTCTCATAGGGTGATAATGGGTTAACCCTTTCCTTCATATGTCTTTTTTGCACATTTGCAAACAGAGTAGACCCAGATCAGACGGCTCCTATAGGAGCCGTCTGATCAGGGTCTGCTCTGTTTGCTTATGGTATAATATAGATCTGATTCTACAGTTTCTGTCTTACCTAAAATATCCTATGTTCATGTTACATTATATGATATGTTCTGTTTTATAAAAATTAATTTATTCAGTGTTATTGATGTCATTCTTTCTTACACGAATATTCAACAGGAACAATCTGGTTAACCCTTTCCTCCATAGGCTATTTTTAGACCCAACCTCTTTGAATGAATCTACCCAAAAGGAGCATTTACTAGAGAAAAGGAAAATGTTAGAATTGTGTAGTAGTATTTATCACAATGGTTTCAAGAAGTGACTATTACAGAGGCATAGAAAGGCATATTTATGGAGGAAAGGTTTAAGTCTTTGTGATGTAAAAGTTGTCCATAGTGTGTGATAAAGGGTTAGGTACACAGTTTGAAAGTTTCTCACTTTAGTGAAAACTGTGATAAGCTTGGGCAAAACTGAGAGAAAAGGTATTTTTATCTTGATTAATGCCACTTATACTATCAAAAGAGGCGATAAAATCTAGAGATTGCATGGAGAAGTGGATTGGGGAAGCTTTGCATGCTAAGTAATTGTCTCCTTCAATATGGCTGTCATTTCTGTAAAACATAAGCTCACAGTGTCAAGCAATTTGGATTCTGATGATATAAAGTTGGGTGGATACAGGGTGAGGGAAAACAGCAAAACATGATCTTGGTCTACACTGTTTGCAAATGTCTGTTAAAACCCGCCTCTCACACACACTCAGGGGTTAATGTAATATCTATAACTTATTCTGAATAATGTTAAGCCCAAAGTAATTTACTTTGCATTTTGGCTGTATTAAATTGTTTTTTCGGTTGAATTCTAAATGAGAATTGCTTTAGGTAAATACTTGGCAATTTGTTTTTCAGTGTATCTTTTCAAAAACAGTTTATTACAGTGACAATCAGTTTGGATTTAGATGAGACTGTTTGTCACTTTGATATTTTGCTTACTTCATAAAGTCTGCTCCGGAAAAGTATACAGACTACAATTTTACAGTCAAATGATAAACCTTTTTGCATACTACATGTAGCAATGAATTTAAGTCATATTTACCTATGCATACAGTTTGGTTCTAAAGGAGAGACAGGACAACTCCATGCCTCATCAGATCCAAAATGTTTGTTACTCTTAACCCATTACCTCACAGGCTATTTTTAGATCTAACCACTTTGAATAAATCTACAGAAAAGGGGCATTTAACTAAGTTAAGAAAAGATTTTTTTTAGAATTTTGTAGATTGAAACCATTGTGATAGATAGAGCATTTGCTCCTATAGGAGCAAATGCTCTATTTATCACAGTGGTTTCAAGAAGTGGTTATTTCAGAGGCATAGAAAGGCGTATTTATGGAGGAAAGGGTTAAGGAAAATTTGTCTTGAGAATTGCAGGAGAAGACCATTTTTGCATTCAGCAATTACTTTGCGTGCACAGCGTCAAGGTTTTGCATCAGTAATGATCTTACAAGTTCTTTACTGTAACATTGAAATACCTATTGAACTTAAAAGTAGAAACCTTTATACAAATTATATAGCTATACATGCTCTGTGTAATTGCCAAGGACTTACACAGTTTAGAACCAGATGGAACGTGATGTCAAACAAGGGGTATCAATTGTTAAATGTTTAATTAAAACTTTTCTTTGACCAAATTTACCCGGAATGAAAGAAAATTTAGGTATCTGTAATAGATGGCATGCTGTGCAAAGTGTCGGGAAATTTTCCCACCAAACCTCAATGTTTACCTGGTTTCAAGTTTTATCAATTTGCATAGAAAGTACCTGGTCGCTCTTAACCTGCTGTGAATATTTAGCACTGATATATTTTTTTAAGCAAAACTTGTTGTCTGCTAAACTTCTGGAAGTTTTTTTTCTGCCATTTCATTTTAAACCCGTTACCTCATAGAAATGCCTTATGAAGCTTTGCAAATACAGAAGGCCCAGATCAGACAGCTCCTGTAGGAGTCAACTCATCAGAGTCTGCTCAGTTAGCTTAATTAAGAAATTTACATATAGATGTGATTCTACAGTTTCTGCTGCCATTAGAATTTCCATTGTCTATAATATCATTATAAAAATTCAGCTAATTGATATTCATACATTCATTATTTCTTACAGGGGTAAACCCAGTTTATTCGTCAGGTAATGGGTAACCCTTTCTCTCATATAAATTGCTTTTACACGCATCTGCAAACATAGTAGACCCAGATCAGGGTTTGCCAGTGAAATTTTACTTTCTAAAATGGCTATAATGTTCCACCTTCCATATCTCATTACAACTACCGGTATTTTAGTAGGTATTGAAATTTGGAAAAAGTATAGAGCAGGGAAAGGGTTAAAACAATTACAGTATCAAAATGTTTGTATCCTGGTGATATGATTAGTTACTAGGTGTCTCATACGGATCTTACCCTAATTATTAAGCCTTTGCTCCATAAATACTCCTTTGCAAACAGAGTAGACCCAGATGAGATGACTCCTGTCTGCTCCGTTTGCTTATTATATAATACATGTACATGTAGAGATATGATGCTACAGTTTCTGTCCTGACCAAATATCCCTGTGTTCATGTACCATTGGAAACCATTTGAACTCAGAAAAGATGCTTAGGATCCAAACTGTTTGACACTCTGAAAAGGTTTTCCTTGCCCTTTACTCTTTTTCCACGCCTTTGCAAACATATATTAAAAGTAGACCCAGATCAGACGGCTCATATAGGAGCTTTCTGATCAGGGTCTGCTCTGTTTGCAAATGGAAAAATATTGATCTGATTTTACAGTTTCTGCTTTGGTAAAAAAAATCATGTGTCAATATGCCATTTTAAAAAATAACCTAATTAATATTCATGACAATATTATTTCTAACATGTATTTTCATGGAGTAAAGGGTTAAAAGAAATGGAAGGAAAATTGAAAACAAATGACAAGTTCTCAGAAGGGTTAAATGGTTGGATGTCTATGGTGTGCCAGCTATAGTAATGGACAGTTTTCAAGTATGTTATATGCAGGAAATATTTCAAATGAATTGACATTTTCATTTTGACAGTAATTAGAATAATATTTAGTTAGTCCGCTTGGTGTGAAAGCTGGCCAAAGTATTGTTAGGGAGCTGTATTACAGGTGTGGGATTTTATAAATATTGTGGCTGTAGAATGCATTATATAAGAAAAGCAAAGAGTTTAAACTTTATACTGTTTTCACCACAGGACAGTTCTTACAAGAGCAATCTGATTTGGGTCTACTCTGTTTGCAAATGCCTGAAAAAGTGTTTGTATTAGGGAAAGGGTTATCTGTTCAATATTCATATATACATGAGAATAATGACACCATGAATATTTAATAGCTGAATTTTTGTAATGTAAACTTTTCAGGGGAATTTTTTGCTTTGAGAAAAACTAGAGAATCAGATCTATATCATGCCATAAGCAAACAGAGCAGACCCTAATCAGACAGCTCCTAAAGGAACTGTCTGATCTGGGTTTACTGTATTTGCAAATACATGAAAAAGCATTTATATGAGGGAAAGTGTTAACCAATTTAGGAATAAGTAACTTTCATCTGCCTCATTTCTCAAACTTAGTTTTCTTCAGTTTAAAAAAAATCAGTTATTTAGGATTCTGATGAAACTTAGAGTAAATTGATGAGTCATGTGAGACTTAGAGTAAATTGATGAGACATGTGAGATTTAGAGTAAATTGGTGAGACTTGGAGTAAATTGATGAGTCATGTGAGACTTAGAGTAAATTGATGAGTCATGTGAGACTTAGTGTAAATTGATGAGTCATGTGGATTAAATCGTTTTACCTGATGCATACATTTATGTAAGAAATAATGACATTAGCTTAAGTTTAAAAATGGTATACGGTACATGTATTACCACAGGAGTTTTTGGCTATTGCAGAAACTGTAGAATCATATCTATATAATTTCACAAGCAAACAGAGCAGATCCTGATCAGAAAGCTCCTGCAGGAGCCATCTGATCTGGGTTTACTCTGTTTGAAAATATGTTATACGGTGTTTCTATGAGATAAAGGATTAATAATTTGGGAAAGAAAGTTTATCGCTAATTGGTCTATAGTGTGAAATTAGGGTGTAACTAGTAAATCATTTCCTATGCTCATTCTGATGGCTGATATTCATTTTTTGTTGGCCTTTTTTTTTATCTGTACAGTTTAGCTAAAACATTAAAGGCAAGTTATTGTGTTTAAACTTTCCTCATATAACCACTTTTTCACTAATCATAACATGACTTGCATTTGCAAACCGTAGATCCAGATCAGATGCTGAGTAACTTAGGGTCTGATAAGGATCCGAGCTGTTTGCTCTTCAGCCGATAGTGTCTGGAAAAAAACAACACCAACCCATGGCAAATTATAATGTTTAATAATGAATTGAAGCAGATGAAATGTTGAGCTGGCAATTGTTTTCCATAGCAACAGAAGGATTAATTAACTTTGCTGTCTGTGAATGACTTTCTCTCACCAGATCTAGTTGAAGCATCAAATGCTTACACTGTACTAGAGCTATCTCGGATATTAACATTTAGCCTGCAATTTTATCAGTAGAAATTGTCACCTCCTTCAGTTTCCAAAATCTTGCCTGTCTTTTCAAAACATAATTAGAATGTCAAATAGTTTGGATCCTGATGAGACATGGATTAATTTGGCATCTTCTCAGACTCCAGACTGTATGTTTGCACAAGTAATTACAATAATGTACTAACCTACCAGCAGGTTAAACATTAATCTATGTGACTTGTGTTGGCAAATTAACAATACATATTTATATTGATATGGCAGCTGATCAAAGACTAGGCTGTATGTACATGTACAGTAGAACCTGTCTTAGCAGCCATTCATTTATTGGTCATACAAGTATTGAATACCAGGTGGTTACTTAATGCAGGGCAAAAGTAATGCAAAAAGCTCCTAGAGGAGCTTTTTGCATTACTTTTAACCTGTATTAAGCTACCACCTGCCTTACAGACCCATAATTAGACCTCTTTTTGACGGCTGTGTAAGACATATTCTACTGTAGAGTGCAAGTCAGAAATGGTGGTGAAGGATAAACTACATGTTCTCATACATGGTTACACATGGATCAAGAATTTTTTCTCATTTATTTATTACATACATGATTGAAATTGATTGATAGGATCGTTTAGTTGATGGATAATTAAATATATTTTTGTATGAATATGTTCAGTTTAACCTCTCTACTGTGGCTATTCAAAAAGAGTCTTAATGTTTGGTTTTTCAAACAGGCTGTAGTTCCTTACTCCATAAAATATTTATGTCAGATATAATGACTTTGTGAATAGGTAATTAATATAATGAATAAGAGGGGGTGGGGGTGGGTACCATAGTAGAAACTGTACAAATATGTGTATGTTACAGGTATTTCATAAACACATAGGGCCCCCAATCAGGAGCTGTCTGGTCTGGGTCAACCTTGTTTGCAAAGGTGCTAAAAGGCATATCTATGGAGTAAAGCCTTAATAGTTTAAACTGAATGGAATATTATAGTTAAACACAGATGGATATTGAATATTCTGCATTCAAATGGTTGAAAACGTGCAAAGAGTTCAGTCTACCTTTGTAAGATTAAGTCCAGATGATGCATTTTCAACTGTACGGATGAATTTGTGCAAACCATTTAGATCCAGTGATGAGATGTAGGGTTAACCCTTTACTTCATAGATAGGCCTTTTAACGCCTTTGTAAACAGAGTAGACCCAGATCAGACAGCTCCTATAACTCTGTTTGTTTATGGAAAGGTAAAGATCTGATTATACAGATTCTGAAATCCTTCAATTAACCCTTTACCATATAGGCTATTTTTAGATACAACCTCTTTGAATAAATCTACCGAAAAGGATCATTAACTAGAGAAAAGGAAAATTTTAGAATTTTGTAGTTTGAAACCATTGTGATAAATTGAGCATTTGCTCCTATAGGAGCAAATGCTCTATTTTTATACGCCCGAAGGGTCGTATTATGTTATGGTCTCCATCGTCTGGCCGTCTGGCTGGGTGTCCGTCTGTCTGTCCGTCTGTCTGTCCGTCCGTCTGTCTGTCCGTCCGTTAGCAAATTCGTGTCCTGGCTATAACTTACTCATTTTTTCTCCGATTTTCAAAATTCTTTCACACAAATGTTCAGTATCACTTGAAGGTGTGTCGCGTACAAAACCCAATTGTGAACTTTCAAGGTCAAGGTCACAAATAGGGCGTTAGCAATTTTCGTGTCCTTGCTAAAACTTACTCATCTTTTCACCAATTTTCAAAATTCTTTCACACGTATGTTCAGTATCACTTGAAGGTGTGTCGCGTACAAAACCCAATGGTGAACTTTCAAGGTCAAGGTCACAAATAGGGCGTTAGCAATTCTGTCCGTCCGTCCGTTAGCAAATTCGTGTCCTGGCTATAACTTACTCATTTTTTCTCCGATTTTCAAAATTCTTTCACACAAATGTTCAGTATCACTTGAAGGTGTGTCGCGTACAAAACCCAATTGTGAACTTTCAAGGTCAAGGTCACAAATAGGGTGTTAGCAATTTTCGTGTCCTTGGTAAAACTTACTCATCTTTTCACCAATTTTCAAAATTCTTTCACACATATGTTCAGTATCACTTGAAGGTGTGTCGCGTACAAAACCCAATGGTGAACTTTCAAGGTCAAGGTCACAAATAGGGCGTTAGCAATTCTGTCCGTCCGTTAGCAAATTCGTGTCCTGGCTATAACTTACTCATTTTTTCTCCGATTTTCAAAATTCTTTCACACATATGTTCAGTATCACTTGAAGGTGTGTCGCGTACAAAACCCAATTGTGAACTTTCAAGGTCAAGGTCACAAATAGGGCTTCAGTATCACTTGAAGGTGTGTTGCATACAAAACCCAATTGTGAACTTTCAAGGTCAAGGTCACAAATAGAGCGTTAGCAAATTTTGTGTCCTGGCTGTAGCTAACTAGACCTACATCATTACCTTTAAGGTCAGTCATATTTGAAGGTGAAAGGTTAAACGCACTTATGTCACGTTCGGTTTAAACTTTCTCGACTTTTTTTCCAAAGTTCAAAAAAGTCTGAAAGTCTGAAAATGATTGCTATGTACACTGTTCTTACCATGCTCATATCTTGGATATTTATTCACTTATTTCAAACTTGTTCATTCTGGAGTTATTGCCCTTTGATAGTTTCGGGTAGCAATTTCACTCCTCCTTTATTTTTCAACATAATTTCTTCAAACTGTGGGCTCTCTTCTAATTATTTGTTGTAAAGAAAATGTTTCTTTGTTATTCCTTTTACCTGCTACTTTGTTTTCAAAATAAATGCTCCTTTTTCAGCTTTCAGTAGGCCCAAAGACAAATAAAAGATTACTATTACAATAAGCAGTTTTACTCTCCTTGCTATTGCCTTAGCCCTAATAGACCTCATATGCGCAACTTCTGAAGGTTCACACATTGTGTAAATAGAACAGCCTTCGGGCGTATATTGCCCCGCCTCGCGGTGCTCTTGTTCACAATGGTTTCACAAAGTGACTTCTACAGAGGCGTCAAAAGTCGTCAATATGTGGGAATGGGTTAATGGATATTTATGAAGTAATAAATTCTTGTATAATTATTCATGAGGTAAAGGGCTAACCGTGATCTCATAAGGATTCATAACATTGAAGACAAATGAAATTTCAGAATTGAAGCGCAGACAACAATGTTTTTATATGAAATTAACATAGTGGTCAGAGAATTAACTAATTTTTCTTTATGTATTTCAGTTGCCAGGGGGCGGGGTTGACATGACCTTGAGTGAACTGCAGGAGATGGCAGCACGTCAACAGCAGCAGATCGAGTCACAGCAGCAGATCCTGGTGGCCAAAGAGCAGAGATTAAAGTACCTGAAACAGCAGGAACAGAAGCAGCAGCAGCTGGCTTCGGAGAACGACAGGTTGAGAAGACTGCGAGACAAGGTAGAAACTCAAGAGATGAAGCTAAAGAAGCTTCGAGCGCTGAGAGGCCAGGTGGAGCAGCAAAAGGCCAGCAATGGAAATCTTAGTAAGTGAATGCCTAGATTTGTTTTGTCTCAATGTTTGGCATCTTTTTCTGGGGTCTTAAGTTGTATATAAGAGAACTATTTAGGAAACAATCCTCCCTTGGTTCCCTGGGCTATAACAACCTGGAAGTGAAACACTGATTCTGATCATACGTTGAATTATATGACTACTGTATCCGTGCTTATAAAACTTTTTAGTTAAGTCTGAGTTCGTTCTCAGCCTTTGGCTCAAATCTGACCAATCAAGAGCTTGGGAACAAACTCAGACTCAAATAAAAAGCTTTACAAGCATTGACCCTGATCTGGGTCCATGTCATGATTAGCCAGTGAAGAGTTCACCCTTTACTTGAGAAAAAATTGCAAATACACATGTACACAGTAGAGTAAACCCAGATCAGACAGCTCCTTTAGGAGCTCAGTCTGGTCAGGGTCTCCTGTGTTTGCTTATGATTTTATTTTAATATCTGAGTCTACAGTTTTTGCCATTGACAAAAATGCCCTTGTTTATATCCCATTATACATGTAATTATTAAACTTTAGCTAATTCATATTCATTACGGTATCTTTTACAGGAGCATTCATTAAGTAAAGGGTAAAAGGTCATGGCAGCCTTGTCAGTCATTGTGTATAATATGGTTGGGGAATGCTAGTCTTTTGGACAACATGGTTGTTATAAAAATATTTCTGTGATCAACTGTTTTGGTCTTTAGAATTATTCAGACATATCAGTGATTACATTGTCAAACATTTAATTGATCTGATTGTAGAGAAATTTGTTTTTCAAAATGAGACCGACAACTTATTGGGAAGAAAGTTATTTTAACATCATTCTTAACCCTTGGCTTGCTTCTGCATTTGCAAACCGTTTGGATCTGGTTGAGATCATGAGTAATGTGGCGTCTCAACAGGATCAAAGCTTTTTAACACTCGGTCATTAGCTACTCAAAAGCTTGACTGACTCGTATATAGTCAGAGCCATATTTGAGCAATTTCTTTTGACAGTGAGCTAAAGGGTAAGCTCTCTGAGGACATTGTTTGTCTGAAATGACATGAACTTGAAATAAATTGATCAAACTGTCGATAATACGAAATATTTCTTGATATAATACATATAATAGAGACCTTGTTATTCCTTTCCCAGTTCTATGTCTATTCCAAACTCCAATACCTACTGAATATTCATGGTCAAAATTGTTATACATGTAATGAAATATGCAAGGAGAAAGACTATAGCCATTCAAAAAAACAGAACTATCAAATTCCAATAGCAAACAGGGCAGACCCAGATCTAGGTCTACTCTGTTTGCAAATGTGTGAAAATGTGTTTATATGAATGATAGGGTTTAACCCTTTAACTGACAGAGACATCTTTTGATGCCTTTGCAAGAAGAATAGACAGAGATCAGAGTCTGATCATCAGACAGTTCAAGTAGGGATTTCTATACTGTTTGTCATAGCAATGTTTTCTCTTGCTTATATAACAACAAGAGAGTTAATTAAATTCATGATTGATCTGCGATGAATATTCATCAGATAAAATCCATCAACATTTTTCTGTAGTTAAAGACCCCAAAAATTATATCTTTTGTTTGATAGAGCTTAAAATATACACCAAACAGTGCTGAACTAGAAAAGCTTCATCATGAGTTGTCTGATCTGGGTCTACACTGTTGGCCAATGTCCATTAACCCTTTCTCTGTTCTATGTTTATTACAAAATTCAATACCAACAGTGAATATTCATGGACAAAATACATGTAATCATTATGAAATATGGAAGGTGGACCATTGTAGCCATTTTAGAAACTAAAGGAACAGATCTATCATATTCCATTAGCAAACAGAGCAGACCCTGATCAGAAGGCTCCTATATGAGCCGTCTGATCTTGGTCTACTCTGTTTGTAAATGCGTGAAAACACATTTATATGAAGGAAAGGGTTAACAGGATCCTTGGTATAAATGAGATAACCACTTGTCAGTATCTCTCATAGTTCTCAAAAATTCCATAAATATACAATGTAGGAAGTTCACACATTTTCTTATAAACAAACACTTCATTTTAATCAACTGAATCCTATGCTGAAAGAGTGTCAAAAGATGAGTGCCTTTATCAGACCGGCTGAGTGATATTTGTGTTGGAGTACATATTTGTGTGGAAAAATACATGTACAGGAAATATTTTGACCTAAATTTCCTAATAGCTACTTGTATCACCATTTCTGTGTTGTACTATTAACCCATTCTCTCATATTTATAAACTCTTTTTCACACCTTTGCAAACAGAGTAGACCCAGATCAGATGGCTCTCGCAGGAGCCGTCTAATCGGGGTCTGCTCTGTTTGTTTATGATATATATCTATTTCCACAGTTTCTACCAATATCAAAACATCCTGTTTGTATATGTGCCATTATAAAGATTCAGGTAATAAATATTCATGATGTCATGATCTTTTATATGAATATTCAACAGGGAAAGGGTTAACCCTTTCCCTGTTCTTTGTTCAAATAAATTTCAATACCTACAGATATTCATAGACGAAAATAGTTATAATGAAATATGGAAGATGGAACATTGTAGCCATTATAGAAACTAAAGAAACAGATCTTTCAAATTCTATTAGCAAACAGAGCAGACCCTGATCAGACGGCCCCTATAGGAGCCATCTGATCTGGGTCTACTCTGTTTGCAGATGTGTGAAAACACGTTTATATGAGGGAAAGGGTTATAGATGATCATGAATCAAAGCTGACAGCTGCCATATTTCTGATATTTGTCACAGCAAGTTTTACAATTCTGCATGCATTCCATTGCAGATTATGAGCTGGAGTCTATCAAATCTCTGTTCAATGAGAAAGAGAAGGAATTAGCCATGGCTGTTGCCAAGGTCGAGGAGATGACCAGACAGCTTGAGGATATCCGCAGTGGGCGGGTAAAGACAAATACTAATAACCAAAGTCCAGCTGCCATGGCTGAGTTGGAGAAACTGAAGAAAGAACTAATGGTCAGTAGACATAGTCAGATGAACCATATTTGTATAATGCTTTGTTAAAAATCACAGATTTCATAGGTGTTAAGCAGAAACTTAAAGTGTGGTAGAAAGAACAGTGTCTTTGGGAATTTAGTGTATTTCAGTCACAGAATGACTCAGAATTAACCTATGAAATTTATTGTGTAACCTTATCGTTTACTGTACCATAAAGGAAAGTACATATATTAATATACAGTAGAACCCTGCTGAACCGGAATTCTAGTAGAGAATATATTAGATTCTTTTAGACAGGTGGCTGCTTAATGCAGAGTGAAAGTCATGCAGAAAGCTCCTAGGGGAGCTTTCTGCATTGACTTTCACCCTGCATTAAGCTGCCACCTGTTTCCAAGATCGATATCTATAGTAAATTGAATGACTGGTGTAGAGGGGTTTTACTGTACATGTATATTCCTTTATATATGGGGATCTGTAAATGCTGTTGACTGCTTCATGCATAATGAAAGAAATACAGAGAACTCTTTTGGGAGCTTTCTACATTACTTTCATCCTGCATTAAGCTACCAACTGTCTGAAAGACCAGAAATAAGAATGGTTTACAATGGATTCTGTAGAAAGAATCTGTTAATTTTAATTGCCATGAAATGAGAAAACAAAATCTGCATTGATTTATAACTACATAATTATACTGTACATTGATTTTAGAGTGCCATACAATGTGCATGAATATAGTATGTGCTACCCTAATTATCCTAAGTAACCAATTACTCCAAGAATATTAATGACATTATGAATATTAATTAGATTAATTTTTATAATGACACATGTACATAGGAATTTTTGGCAATGGAAAGATGTCAGAAACTAGAATTATATCTGTATTATATCATAAGTAAACAGAGCAGACCCTGATCAGACAGCTCTTACAGTACAGGAGCCATCTGATTTAGGTCTATTCTGATTGTAAAGGCATTGAAAGGCATATTTATGGAGTAAAGGGGTTTGGTAAAGAGTAACTTGTTTTGTTCATTATCTAACAGATACGAAACAAACTGAATGAGCAGCAGAGTTCTAAGATGGCTAACAACCGTGAGTTGCTGATGAAGCGCAAAGATGAACTGGCTCGCATGGACAACAGAATTCATGAGCTACAAGCTCGATTGAAGAAAAAACGAGCTCGGAACCCTGAAGGGCCTGAGAAGGTTCCGGTTCAGGCAAATAAATCTAATATCAACAACAACAATAAAATCCATCGTCCAGCTCCAACCATAGCTGCAGTGGAACCCTATGTACAGCAGTCTCAGACAGACGATGATCCAATGAAACCTGGGTTTGAAAAGAAGGATCCAAAGTACAAATCACTGCCAGTTAATTCAAAATTCGCGTATCAAGACAGAGGAAGCAAACCAGGAGAAACCAACAATAACTCTATAGACTTTAATTCCAAGCGTTATGACTCTGATAAATCAGAAGAGTACTCCATTCCTTTAGTTGTTTCTGTTGACAGTGCCAATAAGTCCATGCCCAATGGTATTCCCTCACCGAAACAGAGTCCTGTGGGTCGCCCCGTACCAGGGCAAACACAGGTATATCCCCCAGTGCCCACACACACTTCCTCACATACCCAGCCACCTGCTCCAACAACATCCACTAGCAATTCTATGATGAATAATGCTCGCTTCAACTCCGCAGGTACTGGGCGGTCTGGAATGTCACATTTTATGCCTAGACCATTTGGAAGCACATACAGTACTGCTATTGTTCCAGATCGAGGGAGTGGAGGGGTCCCAAATGAGCATCCTCACGTAGATCTTCAAGAGGAGACAAGACAGGCAGGAAGTGGGCAAAGCTCTCCAGGGTCAGTAGAAGGTCTGCAGACAGGCATTTCCAAACTGTCCCAGCAGTCTGGATCAGCATTGGCTAAAGGTTCCACCAAGGATGTGCATCCACCTTCAAAAGGATTTCCAAATGAAATTCACGGCCAGATTAAAAGTGAACAAGCAGATGCTGGTCAGCATATCAGTAAAGGTCCACCGGTACCTTCCAAACCAACTAGCAAACCAGAGATGGCTCCTAAACACCCACCTCAAAATCAAAACCAGTCTGCATCTAAGAGTGCTGTTTCTACCAATAATAGTTCAGATAGCAGTGACACAGAACAGACATGTATATCAGTATCGAAAGGCATTAAGAAATTTACAGATATGATAGCCAATCAGAACCAGCCTGGAACTGGGGGCTTTACTAACCTCAACCATGCATCAGCTCTAGGAGCTGTTCGAAATGTACCAACATACAGATATGCTTCCAAGAGCGTCATTGCCAACACTTATCTGGGCAAACTGGACCATGAGGCACTGGAAAAATACCAGAAAAATGTGCTAAGTTTACACAGAGACTTTGATTCAAACACTAAACAATCAGAATTTGTTAACCTCCCTGAATCAAGAGTTGGAGGACAACACACACCAGCAAATGATGAGGACAAAGATTCATTGTCACCTCTTTCAAGTCAGAGTTCATCCATATCAACACCATCTCCAGCAAGTCCCCAGAAATCTCCCAACTATTCCTTTGATTTTCCCACCACTCCTCCCCATGCTGATGTGGCTTCAGACAAAATGAGCCACAAACCTAACACTCCAAAGAATATCCGAAGGAGACATTCAGACAGTGACAATGAAGAAGTTGGTAAGGCTCTGCATAAATATAACATTAATACTAATAATACCACAAAACAGACTCCAGTGCAGGAGAACCAAATGCTATTAATGGACAATATAACTGGAGTAGTGGAAATTCAGGCTACTGCATTTAGTGACAATATTCCAGAGACAGTGCTGTTAGATAGTAAAGGAAATATAGTGGAAGTTGCAGATACTTCTAAGGATAATTCCAATAATAACTCCCAAGAGTCTCTGGACAAGACTCCGACTGTAACAATTGAAGTTAGTTCAGATACCCGTACAACAGTGAAGAAGAAGAGCAACCTGAAGTCCATGACAGCCAAGAGGCACAGTAACAGGGTCAGTTTTGACCCTCTGGCCTTATTACTGGATGCTTCCTTAGAGGGAGAGTTGGACCTTGTTAGGAGATGTGCCCATCAGGTAAAGTTTTAACTTGTTACATGCTAAGTAATTATAGTCTACAAAATTTGTTGACTGCTAAAATACTCCTTTCTCTTTAGAACAACAATCAGAGTGACAAATTGTTTAGATCCACCTTGGTGTCTCATCCAGATCCAAAATGTTTAAGTAGGTTGTCATGAGTTCGTCACTAGCATGCAAAGAGATAATTTTAATTTTATATACTTTTATATATTATACTTTTGATCACTCTTGCAAACAGAATATTTCTATAGGAACCATCTTATCAGGGTCTACTCTGTTAGGTTATGGAATTATAGGATCACATTTTAACAGTTTCTACATGGCAAAAACATCCTTCAGCAAATTAATAATTATGATACCATTATTTCTTAAATACATGAATATATGAGGTAAAGAGTTAAATATCCACAGTGAGCAGCTGTCTGCTTCAGAATTATAAGGGAAATTCCTGAAAACTTTGTGAACAATTTGACTGCTCAGTTTGACACCCAATAATTCAGCATGTCATTGATATAACCCATTACTCCATAGATATGCAATATGGCACCTCTGCAAACAGAGTAGACCCAGACCAGATGTTCCCTGTAGGAGCAGTCTGATCAGGGTCTTATGTTTGCTTATGAAATAACATGGGTCAGTTTTCTGGAATGGTAAAAATTCTGATGTTCATGATGACTTCATAAAAATGCAGCTAATTAATGATCATACAGTCATTAGTTTGCACATGAATATTTCATGGAGTAAAGGGTTAATTTTTAATTAACCTTATTGTATGTAAATGAGTTAGACCAGATAGTGCTGATAGATTTTTATAGAGGATAATATGCATAGTGATATTGAAATGTTTTGTTTGTTTTTGTGTGTGTGTCAGGTTGACAACGTCAGTGCCTCGAATGATGAGGGTATAACTGCCTTACACAATGCTATCTGTGCCGGACACTATGAAATTGTGACATTCCTTGTGGAATTTGGCTGCGATGTTAATTCACCGGATAGTGATGGCTGGTATGTCAAATCTGTTAACACTTTGGAAGGATTTGTAATATTTAAACAGTTTTAATTCAGTTACACTTAATTATATAGGTGAGATTATAATTGGCACATGGATATTGCAAGTAATGTAGACCCGGATCAGCTGTCTTAAAATCGGATATTACGAGTATTGTAGTCTTTATAGACCCACATCAGCTGTGTTTAGATGCATTGTATGATTAGTGTCCATATGCCATTCACAATTTAACCCGTTCCCGTATATTGACACCTTTTGTAAAAGTCACTTTTTGAAACCGTTGTGATAAATAGAGCATTAATTTTGTTCCATGAAAAAAGTAATATCCATTGTGATTAATAGAGCATTTGCTCCTAGGAAATGGTTTCAAAACATTTCTTATTCTAAAATTTTCCTTTTTTTCTAGTAAATGCTCCTTTTCAGTAGATTTATTCAAAGAGGCTGGGTCTACATATAGCCTGTGAGGTAATCAGAGCCCTCTCATCAGAGTCTGCACTGTTTGTCGTGTTACACTTTTCTGTAGATAAATAAAATCCCTTAATATTCACCGTAAGCTTGACCTGTTTGAATTTTGGAATAGTCCATTTGAACATAAAGCATAGTAAGGGTAAAACAATGCTAGACCATTCCAATTTGAAAAGTCAACATTCAAAGAGTAAAATAAAAGTCAACAGTTGAGCTTGTGTGTGTATTTCAGGACCCCTCTACACTGTGCTGCATCCTGTAACAACCTACCTATGGTAAAGTTCCTTGTGGAGCATGGGGCGTGTATATTTGCTACCACAATCAGTGACCATGAGACCGCTGCGGAGAAATGTGAGGAGGATGAGGATGGTTATGATGGGTGTTCAGATTACCTCTACAGTACGTAGTCTTACAGTACATACATGTATAATAGTGACACATGGAAAGCTGCCGTGTGACACACACTAGCCGCTTCATCATTAACCCTTTACCTGATAGAGACACATTTTGAAGCCATTCCAAACAGAGTAGACCCAGATCAGACAGCTCCTGCAGGAGCTGTCTGATCAGGGTCTGCTCTGTTTGTTTATGATAATAGTATAGATCTGATTCTAGTTTCTTTTGCCCATAATGCCATTATATATATTCAGCTTAATAATATTCATACATTCATTATTTCTTACATGAATATTCATCAAGTAAGTGGTTAATATGGCATATGTGAGTGTCTTGGTTTACACTGTCTGATACTCTTCTGCACCTTAATTGTTTCATTATATAAATTGACAAACAGCGTTAACCCTGATAGTGTAACTGGTGTTGATCTATGTTGTTTGCACAGTATAAGCATGCTGCTGTATGTGTCAAGTTCTATTGATTGGTAATGGACATTATGTGTCACAGATTACAGAGGTTTGTAATGACCAAATTCACGGTTAGTCCAATGTGTACGGAAGTTCTATTGAATAGAAATGGAAATAATCATTTTAACCACATCACATCACATCATTTTTCGCTTTTTTCAGGTATTCAGGAGAAATTAGGAATTATGAATGGAGGAAGTGTTTTTGCAGTGTTCGATTATGATGGTCAGAATTCAGACGAGTTGGACCTTAATATGGGAGAGAAGTTTACCGTGCTGAAGAAGGGAGATGATGTGGAGAAAGAGTGGTGGTGGGCAAAATCAGGCGATAAAGAGGGGTACATACCCCGTAACCTGCTAGGGGTAAGCCCATATGATCTATGAACTTTTCTCAGCTGTCAAACAATATAAGTTTCAAGATATCAGTTTTTGTATCAAAATCAATTCTAGTTATGTTTCAGTACAGTTAAGAATCTGATATTATGTACTTGTACATCCTATTGTTAGCGTTCAACTACTGAAATATTTTCATGCTCCCACTTTTTTTTGGTGGGGTTAGATTTGTTTTTGTCAGTCCACATTAGTCCATTTGTCTGTCATGTTTTGTATCATGCTTAACATCAAAGGATTTTGTCCATGTGATCTTGCACACCTTGGGTATAGTTATGACCTTCACTCACTATCACTAGAGTTATAGTTCTTGTCATAAGCAATACTATACCTACAGTCAAACATAAATGGGGCAGCTGTGTCCTATGGACACATTTCTAGTTTGCCACAAGTGGCCAGTGTCAGTTGCACCATAAATTGCTGAAATTGATACAGTAAAGTCTCACTCAAAAGAAGTATAATTCTGTTTTTATAAAACAAGTGGTAGGTTAATACAGGACAAAAGTTATGCAGAAAGCTCCTATAGGAGCTTTCTGCATTACTTTTACCCTGCATTAATCAATCACCTTCTTTCCCAGACTGGCTATGTTAATCCATTATGTGGTCACATAAGCAAGACTTGACTGTAATAGTAATTATTCTTTCTTCTTGTAGATGACACCAAGAGTACTTCCAAAAATACAACCAAATGGTGACGTTTGAATCTGAGCATCAGTCAATTTGAACGTGGAGATGTACCGTAGATGAAACATCAGTCAGTGTGAACCAAGAGCATTTTGAACATGGAGATACAGATGAAACATTCCATACAAACTGCAGAGAAAATGACTTTTACCCTTTGAATACGGGAAACAAGTGTACAGACATTTGCAAACAGATCTTCACTGTTTGTTAAGACTTTCTTACTGAATGACTTTTATAGTGAAACACTGAATATTCCACTTTTATTTCATTCCACTTTGAATATTCAGTAATCAAAGGGTTAAGTGATGTTGAACAAAAGATCCAACTCTGATCTGATAGTTGATAATGACTAAAGTGTGTAGCATGGATGTGGTGATATAGTGCTAGATTGAACCAGTAGTTCAAATTGGTGTTGACAAGACTTAGTAGTCATACTCTGGGATTCGCAATTTTACTGAAATACATTAGTGTTTGACCCTTTATTCCATAAATACACCTTGCTACGCCTTTGCATACAGAGTAGACCCAGATCAGACAGCTCCTATAGGAGCCGTCTGATCAGGGTCTGCTCTGTATGCTTATTATATAATATAGATTCTGCCATGGCCAAACATTCATGTGACCATGTGCTATTATAACAGATATTCTAATTGATATTCATGATGTCACTATTTCTTAAATGAATATTCATGCAGTAAAGGGTTAAGACAGATGGCTGCTAAATGTAAGTCTGATAAATAGTGACTACTTTAACCCTTTCCTTCATATAAACGTGTTTGCACACATTTGCCCCTAGAGGAGCCGTCTGATCAGGGTCTGCTCTGTTTGCTAATAGAATTGGATAGATCTGTTTCTTTGCTTTCTAAAATGTCTACAATGTTGCACCTTCCATATTTCTTTATAATTCTTTTATCCATGAATATTCAGTAGGTACTGAAATTTGGAATAAACACAGAACAGGGAAAGGGTTAACAAATGGTGCCTTACACAGGTTAAACCTTAGAGTATTAATATCAGAACAATTGCTTCCTTTGCTGAAGTTTGCAATTTTAGAAGTTTAGAATCTCTTCTATTGATGTTCCAGTAAACTATCCTTAACCCTTTCCCTGTTGAATATTCATGTAAGAAATAATGACATCATGAATATTTATTATCTGAATAATCTAAAGAATGTCATGGACACAATATATTTGGTACTGGTAGAATCTGTAGTCAGATCTATTATAATTTCATAAGCAAACAGAGCAGACCCTGATCAGAGGGCTCCTACAGGAGCCGTCTGATCTGGGTCTACTCTGTATGCAAAGGCAATTATATGATCGAAAGGGTTAAGAAGTACAAGCAAGCAAATCAATGCACTTGAGAAGCTATATGGCAGCCCCTAGATATTGTGTCTTATAACAACAGTATTAAGAGCTAAGGGTCTGTGCCTATGAGGTAACCTTAGTGGCCTGTCTTCAAAGACTGATCCAACTGTACAACCATTGCATTTCTTTGTTGTTTACAGTTAAGAATGGAATATTTAAAAGTTTGGTTCCTTTTGTTATACTGCTTAGATTTTAAGTTTATTAATAATTAAGGCATTTTGAATGCTGAATTTTGTATACCCAGTTGTATAATGCTGTGTGGTAGTTTGATGATCAAATAACCCTTTACTTAAGAATAACTGCAATCAGTCTGTAAAATAAATTTGTTTTTTGGTATATATAAAATATGGTGAAAGCAATAATGCAAGGGAAGTAACTTGGATTTTTTAACTGAAAGCAATAATGCAAGGGAAGTAACTTGGATTTTTTAACTAACACAAAAATATTGTTCATCTATGTAATAACTTCTGAGGATTTAACATTTTATCAATAAGTATTCATGTTTACTCTTTACTTGATAGAGTTGCCTGTGATGCCTTTGCAAACAGGATAGATCCAGATATGATAGCTACTACAGGAGCTGTCGGATCAGGTTCTGCTCTGTTTGCTTATGCGATTATACAAAAGATCTGATTCTATTCTCAAAAAAACCTGAGTTTATATATGGGAGCAGTGTGAGCTAGGTTACTCTATTTGTTAAGGTATCATAAGGCATCTCTATCAAATAAAGGATTCACAAGAATTTTTATTTTTTTTACATTTTAACATTTTATGGAAACTGCACCTTATCTTTCTGCAAGACGGTGTATATGTTTGTGAGTATCATGGAGTTGGTATTTGTCATTGGATCTGTATATTTGTGAGATTGTTTTATTTCTGTCATAATTCAACAAATGAGCTACTCCATAAATAAACGTACATTCTTGATTTGCAAACAGTGTAGACCCAGATAAGCCACCGCACCATCTCTGATAAAAATCTACTGTCAAATTGATCAGCTGGGCATAAGATACTGTCAATACTGTAGGTCCTAATTATATACAATGTAGTTACTTACACTATTTGGAAAACCGCAAGTACTTTTATCTACTTCAAATTCATATTTCTCATCCACATCATCAAATATACTGCTAAAGTGTCAAACAGTTTGGATTCTCATTAGACACAGAGCTACTTAGGGTCATACGGCTTTCTACACCTCTGTAAAAGTCACCTGTTGAACCATTGTGATAATAGGAGCAAATGCTCTATTTATCACAATGTTTTCAAACTACAAAATTCTGAAATTTTCCTTTTCTCTATTTAATGCTCCTTTTGGTAGATTCATTCAAAGAGGTTAGGTCTAAAAATAGTGTATAAAGGAAAGGGCTGAATGTTTGTGTCTAAGTTACGTTGAATGTACCAATACATAGGTATTGTTTTTGTTCTATACATCGAGTTACTGGCAGTTCTCTCCCTTTAAAAGG
This sequence comes from Azorinus chamasolen, assembly GCA_963576725.1. Lineage (NCBI taxonomy): Eukaryota > Metazoa > Mollusca > Bivalvia > Cardiida > Solecurtidae > Azorinus > Azorinus chamasolen. The sequence continues at coordinate 26,213,527 of OY755235.1, read as the reverse complement.
AATTCTTGTTTGATGTTGATACTGCAGAGTGACATAGACCCTCTGCTATGAGTTTAGAAGCTTTTGAAAATTTACATGTGTTTATACATTAAAGCAAGGTCTTTACTTCATGAATATTCATATAAGAAATGACGTGTAATGAATATTAGTTTGCTGATTTTTATATGTGAACATGGAAAGTTTTGGCCATGGCAGAAAATGTAGAATTAGATCTGTATTATTCCATATGCAAAGTTTGCAAACAGTGCAGACAGTGATCAGACAGCCCGAATTGGAGCCATCTGATCTGGATCTACTCTGTTTGCAAATGTGTATATATGGAGGAAAGGGTTAAGAACCATGAGAAGTTTTATTCTGTCATGCTTAGAATTATTTTTATACTCTGTTTGCAAATGTGTATATATGGAGGAAAGGGTTAAGAGCCGTGAAAAGTTTTATTCTGTCTTAAACATGTTTAGAATTATTTTTATACATACCAGTTTATGTTACATTTTCTAGACAGGAATAATTTTATGTGAAAGAACAATGCAGACAGTCAAACATAGTTAGACTGTCGCTCACATTCTTCAGGCTTTGAAACTTGAGAATTTTCTTCATATATGCATTCTATTCTGGTTTCCTTCTTCATTTAAACTATACAAGTCCAGAACCAAGAACCAAATGTATCAATTGGAATATATTTTTCTCATTTCATGTATATAATTATTGGAATGTTCTTAAAATCCAGAAACCAAATTAGAATTTGAAACATAAATGTTTTGCAAGCCAATGATTTGGCTAGTGCTGCCAATGGCTCTGCATGTGACATGTTCAAGCGCCATACATCATATGCCTCTGGTTTTATCTTAGTACATGTACATGGAAATGAATTTTTGACAAGTGGACCTACTAAGAGTGTGCTATAATAGTGTGCAATAGTGTTAATTTTGTGTACATATCCTTTGTACAGAGTAATTCAAAATGAAGAACTATGCATATCAAGGTCAGAGGTCAAGTTAGACAGTGTCTGATCAAGATATACATGTATACATATAGAGCAATATGTATAATAAAATTAAGAATTTTAGTAGATGCAGTAAAACCTCTCTATAACGGTCACTGAATAGTGTTATTTATTTGGTTCTTAGGGCCGGTGGCTGCTTAAAGCAAGGTGAAAGTAAAACAGAATGCTCCTATACTTTCACCTTGCTTTAAGCAGCCACCTGCATTTAACACAAAATAATTGATGTAATTTAGTGGCCATTATAGAGAGGTTTTACAGCATGTTTTTGATGAAGTATAATATTATGTAGTTGACTAAACTGTGACATGCAGATAACATGTTTACCAAAAACAATGGCCACCATGAACAAAATAAAACATGGTAAAAAAACTATTTACTTGTTTGTTTTATCATTACGTTCCAGCATACTACTTGGAGTTAAAATATTAGATTTAAGCTGCCCACAAGTGTAGACCTAGATGATTCATCACATAGTATCAGATTTGGATCAACACTTTGTCACACCAGCATCTGCAGTATTTTTCTACACATTTTGAGAAAACTGTGTAGAACCTGATCAGAAGCTGTGTCACAGATGTTGCAGCAGGTTTGGTTCCACATGGTTTGCAGGTAGTGTTGCATAATCAGTCAATTTTCAGTATCATTAACCCTTTAACCCATAGGTTATTTTTAGATCCTACCTCTTTAAACAAATCTACCAAAAAGGAGAATTAACTAGAGAAAAGGGCAATTTTAGAATTTTGTAGTTTGAAACCATTGTGATAAATAGAGCATTTGCTCCTATAGGTTTCAATAGGTGATTTTTAGAGGCGTAGAAAGGCGTATTTATGGAGGAAAGGGTTAATACTCGTGATGTAATTAATTTTGCATGGATATTCATAGAGTAAAGGGTTAATGAATATAATGATACTCCCAATACCATGAAATGTATTTACAAGTCCATGGTGAATATATCAGCTAAATACCTACCAGTCATTCAGGATTCCCAGGGAAATTTGCGAGGGGTGTGGGATAAAACGGGAAAATAAAACAACATACATGTATCTTCATACAATGCCAGTTTACTTCACAAATTTAACTGACTGTGGTAAAGTAGAATCCCTCTCCAGCAACAGCTTGATGAACAGACAGGACAGTCTTTAACCTATTCCCTCATAGGCTATTTTTAGATCCAGCCACTTTAAATACATCTACCGAAAAGGAGCATTAACTAGAGAAAAGGATTTTTTTTAGAATTTTGTAGTTTGAAACCATTGTGATAGATAGAGTATTTGCTCCTATAGGAGCAAATGCTCTATTTATCACAATGGTTTCAAGAAGTGACTATTACAGAGGCGTATTTATGGAGGAAAGGGTTAAGCTACCACCTGCCTCTATGACCATGTCAGTGGACACTTCAGAGGGGTTTATTGTATGAGTTAATGTTAGTATTGCAAAACTGACTTTTGATTATGCACATTTGAAAAGCAAACAATGACATGGAGGGCTGAGCACATTTTATGCTTTTGCAAACAGAGAAGACCCAGATCAGATGGCTCCTAGAGAAGCTATCTGTTCAGGCTCGGCTCCGTTTGCTAATAATATTTGATATCTATTTCTTTACTTTCTAAAATATCTGCATTGTTCCACCTTCCATATATCATTAATACTATTTTGTCCATATAAACACAGGACAGTTTCGCTCAGACAGAGCTGTAGTATCAAATCTGTATTATGCCATAAGCAAATAGAGCAGACCTTGGTCAGACAGCTCCTACAGGAGCCATCTGATCTGACTCTACTCAGCAAAAGCATGAAAAGGATTTTAGGTGAAGGAAAGGGATTAAAATAACTTTTTTCCTAAAATTGTCTTGACAGTTGATTTTTCTGTCATTTCTTTTGAAAATCGCTATCTGTTTGTCAAACACTTATGATGCTGATGAGAAATCGAGTTACTTGACATCTCATCCGAATTGTTCGCAAAGGTCATCACAAAGTTCATCTAAAAGATTGTAGTCACAGTAAAAACTCAATATTTCAAAATTTTAGTAATGAAAAATTGATGCCTTTTAGGCAGGTGGCTGCTTAATGCAGAAAAAAAAGTCATACAGAAAGCTCCTCGAGGAGCTTTCTGCAAGACTTTCACCCTGCATTAAGCTGCCATCTGTCTTCAAGACTGATAATGATACTTGTTTTAGTGTATGAACTATCAGATTTTACTGTATGTAGTTTTACACTCAACCCTCATACCGTAAATCTAACACAAGAAATGATGAAAGTAATAAGAGACATATAACACTTCATGTTGCACCTCAATGTATAAATAATAAAACAAAGTTTTCCTAACTCGCTTCATAAACCCTGATATGCCAGGAATGCCTTTAAAAGGATACAATTATGCAGTGTATACATCTGATCCAAATAACGAGTAGTCCCATACATGAATCTGGGTGATTTCAAAAGGAAATACAATGTTTGAGCATAAATAAGATAAAAAGGGAATATCTGATATGAGCTGTCTTAACTCTTTACCTCATAGAGAAGCCTTATGATGCCTTTGCAAACAGAGAAGATCAAGATCAGACGACTCATTCAAATATTTGTTCACGCCTTTACAAACAGAGTAGACCCATATCAGATGGCCCCTATAGGACATGTGTGACCCGGGTCTGCTCTAGTTGCTTATCAAATTATAAAAAAAAAATATATAATAGATCTAACTCTACATTATTTCTTACATTAATATTCAACAGGGAAATGGTTAAATCATGGCACATACAGTAATTGGCCTAAATATTCAGCCAAAGTTATCTAATTTTACAAATCGAGTTAACCTTTTTAACATTAGTTAACCCTTTCCCTGTTGAATATTCCCATAATAAATAATGACATCATGAATATTAATAAGATTAATGTTTATAATGACATATTAACAAGAGAAATTTTGGCCGTAGCAGTGATTTCAGAATCGGATCTATATTATCCCGTAATTAAACAGAGCAGACTCTGATCAGACAGCTCCAACAGTAGCCATCTGATATGGGTCTACTCTATTTGCAAAGGTGCAAAAACACGTTTATTTCAGGTAAAGGGTTAACACCATCAACAAACACTGTTGCCTGCTACATTTCTCCAAGGTCATTTTTCTCCTATTTGTTTTCATAACCAGTGTCAGCATGTCGCACAGTTTGAATCCCAATGAAGTGAGGAGCTACCAGTATGAGAACTGTTAACCCTTTCCCTGTTCTATATTTAGTCCAAATTTGAATACCTACTGAATATTCATGGTCAACATAGTTATAATGAAACATGGAAGGTGGAACATTGTAGCCATTTTAGAAAGTAAAGAAACATAGCTATCAAATTCTATTAGCAAACAGAGTAGACCCTGATCAGACGGCTCCTCTAGGAGCTGTCTGATCTGGGTCTACTCTGTTTGCAAATGCGTGAAAACACGTTTATATGAGGGAAGGGTTAACCCATCCCCTTATAGGCTATTTTTAGACTCCAAATAAATAAATAAAAAAAATTACATAAATCTACCCAAAAGGAGCATTAATTAGAGAATAGGAAAAATTTAGAATTGTGTAGTTTTGAAACCATTGTGATAAAAAGACCATTTGCTCTTATAGAGCATGCTCTATTTATCTTTAGCATATATATATATATATCAAAAGGCGTCAATACGAGGAAATGGGTTAACAAAGGTTATCACAAGTTTATTCTTTATCGGGACCCCAGTGGAAATAAGTCTTCGGACTATTCTGGGCTTTCCCAGCATCGGCATACTCTCCCAAGTCATGATCAAAGTCAACTTAGATTTGTTTTTTATCATTATCATTTTAACATATTATACCATCTAAATGGGTTGAACTACACTATTGTAATATTTCAATATAACTGATTAAAATTTGCTTCTATGTAATATTTAAATATTTATATAGAAATCATTACAATTTTTTAATGTACCATATTTTTAAATATGTCATGTTTATGTATTAATATCTCGTAAATTGTATGCAAATTGAGATGCTAAATAAATCTATCTATCTATGCTGAAACTGTTTACTGACTAGAGATTTGTACAGTAAAACCTGTTTTAAGCGACCATTATAAAAAGTTAAATGCATTATTTTTCCCCTGTATTAACTCTTTCACCACCAATGTCATCAAGATCAGACATCGCCTTTCAAGGCAGGGTCTGATCAGGGACTTCAATTACCAGTATTGTCTCAATCTCTAGTTCTATATCTGTGTTTTATTCCTTTGAAATTTGCGTTAATTTATCTGATTGCCTTACTTTACCGAAATATTTGAACAATCACAAATTGGTGCCTAAAGGGTTAAGCAAACACTTGATTTTGAAGAGATGTCCATATTAACCCTTTCCTTCATATAAACGTGTTTTCGCACATCTGCAAACAGAGTAGACCCAGATCAGACGGCTCCTATAGGAGCCGTCTGATCAGGGTCTGCCCTGTTTGCTAATGGAATTTGAAAGATCTGTTTCTTTACTCTCTAAAATGGCTGCAATGTTCCACCTTCCATATTTCATTGTAACTATTTTGGCCATGAATATGCAGTTAGGTACTGAAAAATGAAACTAGACCTATCACTGAACGTGATTCATACCCCCACCTGGCATCCTTGTTGGAAAAGGCATAATATCGGCCCTTGGTGAGATTATAGCCCTTGTGAGGTGAACAGGTGTGTGAAGTTTCATTAGATTATCTTCACTGCTAAAGAAGTTATGACCAAGGTTAAAGTTTTCGTTAGGTGATGATGCATACCAAATAACAAAGCTCTAGGCTTTGTGGTTTTGAATGAGATTTTTTTTAAAAATATATTATTGTTTTAGGTGTGTTTATCTGTAGTGGTTCAAAAGTTATAGCCAATGTTAAAGTTGGTAAGTTGACCTATATATTTGACCTTTGACCTTGAACAGTGACCTTGACCTTGGCATGCGACATGTCAAAATGTGCAGCTTCATGAGACACACATGCATGCCAAATATCAAGTGTCGATACCTATATATTTGACTTTTGACCTTGAACAGTGACCTTGACCTTGGCATGTGACATGTCAAAATGTGCAGCTTCATTAGACACACATGCATGCCAAATATCAAGTGTTTATACCTATATATTTGACCTTTGACCTTGAACAGTGACCTTGACCTTGGCATGCGACATGTCAAATATCAAGTGTTTACCTGCAGTGTTCAAAAGTTATAGCCAATGTTAAAGTTGTTAATTTTACATATGTATTTGACCTTTGACCTTGAACAGTGACCTTGACCTTGGCATGCAACATGTCAAAATGTGCAGCTTCATTAAACACACATGCATGCCAAATATCAAGTGTTTATACCTATATATTTGACCTTTGACCTTGAACAGTGACCTTGACCTTGGCATGCGACATGTCAAAATGTGTAGCTTCATGAGACACAAATGCATGCCAAATATCAAGTGTTTATCTGTAGTGGTTCAAAAGTTATAGCCAATGTTAAAGTTGGTAATTTGACCTATATATTCGACCTTTGACCTTGAACAGTGACCTTGACCTTGGCATGCGACATGTCAAAATGTGCAGCTTCATGAGACACACATGCATGCCAAATATCAAGTGTTTATCTGTAGTGGTTCAAAAGTTATAGCCAATGTTAAAGTTGGTAATTTGACCTATATATTCGACCTTTGACCTTGAACAGTGACCTTGACCTTGGCATGCGACATGTCAAAATGTGCAGCTTCATGAGACACACATGCATGCCAAATATCAAGTGTTTATCTGTAGTGGTTCAAAAGTTATAGCCAATGTTAAAGTTAGTAATTTGACCTATATATTCGACCTTTGACCTTGAACAGTGACCTTGACCTTGGCATGCAACATGTCAAAATGTGCAGATTCATTAGACACACATGCATGCCAAATATCAAGTGTTTATCTGTAGTGGTTCAAAAGTTATAGTCAATGTCCCGATCTCGCGCGACAGACGGACGGACGGACCGACAGACCGACGGACCGACGGACGGACAAGGTGTTTCCAATATAGCCCCCACCACAGGTGGTGGGGGTATAATAAACATAGAACAGGGAAAGGGTTAAATGAATAAATGGGTTGCTACAGACAGGTTCTACTGTACATAAATGTGAATAACAACAATTTTTTAAAATAGATTTATGAATATGGTATCAACAGCTGGCATTTCATAAATGCTTAATCCATTGAAAACAAAACATATACAGTAAAACCCCGCTAATGCGACCACCAAAAAGGGACACAATTCTGGGTGGCTGAGGCAGGTGGTAGCTTAATGCAGGACGAAAGTTATGCAGAAAGCTCCTATAGGAGCTTTCTGCATAACTTTCGTCCTGCATTAAGCAACCACCTGCTTTAGACGACATCAGTGGCTGTTTATTAAGTGGTCGCATTAGCGGGGTTTCACTGTACTGTACAAAATGCAAAATAACAAGGTCAATAAAATAAATATGATATGCAATAAAGTGAAAATAAAGTCAGTATATAAAGCTAAGAAATTCTCTAATAATAGCACAGCTATGTTTTGTAAAGTATAAAATGTCACTGATACCGCCTTCACTGATGAGATTCTAATTTATATAATGTTTATCTGCTCATAGGTCTACATAGAAACAAGAGCACTATAAGTTTGTTAAAGGGACATAATCTTGTCAAATTGTGTGATACTGTTACATTCCTTCTTCCAAAATTAATGTGTCCCTTCTTTCAGTAAAAAAGGGCATTAAGTTGATATGGCTAACCCCAAATTATATTAACCATGAGCACTTTATATTTATATCGACAGGTGAAATATGGCAAGGGCATTAACCTATTCCCTCATAGCCTTTTTTCAGACCCAACCTTTTGAATATATCTACTGAAAAGTAGTATTTACTAGAAAAAAGGATTGTTTTTAGAATTGTATAGTTTTGAAACCACTGTGATAAATAAAGCATTTGCTACATAGGAGAAAATGCTCTATTTATCATAATGATTTGAAAAAGAGGTCTCACTATGAGGGAAAGGGGTAAAAGTATATTTGGCGTAATATGGCAGGGGTATTAAAAGTACATTTGTGGTTCTGTCATTCTGGTAGAAGCTGGGAACTGAGCACACAAGTTTGAGAACAATCTCAAACCTCCATTTTGAGAATGTGTTGATGACCAAGCTCAGGTAAAGCTTGACACTTGGGCTGGAATGTTGACAGTAGCAAGTAACATAGTGTTTCATCTCAGAGTTCTGATGGATCATGGCCAACAGGTTTTCCCTCCTTGCTCCCAGCCTCCTCCGTGTCAGCTGATTTAGCCATCCTTCCTGGGGCAGTGTGGTACAGTCGTGAGTGATTCAGGTCATGTAAGTCTTTCCTCACCTCTGCATCCTCATCCTCCTCCATTCGCATCATTTTCTCCTTCATCACTATAAATACAGTAGAACCGGTTTTGAGCAACCCCTCAGAACTGTAGGCCTTTAACCCTTCCCCTATTTTACATTCATGTAAGGAATAATGACATCATGAATATGTATTAGCTATTTTTTTTATGATAGCATATGTACACAAAATGTACATCATATTATACCATAGGCAAACAGAGCAGACCCTATCAGATGGCTCCTATAGGAGCCACCTGATCTGTGTCTACTCTGTTTGCAAATGCTTGAAGGCGTTTATATGAAGGAAGGAGTTAAGACAGGTGGCAGGTAGAAGCATTACCTTTGTCCTGAATTATCCTTTTGTCTAACAAATATTCAAGTCAGAAATAATAATTTCAGTAATATGAATTACATTGTAGATGGTCATAGAATTTGAATACAGAAGTTTTTGTCTATGTCAGAAACTGTAGAATAAGCTCTTTATTAGTCCATTAGAACATAGAGCTGACCCTGATCACACACCTCCTACAAAAAACTGTCTGGTCTGAGTCACAAGGCACTTTGTTTTTCTTTTTAACCCTTCCAGCATGAATATTAATTTATTACTGTATGAACATTCATGGACTGGATTTTTATAATCACACATACACATTGACCTTTTTAGCTGTGACAGAAAATTCAGAATCAGACCTATATTATTTCATAAGCAAACAAAGCAGACCCTAATCAGACAACCACTACAAGAGTCTTCTGAATTGGGTATACCCTGTTTGCAAAATCATTAAGAGATGTCTACTAGTAATTTTTGAGTTTTGAGGCAGGTGTTTGTTTGATGCATGAACACAGCTCATTGAAAACAAACATGATAAACAGCTGCTTTATATGTAATAACAACTTGAGGCAAGTTTAAACACCAGTTGATATTCTGTCAAAAAGATTTATCTTCAACCTTTTGAAATATGCTCTAAAGTAACATACGAGCATGTGCTTTAACCCTTTACTCCATAAATAGGCCTTTTAAGCCTTTGCAAACAGAGTAGACCCAGATCAGACAGCTCCTATAAGAGCTGTCTGATCAGGGTCTGCTATGCTTGCTTTTGACATAATATAGATATGATTCTCCAGTTTCTGTCATGATAAAACATTGTTTGTTCACAGTGCCATTATAAACATCAAGCAAAGTAATATTCATGCAGTCATCATTTCTTGCCTGAAATTAAGAAAACCTGAGAATACTTTCTAATCCTTTGAATGCTGAATATTCAAAGTGGAATGACCCATCAGTGATTCAGTAGAGTCCATTCAGTATGAACGGGTATAATTTGCAAGAGGATATTGAACAACAAACAGTGCAGACCCTGATTAGCAGGCTAAACTTAACTGGTAATACATACTTAACTCATCTACTTCCTCTTCATCTCGACCCTTTCTGCCTTGGTCAGTTGAGCCCTTCTTCTTCTTCTCCTCCTGTTCCTTTTCCCAGTCGATGATCTTTAAGAATTCATATCCCTTGTTTGTAGGTTTCCACTTCCCTTCAGATAGGACAGCTGCAATGGAAGTGGTGGTAACAAGAGTACTAGAGAATAAAACCAATTGAGCCACAGCTGGAACAGATATAGACTACTGGTATGTAAAGCAAAATATCAGCTACCCCAGAATAAGCAGCAACAGAGTACTAGAGTATTTAAAAGGGTACCATTACTACAATGGAAGTGAAAGTAACAAAGCAATACTATGTAGAAGAAGACATCACACCAGTGTACATTGTATCTCAGCAGCATGTCCATAAAAGTGGTATAACAGAGTACTACAAGGGTGGTGTAACTACAACGAAAGACATAGTAACAGAGTACTAGAGTGTGAGCAAGACTACCATAGCTACAATGGTAGATATATCAACAGAGTAATGAGTATGAACAAGAGTACAATAGCTACAATGGTAGATATATAAATAAAGTAATGAGTGTGAACAAGAGTACCATAACTACAATGGAAGGTATATCAACAGAGTAATGAGTGTGAACAAGAGTACCATAGCTACAATGGAAGATATATATCAACAGAGTAATGAGTGTGAACAAGAGTACCATAGCTACAATGGAAGGTATACCAACAGAGTAATGAGTGTGAACAAGAGTACCATAGCTACAATGGTAGATGTATCAACAGAGTAATGAGTGTGAACAAGAGTACCATAGCTACAATGGAAGGTATATCAACAGAGTAATGAGTGTGAACAAGAGTACCATAGCTACAATGGAAGATATATATCAACAGAGTAATGAGTGTGAACAAGAGTACCATAGCTACAATGGAAGATATATCAACAGAGTAATGAGTGTGAACAAGAGTACCATAGCTACAATGGTAGATATATCAACAGAGTAATGAGTGTGAACAAGAGTACCATATCTACAATGAAAAAGGTAGCAACAGAGGACTAGAGTGTGAACAATAGTATCATAGCTACAATGGAAGACGTAGTACCAGAGTAGTAGAGTGTGACAGGGCCCTAGATAAGACGATCAACCCTTTCCTACATGTCATTGATCATCTGAAATGGATGGATGGAGGCATGGCAAGTGTAAAGGAAGAAATACAATACTACAATATTTTGTTCTTTAATGTATCACTACGCATATCTAGAAACATGTGTGACAGCTTAATGCAGGCCAAACGTAATGCTGAAAGCTCCTACAGGAGCTTTCAACATTACTTTAGACCTGCATTAAGCTATGAACTTGAGAAATTGTACACATTAGAAAATGGATAACTCAAACTTCTATTATCTCATAGTAGTGTGTATAGCCCCTTAACGTTTGATATATCTAGGCTTCACTGTATATCAACTTTGGAAGCCCATGTAAGGTTTCGTTTAATACTTGGCCAGAGTATTTATGCAAACTACACATCCCTGATGATAGAGCCATCTTCTATAGTCTACATTCTTGACCTTAGTCCATCAGCATCTTTTTTTCTATTTACTCTTTCAATACCATAGACCATTTTGTGACGACCTTTGCAAAATGTTTGGACCCAGCTGAGAGGCCAAGAAACTGATCTGATGTATATGTATGTTAGACACAGGGTTAACCCATTGCCTCATATTGACGCCTTTTGACGCCTCTGTAAAAGTCACTTTATGAAACCATTTTGATAAATAGAGCATTTGCTCCATAGGAGCAAATGCTCCATTTATCACAATGGTTTCAAAACTACTCAATTCTAAACCTTTTCTTTTCTCTAGTAAATGCTCCTTTTCAGTAGAAAATCTCATGGGTCTAAAAATAGACCATGAGGTAATGGGTTAACACTTTCCTTCTTTCCCAGAGTACAATGTGAATGGTAGAAGTTACTAAGTGTTCATTTAATACTTACTTGATGGTCCTAATGTCCCCTCTGTCACAGATTCAATCCATTTAGACAAATCTTCCTGGTTTAATTGAACAATGTCATAATTGAAAACAGCACCCTGAAAATCAAACATACAAAATGTGTACATATTCTGTGTAGTATAACACAATAATGTATGTGTTATACACACAGAGAAAATTGAATAGTCCTCATACAGCAATCTATTGCCACACAGTGCAAAGTCTTGAGAGGCCATCATACAGGAATCTATTGACAAAAGTAGCTGTCTGGTAGAACATGCTATATTCTTGACAGTATGACTACATTTGTGACGAAACACCTATTATACAGCTAGCAGACATAGAGGATCTTATATGACACAGTCTTGGCTAAAGTCAACAATTCGATAATAGGCAAGCATGAATATGAGAGTCTATTTACTACATATTAAATGGGAAGCACAGAAATGTGAATCTTAAGCTTCTTCATATGCATCCCTAAGCTAGAAGAAATTTAATATGAAAAACATGTTTACTGTATTTGTACTTCCAGACTTATTAATGTTATCCATGTATATTAGAATGGTATTCATGTACATCAACATACTATCCATGTAGATGCTCCTCACATTGTGAGGCATAACAGACAATCTGGGTCCATGCTTATAAAGCTTTTAGTTGAGTCTGAGTTTCGTTCTCAGGCTTTTGATTGGTCAGATTTGAGTTCTCAAGCTTTTGATTGGTCAGATTTGAGCCAAAGGCTCAAATCTGACCAATCAAAAGCTTGAGAACGATCTCAGACTCAACTAAAAGCTTTATAAGCATGGACCCAGACTACCAAGTACACATAGAGGTCAACCCTTTACACCTTTTAACACCTTGCAAACTGAGTAGATCCAAATCATGCAGTTCCTGTTGGAACTGTCTGATCAGGGTCTGTTCTGTTGGCTAATGAAATGATAGATTTGATTGTACAGATTCTGTCATGGTAAAAATAATGCTATTATAAAGATTTAGCTCATATTCGTGGTCTTCATTTCATACATTAATATTCACGAGGGAAAGGGTGATACTGAAAACTATTCTTACATTTATTGTTAAAGGAGTATAAAAAAGTTGAGTGCAACTTGCCAGCATTTAATATTGAGGTAGAGTATCCTAGATTTATACCTGATCAGCTTAATTTCCATACATGTATTTCTAAAAGCACAAGTACTTACCTTTTGTAAGTTAACATAGGAAATATATGGAACAGATGGGTCTGGAGTGTACTCTCGCAGTACCTTAAATCCAACACTTGTGTATGTAGGCCTGAAAGCAAAAATTAAAAAGCACATTGTGAGACTATAATTATGATATGAAATCATCAAATGTAAAGATCATTTACCAAGTTGCAGCATACATTTGCAGGAGCTTTATCCTTTAACTCGTGCAAGATTGTAATTCACATATGATTGGAACTTGCAGTTTGAGTCAAATCATAATCAAAGATGACAATAAAACCATACACTGTTTGACTTTGAATGAGTAATACTATTCCTACATGGGTTGTAGTACAATACAACCATACAAAATACAACCTAACAATGCATATTCACCATACAACCATACAAAATACAACCTAACAATGCATATTCACCATACAACCATACAAAATATAACCTAACAATGCATATTCACCATACAACATATAACCTATGGTTCCACTTTACAATACAACCATATAGACTAATACTTATTAAAATTTACAATGCTACAGTTCAGAATGAAACCTGAGAATATCATACAACTTCACAACGGAAGCTAAGAATAATTTAAATAAAACAGACTATTACTAATACATGTACTTACACAGGCATTAGTGTGAAGGAGACATTATTGAATTTCTGTGACTTGATTATTTCCCTGACAGTATCTTCTGGTTCCTGGCATGCAGCAGAGCCATCACTGAAGAGGATGACAAAGTTGCTGCCTCGTTGTCGTAGCTCCGGGAACATCAGTGGAGTCAGAACAGGCTGAGCAAACAAAACAATAAACAGGATGAATATCTGACCTCATCCAGGATAATTAGGTCACCTATTCCTGCAATGACTATGCCAGAGCATATGCTCCACATGTTGTGTACAAAAGCTATAAATGAGATATAATTCAAGCCTTTCCTTCATATCTTTGCAAACAGAGTAGACACATGGACCAATGAATGGTTGAACAAACAAATTCAACCATTCTCACCACAATGAGCTGCACCATTGGCACTTCGCACACAGTTTAGACCCAGACCAGACGACTGATCAATGACTATAGAGTTTGACAGGTTTACAGATTAGTGGCCATTGCTCATAAGGCTTCCATTGGGAACATAAAACCATACATATGTACCCTAATTACCCTATGTACTTGACACAAACTTGTGCAACTAGTGTACACCTAGACCATTCTGCTCCCAAAGAAGCAGTTAGATTAGGGTCAACACTATTTGCCACTATGTCAGTCTATTTTTTAAAGTTATTAAAATGGTGCCAATTTGACATTTTCAGCTTTACAAACTGATTGATAGCCTATCCAGGATAGGAGACTGGAGATTTGGCCTGACTGTCCAAATATTAAGGGTAATTATGTTACGTTTTAATAGTTTCATTACTGGGGTATGTCGGTGATTTTCATTGCATCACAGGCCAATCTTGATAACTTATCATGCTCAGAGATCCAACACATATCACTTACCAGTTTTGGAAGTTTATTCTCATTCACAAACTGCTCAATATTTTCCACTGTAAACTTCCCGTTGAATTTAGCATGGGTCTCTATGCTGTCATCAAACTTGGACAGAATTACTGCAGGTATTTCCACATCAAACTGAGAGGCTCTGTTAAAATGGAATGCACATTGATTAGTTTTAGGGAAGAAGTTACCCCTTTACCTGTTCAATACAATAATTGTGCCAGAAATAATGACATGAATATTTATTAGCTGAATTTTCAAATGTAAAATTTGCAAGAGAATGTTTTGCCAGGACAAAAAAATTGTAGAATCAGATCTCTATCATGTCATAACAGAGCAGATCTTGATCAGATGAATCCAACAGGAGCTATCTGATCAGGTTCTACTCTGTTTGCAAAGGTATGAAAAAGTGTATATATGAGGGAAAGGGGTGAATGTATATTTCACTGGAATGATGAATTTCAATTACACTTTTACTATAAACTCAAAGTCTATATGAATGTTCGTAAGAGTACTTTATAATCCTTTACTCAATGAATATTCATGCAATAATTAATGACATCAAGAATATTAATTTGAAGTTTTATAATGGTACTAAGAACAAGGGAGTTTTTATTATGATAGAATCAGATCTACAGGGTATCCCAAAAAGAACAGAACCCTGGATCAAATGTGTATTTCAACCAATGTAACCGGACACAATGAAATATTAATATTTACTGTTGTAGATAAGTCATTTGTTCATATGTCTGTCAAATTTCTCATAAAAATATGCATTGGTTTTAAAGATATGATATTTTTAATGAATGCACCTAAAATCTGTTTTAACATGCTATTTGTACAGTGCATAGTCCATACCTATATCATGTTTAAAACGGAGTTTTGGGTGCTTTCATTTAAATGCTGATATCTTAAAAACCAATGAATATGTTTAGACAAAACTTAGACAACATATGGAAAAATATTGTCTCTACTAAGCTACATGTGTATAGTTTTAATTTAAGTTAGCAATATTGACAGAAATGGGACAACTTTCAGGTCTTAATCACGGGTTCCGTTTTTTATGGGACACCCTGTACATGTATATTATTTCATAAGAAAACAGAACAGAATCTGACCAGACAGCCCCTACAAGGATCATCTGATCTGGGTCTACTGTGTTTCAAAAATTCTGAAAATGTGTATCTATGGAATAAAGGGATAATACCATGATTAATCTTTCTCAGAAATTAATTGGAATTTAAATAATGAAAGTTCAAACATTGAGAAAGGAAAAACAAAATAACTATACATGTAGCTAATAAAGAAACTCTCATCTAATAGTTTGGACCCAATGCACCTTTCCCTGTTGCATATCTATACAAGAAATAATGATGTCATTATTATTTATTAGCTAATTTTTACAATGGCATTTGTACACAGGAGATGTTGGTATTGGTGCAAATTGTAGATTTAGATATATAATAATTCCAAAAGCAAACAAAATTGACCCTGATCATATGCATTAAGTTGCCATCTGTCTCCAGGACAGATATTTAGACTAAATTTGGCATCCAGTTTGGAGGGGTTTTACTGTATGATCAAAGTTTCCTGGTGAATTACTCAGTATCGTATTGAGATCTGAATTGTTTGTAATACTTATAGCTTCAAAGAGGTAAGGAGGTTGTCAGTTACATCTTTTGGGAGTCAGCAACATCCGTGAAAGCATACAGGATCCTGTTCCGCTTCTTGGCATTGTTTGCGACTTCTTGGAATACTTTCATCTCTGGCAAAAAAAATTAAAAAATTGCAGGAATTTTTAAATATATTCCAAGCAACATACAGTAAAACCCAAAAAGTTTGAAAACTAAAACAAGTATCATTAGCGGTCTTTAATGCTTTCCCTCATATAAACGTGTTTTCATGCATTTGCAAACAGAGTAGACCCAGATCGAACGGCTCCTAGAGGAGCCGTCTGATCAGGGTCTGCTCTGTTTGCTATTAGAATTTGATAGATCTGTTTCTTTACTTTCTAAAATGGCTGCAACGTATCACCTTCTATATTTCATTATAACTATTTTGTCCATGAATATTCAGTAGGTAATGAAATTTGTAATAAGCACAGAACAGGGAAAGAGTTAAGACATGTTGCAGCTTAAATGCAGGGTGATAGTCATGCTCCTCTAGCAGCTTTCTGCATGACTTTCACCCAGCATTAAGCAGTCACCTGCCTAAACATTTCTCAATGTTTCATTACTAGTCTAGTTGCTTATGTCCAATTTTAGGCAAAATCGTTACTGGCTGGATTAAAGTATAAGACTTGGTATATGAGTTGCATTTGCAGTCTATAATCAAAATAATTGGGGGTGCCCGACCTGGCTACCCTATTTCTGTCAAAATCCAAGATGGCGTCCAAGATGGCCGCCATAACACAATGTGTTTGATAAAAACACCCATATTTGTCAGTTTCCCTGAATAAAATTGCCTACAAATTTATAAAAAAGAACACAAAGGTTGCATCATAACATATTCGGATCTATTTGACCCATTAATTGTATGATCTAAAACAAAAAACTAAATTTCTAAAAACTAAATAGAACAGAATAGAACTCATATCGTCTAGTACATTCACTTACAGCTTATACAAATATGTTACTGTTGTAATGTACCTAAATTAGATTGTTCTGTTGATTAATTGAATATCTGCCACAAGCATTTTCTTAAACGTAGTGCACTGTGATCATAATACAGTAAAACCTCTCTATTACGGCCACTAAAACGAACGCTAGTGGATTGTATGAAACACAAGCGGCAGCTTAAAGTAAGGTGAAAGTAAAACAGAAAGCTCCTCGAGGAGCAATTTGTTTTTAATATTCATCGTGCTTTAAGCAGCCACCTTCCTTAAAGACCAAATAATTGATGCAGTTGAGTGGTCCGATTGAAAATGGAGAGGTTTTACTGCACATCAGTTGATACATTGACAACACAAACTCTCTTAAGTTGAATTTGCAAGTACTCTCTTAAAGTGTAAATTGCTAGAGCTGGCTTAATTCGAACACACTCGTGTTTCAAAGTTAAAACATGACTAAACTTTATCAAAGTTTGACTGTATTTGCTGTTACCTACCTAAAAGTCCATGGAGAAAGGGATAATCAATAGTTTCCTTTGCACGCACATAAATATGTGCACTTCAGATGCGTATTTTTGCATATGCACTATCTAGAGCAAAATGGCATTGCCTTGCAGTCATATTTTATAAGTTCTCTGCAGCTTCTTGCAGCATCTGGGAGTGTTGTCCAGAGAGGTTGCCAATTGTCATTTAATTTGGTCCAACCAAAGTTGTTGGGAGACGGGTAATTCTGGCATGGCTGTAAGTTTGTTAACCTAACGTTGGCTTGATACAGGCTCCGATTAACATGTTGCAAAAGATAGGCTTGAGTTGGTGATAGTTTCTGCATTAATTTCACATGTTTACCTTGAGCAAACAGTTCCTGTTGTAGGTCATATGACTTTGTCTGAATGATGATAAAGTACACATGTGAACCTTTCAATTTACTTACATTCCTCACTTTGCACTTTAAACAGTATACAGATGAATGCTGCAGAAAAAAGAAAAATGATGCCGTCAATTCCGGGAATGATTTTTATTAAGTATTTTAACCCTTTCCTCCACATTGTGAAGTAGTGTCACACCCTGTAGACGTATGGAAAAATGGGAGCGAGACTGAATATGTTTTCCTTTTCCAAACACAAATGTGCTTACTATTAGACTAATAGGTCCTTTATGGATTGTGTCTTGGACATGGATTAATATTCTTGTATCCGCTTCCTCGTGATCAGTGAGTGGCATATGTGTACCACAGCTTTTAGCGACAACAGATTGGACTGCAGTGAAGTTAACCGCTTTGTCGTTTGTGTATTCAAAGGGAGTCACATCTCCAGGCAAGAGTTCAAAAAGCTCTTCTTTGGTTGTGTTTTTTGAATTTCGAAGAAATAAGTTGAAACATACTGGTACTCTTGTTTGACGTGACACTTTCGTTCTTGTGCCTTGGCCCCTTTTTTCACAGGTGGCTTGCTTGGGGCTACATGTCTTACTTTTGTATGTGTCCCAAACAACGGACCAATCTGTTGTCGCTAAAGTCTGAGGTATATATTTTAGGTACTATCACATCAACACTTTGTATTTTATTATCATACTACACAACTAGACAAAGTCAATGACCTAGGACAGGAACTGTTTACTCAAGGTAAACATATACAATCAATGCAGAACCTATCACCAACTCAAACCTCTCTTTTGCAACATTCCAATCGGAGCCTTTACCAAGCCAGCATTTGGCTAACAAACTTACTGGTTTACATGTTGTCCTGTGTTCGCCGTCGTCTGTGTTGTTGGTGGGTCCGGCGGGGGAACCTTTATTTACACTATTTGTAGCGTGACTTTGAGAGAAGTGTGAGGTTAGGACGTCCGTAAACCGGTTTAACCCCACCCCCTCCCCAGTGGTGTTTTTGCTACTGGCAGTGCCAAGGCGGTACTCTCTTTGTCACCCTTCCTTTTGTTTGCCTTGCGTCTTTGTGCTTGTGATTTTGTTCATGTGTGGAGTGTTTGTCTCTGGTTCTTGCGTTTCTGTTGTTTTTTCTGTGTTCATCTCGTGTGTGGCTTTGCCTGTTTGACTTTATTACTTTTCCATTTACAACCATGCCAGAATGACCCGTCTTCAAACAACTCTGGTTGGACCAAATTAAATGACAATTGGCAACTTCTCTGGACAACACTCACAGACGCAACAAAAAGCTTCAGAGAACTGGCTGCAATGCAATGCCACTGTGCCCTAGAAAGTGCATATGCAAAAATACTTATTTTTGTGCGTGCAAAATAAACTGTTGATTATCCCTTTCACCATGTACTTTCATGTAGGTAACAGCAAATTTGACTAAAAGTTAGCACAACTAATATACAGTCAAACTTTGATAAAGTTTAGTCATGTTTTACCTTTGAATACGAGTATGTTCGACTTTCTGGTCCTTCGGGATCATTAGTTTTGGTGTTATTAGTTTTGAATATGGATTACTGCTTAAGCTGGTGCTAGGGGGTTCACTTTAAATTACTACTCATGAACAGACTCAATAAAACTGAGTCTGCAATTTTCTCTTTTCGCATTGCTACTTTTGATTTTGAAGGATCTCCCACTTTCAGAATATTTAAGCAAGCTCTACTGATTTACAATTGAAGGGAGTACTGGCATTTTCAACTTAAGAGAATTCAAAATATCAATGTTTGAATGTATTCTAATAAGATCAACTGATATACATTAAAACCTCTCTAATGAGACCACTAAATTGCATCATTCATTTGGTCTTTAAGGAAGATGGCTGCTTAAAGCAAGGTGAAAATAAAACAAATGGTCCTTGAAGAGCTTTCTGTTTTACTTTCACCTTACTTTCAGCTGCCACCTGTGTTTCATACAATTAATTAGCTTTTATTTTAGTGGTCGTAATTGAGAGGTTTTACTGCATTATGATCACAGTGCCCTACGTTTAAGGAAATGTTTGTGGCAGATATTCAATTAATCAACAGAAAAATCTAATTCTGGTACATTACAACAATAACATATTTGTGTAAGCTGTAAGTAATGCCATAGATGATTTGTGTTCTATTCTGTTCTATTTAGTTTTCAGAAATATAGCTATTTAGAATAAGATCATACAATAAATGGTCCATATATATCCAAATATGATATAATGCAACCTTTGTGTTCCTTTTACAAAATTGTAGGCAATTTTTCCATGGAAACTGACAAATATGGGGTATTTTATCAAACACATTGTGCTACGGCGGCCATCTTGGACGCCATCTTGGATTTTGGCTGAACTAGGGTAGCTAAGTCGGGCACCCCCAATTATTTTGATTATAGACTGCAAATGCAACTCATATACCAAGTTTTATACTTTAATCCACCATGTAACGATTTTCCTCCTAAGCAACTAGACTATACTAAAACTTCAAGCCATCGAGTTTTTACTGTACTTTAGAAAGTACCATCAAATTCATTTCTCAGAAATTCTATGTTTTTTTGCAACACATTATCTGTATGTTCAATAATCTGCATTCTCAAATGCTGTGTTACTTGAATTCTTATCATGATAAGAACTGTGTCATTTAAGTCCTACTGTGTCATTACAGTAAAGTTGTGCCATTTAAATGATTAGTGTCAGAGCAGAAAACTTGTTCTACATAATTCCTGTAAAGCCCCCATTTGAATTCATCAACACATGCTCCAGATAGAGTATTAAGAATATTTTCAAACATGCAGACATGCAGGTCCAAGAAATTGATAGAAACTTCTGTCTGATCTGGGTCCACTCTGTTTGCAAAGGTGTGAAAAAGCGTTTGTATGATGGAAAGGGTCAACCCTTTCCTCCATGAATACACCTTTTTACGCCTCTGTAAGTCCCTTTATGAAACCATTGTAATAATTAGAGCATTTGCTCTTATAGGAGCAACTGCTCTATTTATCACAATGGTTTCAAACTACAAAACTCTAAAAAAAATCCTTTTCTCTAGTTAATGCTCCTTTTTGGTAGATTTATTCAAAGCAGTTGGATCTAAAATAGTCTATGGAGGAAAGGATTAAGCAACCATCTGTTTTCAGAGACCACTAGGTTTATTCCATTAGTTGTCTCTACAGAGAGGTTCTACTATATGTTTGATCATAATATCTCATAAATACCCACCCTCCTTATTTTTCTTGTTGAAAAGCCCCATCACAGTTGTGTTGGAAATGGAGGTGACAGTCTTGTCCTGACCAGACAAGTAGCGCATTGCTTCTACAGCATCAGTAACATGAACTGGGGGAGACAACTCCAGCCTGAAATGAAAACAAAACTATTATCTCCCTTTATCAATCACTGCTTTTGAGTCAGAATGGATACAGTAAAAAAATATTTCAATGAACAATTTTTCGTGTACATGTACTTCATTGTCATGAACTTTAATAACTGATACATGCATACTTAATAAATATTCAAGGTAGAAAATACAGGACTTTTTTACCATGATGCAAACTCTAGGATAATATTTCTATTATTTTATATACAAACAGAGCAGAACTGAGTAGACTGCTTCTACAGGAGCTTCCTGATCTGGGTCTACTGTGTTTGCAAAGGCTATAACAGGCATCTCTATTGGGTAAAAGGTTAAGAAACTAATGTGTGCTGTATCATAATTTTCTGTAAACATTTATTAAGTACAAAGTATAAAAGTTCTGATCAAGAATATTGCTAAATTGATGGCTCATTTGAACTCAAAATGTTAGTAAAGACTATCAAAGGTACAACCAAGGTAAACGTTGATATGGGAAAATCAGGAAGGGGTTCTAAACATTTGCAATAAAGTTATGAAGTATAATTCATACAGCTTTAACATCAGACATGAAGAACAACTCACTGACTCCCAACTTCACATTGTTGCCAAACAACCATCAGGCCTCAATACAGTGAGTGAGTGAGTTGGGTTTTACGTCCGACCAACAGTATTTCAGTTATTTGCAGATGGCACCCGCATGAGACAAGTTATAGTGCTGCCTCACTGGAATACCCCTGCCGCAGGCACATGGCAAGGGCACCCCACCCAGTCACATTATCCGGACACCAGGCCTCAATACATTCAATACCTATATTTCCTTTTAATGCCAATTCTCTTTTATATTCTCTGGTCTTAACTGTTATTATTTCTTCTTTCTCCATATAAGCATACTAAATTCAAAGATGATATAGTGTTTGAATTTATGCATTTAGAACTAAATTGTTGTCCACCCTAGCTACTGACAATGTATGTGTCAGTTCTATATACATGTAGGAAAAACCCTCTCTTTGGTCACTCACATTTTGAAAGTCGTAAAGAAAGCTTGTGTATCTTGTGGTCCCTGATAATCCCATGATTTTTCTCCATTCTCAAAAATCCTAAAGGTTGGGTAAATGGTAATATTTTGCTGTTGGCATACATCAGTCCAGTCGTAGCAGTTCACACGTGCAATACCAATGGGTGTGCTGTCACTGAGCCTCTCTGTAGCCTCACCATACATCCGCAGGTTTGCCATACTAATAGCATCAACTGTCAACAATTAGAAACAGTGCAAATTCTTCAAATTCTAACCATCAGAAATCATACCGACTTAAACCTTTACTCCATAAATATCTATAAAAGAAAAACTGAGGTCATAAATATCAATTAGATGATTTCGTGCCTTTGCAAACAGAGTAGACCCAGATCAGACTGCTCTTGTAGGAGTGTCTGATCAGAGTAGACCCAGATCAGACCTCTCTTGTAGGAGTCATCTGATCAGGGTAAGCTGTTTGCTTATGACATGATATAGATCTGATTCTACAGTTTTTGTCAAAGCAAATATTCCTTGGAAAAGTTTACATTATAAAAAAATCAGATAATAAATGTTCAAGATGTCATTATTTCTTACAGGAATGTTGAACAGGTAAAGGGTTGAAACAGGAATTTTCAGCCATGTCAGGAAATGCAGATTAAGATCATTTCAAAAGCAAAGAGAACAGATCCTGCTCAGACCACACAGATGATGCCTCTTTGTGGTGGCTTGTCTGTCTATGTAACATGGCTCAATGCACTGGTGTCTCAATATACAAATGCAGTAGTTCAATTGATAATTGTCAGAGTTTATAATTAATCCAAACACATTTATTTTAGTTACGCAAGATTTTCCCCCAAAATATCAGTTCAAATAAAAAGGTTTTCAAAACTTTTCAATATCAATATAAAACTAGAGGTTTTTGTCACAAAAACGGATGTCTCCCCTCTAATAAAAGCAATATGTAAAGGAAATCACTAAAAATGTTATGGTCTTGATGAATGATACTTCCCCTCATTATGCATTTTCCACACTACATTTTTCAAAAAGAAAATGATAACAGCTAATAACTCCAAAAATACTGACACCAGATTAATGGCCTTTGTGCATGACACTTACTTTCATCATGCTCTTTCCAAAACTAAAATGTCATTCCAATAGCATCAGTCGAACAGGAGTTATTGATCGGCCAAAAAATGTAACAAAGGGCAATAACTCCAAAAGTATTGAAGCCAGAATTATGGCCCTTGTTCATGACACTTTCTCTCATCATGCTCTTTCCATGTATGAAGTTTCAATACGATGGCAAGAGCCATGTAGGAGTTATCGTCCGGACAAGAAAGAATTAAACAAATGTACAAGGGGCAATAACTCTAAATTTATTGAAGCTCGAGTTAAGGATCTTATGCATGACACTTTCTCTTATTATGATCGTTCCATGTATGAAGTTTCACTCCAATGGCATGTGTCACATAGGAGTAATCATCCGGACAAAAAATTGTGATTTATTTTACAAAGGGCAATAACTCCAATATTAGTGAAGCCAGAGTTATGGACCATGTGCATGACACTTTCTCTCGTTATGATCTTTCGATATATGAAGTTTCAATCCAATGGCATGAGCCATATAGAAGTTATCTTCCGGACAAAAAAGTGTGAATTTTTTACAAAGGGCAATAACTCCTATATTAGTGAAGCCAGAGTTATGTACCTTCTGCATGACACTTCCTCTCATTATGCTCTTTCCATATATAAAGTTTCAATCAACTGGCATCAGGCATATTGAAGTTATTGTCCGGACAAAAAATTGTGATATTTTTTACAAAGGGCAATAACTTGTCCAATAACCAATAAAATGGACCTTGTGCATGACACTTCCTCTCGTCATGATCTTTCCATATATGAAGTTTCAATCCAATGGCATGAGCCATATAGGAGTTATCGTCCGGACAAAAAAGTGTGATTTTTTTTTACAAGGGGCAATAACTCCTATATTAGTGAAGCCAGAGTTATGGACCTTGTGCATGACATTTCCTCTCATTATGCTCTTTCCATATATGAAGTTTCAATCAACTGGCATCAGGCATATTGAAGTTATCGTCCGGACAAAAAGTGTGACAGACAGACAGACGGACAGACGGACAGACAGACAGACAGACAACTCTCAGGAAAACAATATGTCTCCCCCATATAAATATGGGGGGAGACATAATAATGATCATTTGTATACGTGTACATACTCTGTAGTAACATTTCAGCAACAGTCTTGAAAAGAGTATAGGCAATGTTTGCACCTACATGCAATAAGGTCTGTAGGTTGGGGGTCAAGTATGAGACTTACATGGGAAGTAGAAAAGAACTGCCACTACATCCATACTGTCCAGGGTCTTCGGGAAGGTCTTGTCTGTAAGGGCAGGGACACGCCCGAGAGGCATGGGCTTTTTCTGGGCCTGCTGGACAACTTCTGCTACACGGTCATCTTGTGTTTCCACTGTGAAGATAAGCCAATAAGATAATTACAGTCAATCACTCAGTGCAGTTATGATTCTTTAAACCCTTTACTCAACAAGAGATGTTTGTAAAACATGTATACCCCCCAGACCCCCTGACCTTTGATCTAGTGACCTCAACTATAGAGGTCATCTAGTGGTCATGACTAATCAACACGGCAACTTTGAAGATCCTAAGCCAAACCACTGATCATTTATTGATCTAAAAACATTTCACAAGTTAAGGTCATGGATTGGTGACCTTGACCTTTGACCTAGTGACCTCAACAACTTTAAGGGTCATCTAGTGGTCACGACCAACCACCACAGCAAGTTTGAAGAATCCGAACCAAACCATTGAGCAGTTATTAATCTGAAACCATTTCATCAGTTAAGGTTATGGTGACTTTGACCTTTGACCTTTTGACCTCAAAAACAATAGGGGTCATCTAGTTGTCAAGACCAACCACCACAGCAAGTTTGAAGATCCTAAGCCAAACCCTTGAGCAGTTATGGATTGGAAACCATTTCACCAGTTAAGGTCATGGTGACCTTGACCTTTTACCTAGTGACCTCAAACACAATAGGGGCCATCTAGTGGTCATGACCAACCACCACAGCAAGTTTGAAGATCCTAAGCCAAACCCTTGAGCAGTTATTGATTGGAAACCAATTCACCAATTAAGGTCATGGTGACCTTGACCTTTGACCTAGTGACCTCAAAAACAATAGGTGCCATCTAGTGGTCATGACCAACCTCCACAGCAAGTTTGAAGATCCTAAGCCAAACCCTTGCGCAGTTATTGATCGGAAACCATTTCACCAGTTAAGGTCATGGTGACCTTGACCTTTGACCTAGTGACCTCAAAAACATTAGGGGCCATCTAATGGTCATGACCAACCACCTAAGCAAGTTTGAAGATCCTAAGCCAAACCCTTGAGCAGTTATTGATCAAAAAACATTTTACCAGTTAAGGTCATGGTGACCTTGACCTTTGACCTAGTGACCTCAAATACAACAGGGCTCATCTAATTGTCATGACCAACCACCTTAGCAAGTTTGAAGATCCTAAGCCAAACCCTTGAGCAGTTATTGATCGGAAACCATTTAACCAGTTAAGGTCATGGTGACCTTGACCTTTGACCTAGTGACCTCAAAAACAATAGGGGTCATCTAGTGGTCATGACCAACCACCACAGCAAGTTTGAAGATCCCAAGTCAAACCCTTCAGCAGTTATTGATCGGAAACTATTTCACCAGTTAAGGTCATTGTGACCTTGACCTTTGACCTAGTGACCTAAAAAACAATAGGGGTCATCTAGTTGTCATGACCAACCACCACAGCAAGTTTGAAGATTCTACGCCAAGTCGTTTATTAGTTATCATTTGGAAACCATCGATCTACCGACCGACCGACCGACCGACTGACCTACCGACCGACCGACAGACATGTGCAAAGCAATATACCCCCATTTTTTCAAAGGGGGGGTATAATAAATACTCCTTCCTACGCCTTTGCATAGGTTCCTGTAGAAACTATATGATCAGGGTCTGCCCTGTTTGTTTATGATATAATAAAGATATGATTCTACAGTTTCTGCCATGGCCAAATATTCATGTGTCCATGCACTATTATAGCAATTTATCTAATCATTATTCATGATGCCGTTATATCTTACATGAATATTCAATCATGGAATAAAGGTTTAGGCTAAGCCCTCAATACTGTTTGTATAGAACCTTAGCTCATTGCATGCTAGCTGCGAAACCGTAATTACCTATGCACACAGTTTGGATCTAGATGTGATGCCAAGTAATACAACATTCTCATCAAAATCCAAACTGTTTGACACTGACTGTATACATCTTTCATGAGAAAAGGGAGAAATTATTAGTTTGTCTTAGAGAATTTTAGCTGACGACAACTTTTGTACAGCAGGTGTTTAGAAGGCAGATAAATCATACATAACAATTGACAGTACACTACTACATGAAGCACTCACCAGCTTCAATGTTAACATCTGGATTCCTAGCAGAACCCTCATAGTCCTCGCTCACTTGGTATTTTCCATTGATGGACTCATCTTCAATGTCAGAGGCAGTTTCCAAATCTGGAATTGCATGGTTTTCTATTTGAGCCATCATGAAATCCTCTACGTTGATTTCATTAAAGTCAGATTCCATAAATACTTCATTGGACTGGAAAGAAAAATGTAAATTTTCAATTGATCTTCAACATAGCAGTTAGATGAAATTCTTGAAAAAAAAACCAACAACCTTTGATAGATATCTATGCAGTATTGTAATTGATGCAAAATCATCAGTTTCAAATTCTTGAAAAACAAAGCCATGGGGCAGGACAAGAGACATGATTAAAACTATGCATTTTGCCTTTAATATAAAAAATAATGAAAAATTAATTACTGAAAAAGATCAATGTGGCTAAACTAAATCCCAATGTGATGACATAACTATATACATTGTATAAAACAAGATGCCTTGTAACAGCAATTTTCCTTCAAATAAAGACAATATTTCTCCTTTGACTTGTACAATAAAAAACTGCTCACCTTTCATACAACTGAACAAATTCTTAACCCTTTACTCCATTGATGTGCCTTTTGGCACCTTTGCAAACAGAGTAGACCCAGATCAGATGGCTCGTGTAATAGCCATCTGATCAGGACCTGCTCTTTTTTCTTATGAAATAACAGATCTACATGTATTTCTACAGTTTCTACCATGGTAAGATATCCCTTGTTCATGATGCCATTATAGACATTAACCCTTTACTCCAGACACATACCTACGCAAACAGAGTAGACACGGTTTGCTTATGGAGCAATATACATGTGGATATAATTCTTAAGTTTCTGCTATGGCCAAACTGATATATCATATGCAGTTCTAAAACATAATCTAATTAACCCATTACCTCAGAGGCTATTTTTAGATACAACCCCTTTGAATAAATCTACCAAAATTAAAGGAGCATTAACTAGAGAAAAGGAAAATGTTAGAATTTTGTAGTTTGAAACCATTGTGATAAATAGAGCATTTGCTCCTATAGGAGAGCAAATGCTCTATTTATCACAATGTTTTCACAAAGTGACTTTCACAGAGTCATCAAAAGTCGTCAATATGAGGGAATGGGTTAATATTAATGATGTCACTATTCCTTACAGGAATATTAAACATGTAAGAGTAGAGGTGTCACTGATAGGAACGGTATCGTTATATCATCAATTCACCTCAGTTGATCCGATATCGATACTGGTTTCAAACTATCGATACAAATGGAGGACAAATAAAAACCTTTCCATGAACTATATTTCTTACGGGTTGGTAACTTCTTACATACTTGCAGTGAAATTCTTCTGAAGAATTTCCACGCATAAATTCATTTCCGCCATTTTCCAGTGTTTACTTCAACTTAAGTGTTTATAGTTCAAAAATTAAAATTAAATAACTTGGAAGTGTTGCAGTATATTATATTAAGCCCCAAAGGATATACAGTATTCTTTTATACAACATTATTGAAAGTTTTGACTTTATACAGTCAGATGGATGTAACTACAGAGCATAAATCATGTTCATGTATAGAAATCGATATACAGGCCTTAACACATGCTATAAAAGCCCTAGACTTTGTCTAATTATCAATTGATAACCCCTGAATTGCCAACGGCAGTTACATACATTCGGCAGAAATTTATTCTTTGCACTTTTTACAGCATTCGGCAGCGTTTTATACGATTCTATTCCTATTTATGTTAATTTAGCGAAATAGACGCCGTAGCGAAATCATCATGACGCAAATTAATACAAAATCACATTTAGGCGAAATATAACCTGTTTTACAGTACATTTTAATGTGCACAACACAGTAGTCTCAGACATAGAAATAAAGTAAATCTAAATATAAGTATGGGGGAGTTTTACATTGCCAGCAGCATTGTATTTGGGTATATGCAAATAGTGTAGACCCTGATTAGGTATTATTCCTATGCAGCTTCTGATCAATGACCACTCTGTTCAGAACTCCTCTAGATCAACAGTGCTTTGTCTACTACACCTGCAAATGATGTTTCTTCAGGGCTGTGAATAAGAGGTGAACCAACATACAGTAAAACCTCTCATTAATGACCACTAAATCTTGTTAATTAATTGGTATTTTGGACAGGTGGTTGCTTAAAGCAAGGTGAAAGTAAAACAGAACGCTCCTATAGGAGCGTTCTGTTTTACTTTCACCTTGCTTTAAGCATCCACCTGCATTTAACACAAAATAATTGATGCAATTTAGTGGTCGTTATAGAGAGGTTTTACTGTATACCAAACTCTTACTTCTCAGCCAACACCTATCTGGCTGGTAATCATTAGAATTACCCCAGAGAGGGGATTCTAGTATGTACCAACAAGACAAGTGAACTGTTCACTGACCTCTCCCTTCTTGGTATAGCCGACTGTAGGCACTCGTCCATCATAACCACCCATACCCTTCACTTCTTTACTGTCACTGAAGAAAAAGTAACAAAATAATCTTAGGCAGAAAGATAGAAATAGCTTTATAGTTCTGTTCTACCTACCTTTTATTCTGATATGAATTCATTATAAATCTACAATTGCTCTTCCTTAATTACAAACATTAAATAGCACTCAAACTGAAATAAGACTGAATTTATCAGAGTTAAGATAAGAGGGATATTGATATGTATGAGTTTCTTATTGCTAATTGATATGTAAGAGTCTCTTATTGCTCATATTGATATGTAAGTCTCTTATTTGCTCATACTGATATGTAAGTGTCTCTCTTATTTGCTCATATTGATATGTATATGTTTCTTATTGCTCATATTTATATGTATGAGTCTCATATTGCTCAACTGATATGTATGAAACTCTTATTGCTCATATTGATATATATGAGTCTTGTTTTTCATCCAAATCCTATGTTGTGGTACTCATAAAATCATCTCAGAGAGGCTACTACAAGATATGGTTTAGTGCAAGATAATATTACGGTTTAGTGCAGAATACATAAACTTGTGTGCTTACATTCCTACATATGTCTCTTTCTTACAGATCTACTATATTATGAACAGCCTGTATGATACTGATGCAAAATATCCGATACAAGATACAAATGCTCATCCATGATTATAAGAGCCCTGCTGTGTAACAGCAAAGAACCGAATATCAACAATATTTAACCAATTCTTTCATATTGACGCCTTTTGTCGCCTATGTAAAAGTCATCTTTTGAAACCATTGTGATAAATAGAGCATTTGCTCCATAGGAGCAAATGCTCTATTTATCACAATGGTTTAAAAACTACACGATTCTAACAGTTTGTAACAAATTTACTTTCTCACTACACAACCTGATTTCTTCCACAGAATAATGTCACCCCTTTATTTCATGAATATGCATATAAGAACTCATGACATCATGAGTATAAATCAGAATATTTTTATGATGGCATATCAACACAGGAAATTTTGGCCATGGCAGAAATCGTCAAATCAGATCCCTATTATTCCATAAGCAAACATGCAGACCCTAATTAGACAGTTCCTCCATAAGCTATCTGATCTAGGTCTACCCTGTTTGCACAAGCATTAAAATGTGTCCTCTATGAAGTAAATGGTCAACAGTGATCTAATTCACAATAAACTGTATATCACTTGGTACCCAGGTGAGCTAAGACTCCTTCTCTTATATTTCTTTCCCCTCATGTTGACCAGACAGAATTTTACCCCTAGTTGCTACTTACATATCTAAAAGCAGGACTGCTACGGTGCCTGCATAGTGCCTGGAGATGAGGTGGGCATTCTGGTAAGCTTTCTCTCTGTGGTCTCTCCTGTAGTATACTCTTGCTGTGCCCACATCCATGTCCTTGAAAGGGTTCTCTGGCCCATCCGCAGGAATATCAAACTGCAAACATATGAACATACAAGAGGGTCGTCACGGGTGACAAATGCCCCCAAAGTGTTTGACACCGAAATGCATTTTGGTGGAAAAACAATACAATGTAATGCAGGTGTAACATGAAATTTTGATGCTGTTAAAAATGACACAGGAGTCAGTTCTTAACATTAGAAACAGAACCTTTGACGATTATGATAGCTAAGAAAAGAGCCAAGCGTCAAAACTTAGTTAACAAGAGCACCGCAAGACGGGGCAATATACGCCCGAATGCTGTTCTATAAAATTATGTTGAAAAATAAAGGAGCAGTTAGTTGCACAAGAAATTGCTACCCGAAACTATCAAAGGGCAATAACTCCAGAATGAAAAATATCCAAGATATGAGCATGGTAAGAACAGTGTACATAGCAATCATTTTCAGACTTTCAGACTTTTTTGAACTTTGGAAAAAAAGTCGAGAAAGTTTAAACCGAACGTGACATAAGTGCGTTTAACCTTTCACCTTCAAATATGACTGACCTTAAAGGTAATGATGTAGGTCTAGTTAGCTACAGCCAGGACACAAAATTTGCTAACGCTCTATTTGTGACCTTGACCTTGAAAGTTCACAATTGGGTTTTGTATGCAACACACCTTCAAGTGATACTGAAGCCCTATTTGTGACCTTGACCTTGAAAGTTCACAATTGGGTTTTGTACGCGACACACCTTCAAGTGATACTGAACATATGTGTGAAAGAATTTTGAAAATCGGAGAAAAAATGAGTAAGTTATAGCCAGGACACGAATTTGCTAACGGACGGACAGAATTGCTAACGCCCTATTTGTGACCTTGACCTTGAAAGTTCACCATTGGGTTTTGTACGCGACACACCTTCAAGTGATACTGAACATATGTGTGAAAGAATTTTGAAAATTGGTGAAAAGATGAGTAAGTTTTACCAAGGACACGAAAATTGCTAACGCCCTATTTGTGACCTTGACCTTGAAAGTTCACAATTGGGTTTTGTACGCGACACACCTTCAAGTGATACTGAACATTTGTGTGAAAGAATTTTGAAAATCGGAGAAAAAATGAGTAAGTTATAGCCAGGACACGAATTTGCTAACGGACGGACAGAATTGCTAACGCCCTATTTGTGACCTTGACCTTGAAAGTTCACCATTGGGTTTTGTACGCGACACACCTTCAAGTGATACTGAACATATGTGTGAAAGAATTTTGAAAATTGGTGAAAAGATGAGTAAGTTTTAGCAAGGACACGAAAATTGCTAACGCCCTATTTGTGACCTTGACCTTGAAAGTTCACAATTGGGTTTTGTACGCGACACACCTTCAAGTGATACTGAACATTTGTGTGAAAGAATTTTGAAAATCGGAGAAAAAATGAGTAAGTTATAGCCAGGACACGAATTTGCTAACGGACGGACGGACAGAATTGCTAACGCCCTATTTGTGACCTTGACCTTGAAAGTTCACCATTGGGTTTTGTACGCGACACACCTTCAAGTGATACTGAACATATGTGTGAAAGAATTTTGAAAATTGGTGAAAAGATGAGTAAGTTTTACCAAGGACACGAAAATTGCTAACGCCCTATTTGTGACCTTGACCTTGAAAGTTCACAATTGGGTTTTGTACGCGACACACCTTCAAGTGATACTGAACATTTGTGTGAAAGAATTTTGAAAATCGGAGAAAAAATGAGTAAGTTATAGCCAGGACACGAATTTGCTAACGGACGGACAGAATTGCTAACGCCCTATTTGTGACCTTGACCTTGAAAGTTCACCATTGGGTTTTGTACGCGACACACCTTCAAGTGATACTGAACATATGTGTGAAAGAATTTTGAAAATTGGTGAAAAGATGAGTAAGTTTTAGCAAGGACACGAAAATTGCTAACGCCCTATTTGTGACCTTGACCTTGAAAGTTCACAATTGGGTTTTGTACGCGACACACCTTCAAGTGATACTGAACATTTGTGTGAAAGAATTTTGAAAATCGGAGAAAAAATGAGTAAGTTATAGCCAGGACACGAATTTGCTAACGGACGGACGGACAGAATTGCTAACGCCCTATTTGTGACCTTGACCTTGAAAGTTCACCATTGGGTTTTGTACGCGACACACCTTCAAGTGATACTGAACATACGTGTGAAAGAATTTTGAAAATTGGTGAAAAGATGAGTAAGTTTTAGCAAGGACACGAAAATTGCTAACGCCCTATTTGTGACCTTGACCTTGAAAGTTCACCATTGGGTTTTGTACGCGACACACCTTCAAGTGATACTGAACATTTGTGTGAAAGAATTTTGAAAATCGGAGAAAAAATGAGTAAGTTATAGCCAGGACACGAATTTGCTAACGGACGGACGGACGGACGGACGGACGGACGGACGGACAGACAGACGGACACCCAGCCAGACGGCCAGACGATGGAGACCATAACATAATACGACCCTTCGGGCGTATAAAAAGGACCCTAAGTCATTCTCAACGTTAAAAAGGACCCTGGGTTGATTGTCAACGTTTAAGGTATAGGAGATATGCTCTGGACAAGCTTTTTGTATCTGGTAAGATATAGGAGATATGCTCCGGACTGTAAAATTGAGGTCAAAGGTCAAGGTCAAGGTCAGTGATCTGAAAATGGTACATGACTCTCCCCCATCCCAAGATGAACTCACAAACCAAATTTGGATTCCGTAGCTGGTAAGGTATAGGAGAAATGCTCCAGACAAGCTTTGTGTAAAATCTAGGTCAAAGGTCAAGGTCACAGTGACCTGAAAATGGTACGCGACACACCGCCATCCCAAGATAAACTCACACATTAAATTTGGAATCCGCAGCTGGTAAGGTATAAGAGATATTCTCTGGACAACCTTTTTTGTAAAATCGAGGTCGAAGGTCAAGGTCAAGGTCACAGTGACCTGAAAATGGTACGCGACACTCCGCCATCTGAAGGTGATCTCACAAACCAAATTTGGAATCCGTATCTGGTAAGGTATAGGAGATATGCTCTGGACAAGCTTTTTGTAAAATCGGTCAAGGTCAAGGTCAAGGTTAAGGTCATAGTGACCTGGAAATGGTACATGACATTCCGCCATCCCAAGATGAACTCACACACCAAATTTGGAATCTGTAGCTGGTAAGGTAAAGGAGATATGCTCCGGACAAGCTTTTTGTAAAATCGGTCAAAGGTCATGGTCAAGGTCACAGTGATCTGAAAATGGTATGCGACACTCCTCCATCCAAAGATGAACTCACACACCAAATTTGGAATCCTTAGCTGGTAAGGAATAGGAGATATACTCCGGACAAGCTTTTTGTAGCTGGTAAGGTATAAGCGGTTTTTAAAATCGAGGTCAAAGGTCAAGGTCAAGGTCACAGTGACCTGAAAATGGTACGCGACACTCCGCCATCCCAAGATGAACTCACACACCAAATTTGGAATCTGTAGCTGGTAAGGTAAAGGAGATATGCTCCGGACAAGCTTTTTGTAAAATCGGTCAAAGGTCATGGTCAAGGTCACAGTGATCTGAAAATGGTACGCGACACTCCTCCATCCCAAGATGAACTAACACACCAAATTTGGAATCCTTAGCTGGTAAGGTATAGGAAATATACTCCGGACAAGCTTTTTGTAGCTGGTAAGGCACAAGCTTTTTTTAAAATCGAGGTCAAAGGTCAAGGTCAAGGTCACAGTGACCTGGAAATGGTACGCGACACTCCACCATCCTAAGATGAACTCACACACCAAATTTGGAATCTGTAGCTGGTAAGGTAAAGGAGATATGCTCCGGACAAGCTTTTTGTAAAATCAAGGTCAAAGGTCAAGGTCAAGGTCACAGTGACATGAAAATGGTACGCGACACTCCCCCATCCCAAGATGAACTCACACACCAAATTTGGTATCCGTAGCTGATGTGACAAAGGAAATATACTCCGGACAAAAGGTACACACACCCACACACCCACCCACCCACCCACACACCCACCCACCCACACACCCACACACACACACACCCACACACGCACGGTGCGATCACTATATGCCGCCAAAGCCTAGCTTTGGGGGCATAATAAAAAGCTATCATACTGACTTATATAAACTTGCCATTTTATAAATTCATCTTGATTGGAAGTTAATTGGATGCTGAGTGACTAAACTGTCTGCAAATACTTCTTAACCCTTACAACGCATAATTTTCAAATGGACTATTCCAAAATTCAAACAGGTCAAGCTAATGGTGAATATTTATGGATGTTTCTAAAGAAAAGTGTAACATGGCAAACAGTGCAGACCCTGATGAGAGGGTTCCTCTAGGAGCCCTCTCGTCTGGGTCTACACTGTTTGCAAAAGACATTAGTGACTTGTGTCCTGCACTGAATGCCAGTGAATGGGTTAAACTGAAATTAGTGATTTGTATTGAAAGAACTGAACTAAAACATTGAGACATTAAAAACATTACCTAGATACCAATTAACCTCATTACGGTGCTAAAAAGAGAATGAACCAATTGAATACTGAATATTCAAAGTGGAATAGCCTATAGAGTCCATTCAGTATAAAGGTCTAAGTTTACTAGAAGATTTTTAATGACAAGCAATGCAGACAATGATAGGATGGTTCCTCAAGGAGCCCCATTATCTGGGTCTGTTTGCAAATGCTAGAACACTAGTCTCCCGCATTAACCAGTAGAACACTTAAAAGCTTTCTATGTACAAAACTGTTGTCTTATCATGCACATGTCCTTCATTTCATCTGTATCCACAATGTTAATAAAGCAGTGGTCCAGATAAGATGCGTAAATTTAAACATTTTCAACAATTTCTCCTTTAATTCTCCACAAAACCCTATACTGTGACCACTCTTTAGAATCGTCTAGATCTGTAGAGATGATTCTGAAGAGTGGTCACAGTATAGGGTTTGGTGGAGAAATTACGAGTTTAGTATTTGGGTACGCACCTATATATCATGAATTTACTTCAACCTTTTCCCTGTTCCATATTCATGTAAGAAATAATGACATCATGAATATTTATAAGCTGAATTTTTGTAATGTAAGCTTTTCAAGGTAATATGTTGCTTTGACAAAAACTGTAGAATCAGATCTTTGTCATGTCGAAAGCAAACAGAGCAGACCGAGCTCCTATAGGACCTGTCTGATCTGGGTCTACTCTGTTTGCAAATGTGTGAAAATGCATTTATATGAAGGCAAGGATAAAAATTTTACCTACTGACTATTTCTGAAATAAATAATGACATCATGAATATTTATTAGCTCAAGTTTTATAATGGTATATGAACACAGGAAGTTTTGGCCAAGGCAGAAATTGTAGAATCAGATCTATATCATTCCATAAGCAAACAGAAAAGACCCTGATCAAACAGATCCTACATAGACCATCTGATCTGGGTCTACTCTATTTGCAAAGGCATAAAAATGTGTATACATGCATATCTATATGTGGTTCAATATAGTGTAGATGGAATTAAATTAAAATAATACCATTTTTGGCATGGTCACCATCTTGGCAAAGCTTGCCAGTGAAGCCAGACTTAGCTCGCCTTTGTACAGGGAGCCATGAAAGTGTGTATCCTTCTCCCCCATGATTTCCGTCCAGACATACCAGATACTGGAACCAGCCTGGGAAGACATTGACTGCTCTCTGAAAACATAGTTATTTTATATTGTGAAATAGATGATTTATCAAGCATTTGCGTGATTGAGATGCAGTTGCAAACAGTGTAGACCTAGATCAGACGGCTCCTGTAGGAGCTCTGTTTGCTTATAGAATAATATAAACTTAATTTTAGTTTCTGGTAAGGTCTTAAATTCCTTTATTTGTATAGCATTGTAAAAACTTTTAGAAATTAGGTCAAAGTTCATAATTTATTATGTCAAGGTCACAAGTCAAAAACGTAACATTGATGGAAAGGACTTGACACAAAGGATTCACATATGAAAAATGAGAGCCCTGCTGCTTACGGTTTGAAAATGATAAACATCTGAACTTTTTATTTCCTGAGTTCAAAAAGGGGCTGACATGAATACTCAGCACGTAAATATAAAGTAATCACTTTGCACATGTGCAATAAATACCCATGCAAATAGTCTGGATGAAGATGAGAAGTAAAACAAAAATCAGCATTTCATTAGGATCCAAATGTTTGATGCTATGACTGCATATTTGAAAAGAAATAAAGCAGATATGTGCTTTCAGAACTGCAACACCAAACGCTAGCACAAAACAAATCTTTAATCTACACTATGACTGTGCTTCTGTATACATGTAATTAGTTAAATCTAAAACTGGCTCCTCTCTTTCTGAATATCAATTAAATAAAAAGTTCTATCAATACATGTATTTAACCCTTCGCTTGCTACTCGCGTCAATATACCTACCAGTAAATAGTGAAGACCCAGATGAGACAGCTCCTGCAGGAGCTGTCTCATCAGGGTCTGCACTATTTACAAGTTGATTGTGCAACCAGTACACTCCACAGCAGCGATTGCACAGCGAAGTACGTGTACACAGTGAAGATGTAATTATACAACAGGGCATGGGTAAAGAAGGAGAAATGTATTTTAAAACTAGAGGTTTGTTTTTGTCACAAAAACAGATGTCTCCCCCTCCCAACCTCTTTCCAATACACAAGTGTAATGTCTGTAACTTCAAACTTATCAGGGTCTAATGTTTAAGTCATCAGGGGAAATAACTCCAACATTGTCAGAGGGAGACAATTCAAAAGTCCCAGATACACAATAACACATGCTAGTCAACATTCTTGTGAAGTTTGGTGACTCTAGTACTAGTGGTTTCAGATACATGTGACACAAAGTAAAGTTTCTCTTATTTAAGTCATAA
The DNA here is from genome assembly GCA_963576725.1 of Azorinus chamasolen. Lineage (NCBI taxonomy): Eukaryota > Metazoa > Mollusca > Bivalvia > Cardiida > Solecurtidae > Azorinus > Azorinus chamasolen. The sequence goes on along the minus strand of OY755235.1, from coordinate 26,175,929 downwards.
GGGGCAGTAACTCTAAAGTTATCAGGGGAGACAATTAAAAAAACCCAGATGCACAACAACTCATGCTGGTGAACATTCCTGTGAAGTTTGGTGACTCTAGCCCTACTGGTTTCAGAGATATGTGCAGCACAAAGTTTCTCTAATTTTAAGTTAACATATCAGGGGCAGTAACTCAAGAATTATAAGGGGGAGACAATTAACAAGAGGGCCAGAATGGCCCTGAAGCGCTCACCAGACTATCAGAGGAGAAGATTTTCAAAGTTTTCACTATATGTTTCTATAGAAAACTAGCCGGCCCTGGGGCGGGCCAATTTTGACCCCAGGGGCATAATTTATATAACTTTTGTAGAGGACTTAGACATGATGCTATGAGCCAAATATGAAAGCTGAGCACCTTTCAGTTTCATAAGATTTTCAAAGTTTGCTCTATATGTTTCTACTGAAAACTACCCACCCCTGGGGCGGGGCCAATTTTGACCCCAGGGCCATAATTAATATAACTTTTGTAAAGGACCTGAAGATGATGATACATGAGTTCATATTATTATTCATATCTTAACTTATTTTTAACCCTTCCACTGTTCCATGTTTATTCAAAATTTCAATACCTACTGAATGTTCATGGACAAAATAGTTATAATGAAAAATAGAAAGTGTAGCCATTTAAGAAAGTAATGAAAAACATCTTTCAAATTCCATTAACAAACAGAGTAGACCCTATTTAGACAGCTGCTAAAGGAGCCGCCTGATCTGGGTCTGCTCTGTTTGCAAATGCATGAAAAGGCATTTATATGAGGGAATGGGTTAAGTAAACATATTATAAGTACATTGTATATTGTACACAAAAATGGAAATAATTTAATGCAATTTGCACTATATAATATCATAAGTAAACAGAGCAGATTGATCATATGGCTACTAAATGAGCCATCTAATCTGGGTCTACTCTGTTTGCAATGGTGCAGAAATGCATAATTTTGGAGTAAAGGGTTGTCTGTGCAATAGGCCAGATCTAAAAATATCAGCTGTCTACCCAGAAGGGAGGCATCCCAGTTGTTATCAAAAGTGCAAAGGGAGACCTAGCACAGTTTGGATTCTGATCTGACGCATATGTAACTTCAAATTACATATGTGTCAGATCAGAATCCAATATTGTACTTCATAATTGTTTTGTACAAGAGAGTTAATTGTAAGATTGACATGTATTAAAAAACAATGTGAACAATCTTAGACAAGCAGACAACAATTCTGAAACAACTATAATACTGATAAAGAATGCTACAGCATAGAACACTTGACTTGTATTCAGCTAAACTTCACAAAAGATATACTGATAAGACTCTATATTGATATCTGAGAGCTTAATGCAGGACATAGATATGCAAAGAGCATTTTGAGAATTATCCACTTAGTTTTCTCCATCTAAAATGAGTGTTTGTTATTTATTTGGCTAAACACAATTTCTACTCTACTGATTAGACTAAGGGTAAAACCACTGGAACTAGGTCAGTCTCAGTGGACTGGGTTGGAGGAGAAACCTTTAGCCGCAGTTTGTGAAGTGAAAAAGCCTATTTTAAAGTATAACCCAAAGGGCAGGACCAATTTTAACCTCAGAACTATGATATTAACAAAATTCTTAAAGGTAAACTAAGTAGATCCATACACCAAATATCTAAGCTCTGGGACATGTAGTTTTTGCCAGGAAGATACTAGTGTTTAAACAGCAGTCAGCTTCGGAAAACTTGCCACCACTAGGGCGGGGCCAATTTTGACCCCAGGGACATGATTTATATAACTTTTGTAGAGGACCTATAGATGATGCTATGTGCCAAATATCAAAGCTGAGAACCTTCCAGTTTCAGAGAAGAAGATTTTCAAAGTTTCACTATATGTTTCTATTGAAAACTTGACACCCCCAGGGTGGGGCCAATTTTGACTCCAGGGACATAATTTATATAACTTTTGTAAAGGACCTATAGGTGAAGCTATGTGCCAAAGATGAAAGCTGAGCACCCTATAGATTCAGAGGAGAAGATTTTTAAAGGTTCAAATTGTTGACGACGGACGACGAACGACGAACGACGAACGACGAACGACGAACGACGCACGACGCACGACGACGGACGACGGACATCAGGTGATCACAAAAGCTCACCCTGAGCACTTTGTGCTCTGGTGAGCTAAAAACCCAGGTGCATAACAACTCATGCTGGTGAACAACATTCCTGTGAAGTTTGGTGACTCTAGCTCTAGTGGTTTTAAAGATATGCATGACAAAAAATTTCTCTAATTTAATGTAATCATATCAGGGGCAATAACTCCAAAGTTATCAAGGGAAGACAATTCAAAAACCCAAGTTGTACAACAACTCATGCTGGTCGACATTCCTGTGAAGTTTGGTGACTCTAGCCCTAGTGGTTTCAGAGATATGCACGACACTAAGTAAAGTTTGTCTAATTTTAAGTCATCAGGGGCAGTAACTCCAAAGTTAACAGGGGAGATAATTCAAAAAACCTAAGAGCAAAACAACTCATGCTTGTGAACAATCCTGTGAAGTTTGGTGACTCTAGCCCTACTGGTTTCAGAGATATGCGCGACACAAAGTTTGTATAAATATAAGTATTCATATCAGGGGCAATAACTCAAGAATTATCAGGGGGAGACAATTCAAAAACCATAGGTGCACAACAACTCATGCTGGTGAACATTCCTGTGAAGTTTGGTGACTCTAGTACCAGCGGTTTAAGAGATACGCGCGACACAAAGTTTTTCTAATTTTAAGTCATCAGGGGCAATAACTCCAAAATTATCAAGGGGAGACAATTCAAAAACCATAGGTGCACAACAACTCATGCTGGTGAACATTCCTGTGAAGTTTGGTGACTCTAGCCCGACTGGTTTCAGAGATACGCGCGACACAAGTTTGTGACGGACAGACGGACAGACGGACGGACGGACAGACGGACAGACGGACGGACGGACGGACGGACGGACGGACAGACAGACAACTCTGGCAAAAACAATATATCTCCCCATAAATGGGGGAGACATAATTCAGCAAGAGAAGGGTTAAATGATCTTATGACAAACACTGCAGACCCTGATTTAAGGGCTCATTGAGCCCTTTGATCTGGGTCTACACCGTTTGCAAAGATATTTAATACTCAGTTCCTGCACATTAAGGGTGTGTGAATATATGCATTCATACAAGCCTGTATTATACAGGATTGTGAACATTGCCATGGAGTACTTACACAAAGAATGATGAAGCCTTTTTGTCAGTGCTCACTGCAAACTTCAGCTTGTCTGTGTAGGCGTAGGCAACTTCCATAAATACTCTGTGATCTAATAAAATTCAACAAACATTACCATCAGAAATTGGGCAATACCACTGTCATGTGACTACTGTAATAAATAAAAGGATACTCTTGTATTCACTAACAGTATTGTTAGCCTGTGTTCCTTGGTGTACATTATATACAAACACCCAGTTTCTATTTGATGCCTGACAATATCATTACTTGATATACTTTCTTTTCATGCTCAACAATATCATCATTTGCTTTGCTTGAAGAGGTATCACTATAATTTGATTCTTTATTGAGAGTAAAATCATTTCCCCACACCTTTGACTATTTTCATACATTTTATTACAAAATTCTCAGTAAATATTTTCGGGCATTTGCATCTGCAGTGTAGGGAAAAATTTCTTGCTCAGTAAGCAACATTACCCAATTATCACGAGGACTGACAGAAACATAGATGGATCTTGTTTCAAAAATAACAATAAAAAAAATCTCCACTAAACTTGCGTTGTGACCATTCTAAAGAAACATTTCAAAGAGATAATTCTAAAGAGCGCCCAGAGTATAGGGTTTGGTAAGAATATGATGTTTTTCAAGCACAACTGGGAATAATTACATTTGAAAAGATTAGCTTTTTCATGATATTCGTCTGTAACAATCGACTGGTAAAAGTTTGCACCCAGTGAACCGGTCAGCTTTGACAGCATATTGGTAAATTTAACAATCATAGATTTCAAAGAGTTTACCACACATCATTTTACTATTGATTTGAATAATGATATCCATCTTCTTAAAGTTTAAAGATGTATTATGCGCATTGTTCGTATTAATCAATCAGCACCAGAAGCTGTACACGTATACATACAATGAAAATAATGCTTACAATCCATGTTCCCACAGGATATATTTGTTCAGCTACCGTAAATACTATCGCTATCCGAATAATGACAAATTCTTTAAAAGGAGCCTCCTTTTTAGAAACGGGGATTTTGTACGGAAATCAGCGGACACCTTCGGCCAAGTTCTGAATGACTCTGATTCTATTTCAGAACAACGCTTTGAATATTAATTAGGATATTATTACATGTACAATGGCTGACACTGGTTGTTGACCTACATTAACTTCGAATGATTATTTCCGGTATTTAAATTGGAATCTTACAACAGATTCCGGCCAATGGTGAACGCTGTTCCGTTGGTTTCCGTAGCAATCCAGTTTTCTATTTTTTTCGACACAATCAACAATTTACTAACCGTGTTGTTTAGTGTTAAATAAGTGTTAAGGTACATAGATTCTGATTCTGAAGTCAGTTTGTAACGCAAAATTTGCAGAAATTTGTGCAGCATACATCTTTAAGACCCAACCTCTTTGAATAAATCTACTGAAAAGGAGCATTTACTAGAGAAAAGGACCCTTTCAGAAGTGTGTAGTTTTGAAACCAAATACTCTATTTATCACAAGAGTTTTCAAAAGTGACTTTTACAGAGCGTCAATATGAAGGAATGGGAAAACCAAAACAAATGTAAGAATATATTCATCCCTTGTGTTCTGTCTACAACATACACATCCCAAATACTTACCAAATGTTCCAATTGCTTTCATGTGCCCAAAGATTACATCCTTTTTTCCTCTTTGTTTCTTCAGATAATTCTTCACCTCTTCAGTGGTTTGGAGGATTGGGACTTCCCTCAGAAGAACCAATCTGAAATACAAGTAACTTTAAATACCAACTAGATTAATTTGTATAATGGCATATAAACCCAAATGCCAAGTAACCTGGGTCTTCTCTGTTTGAAAAGCCATGTGTTTAATCCTCTGAATAAATCCTAATCCTAAAATTTCATTATTTTCCATCTCATAGAGACTTGGAAGTCTGGTCAGGTTTATACCCAGTAGTATTAATCCTTTTTTATTTGACAACCTTGCCCATTTACACACTGCAGCCAGTGCAGACCCAGAACAGACAGCTCCTACAGGACTTGTTTAATCAGGGTCTATTCTGTAGGCTTAAATGCTGCAGATCTGATTCTTTATTATTTGTCAAAGCAAAATTATTTCCTTATTTAACTATTCTAATACAAATATAAAACAATAAAAAATCATACTTGACAATTTCATCATCCCGGGTAATTCTCTTAACCCTTTCCCTGTTCAGTATTCATGTAAGACATCTTGAATATTTATTAGTAGAATTTTTATAACGTAAACTTTTTAAGGGAATGCTTTGCTTTGACAAAAACTGTAGAATTAGATCTTTATCATGTCAAAAGCAAACAGAGCAGACCATGATCAGAGGACTCCTTCAGGAGCCATCTGATCTGGGTCTATTCTACTTGAAAATGCATGCATAGGCATTTATACGAGGGAAAGGGTTAAGTCAAAGAATATAAGTGATATAAACCTTTACCTGAGATATGTGGCTTTTAATGCATTTGCAAACAGGGTAGACCCAAATCAGACTGCTCTGGTTGAAGACATTTGACCAGTGTCTGCTCTGACTGCTATGAAATAATACTAATTAATATTCATATACATGTACTTATTTCTTACATGAATATTCATCAGGTAAATTATTAGACTTACTGTAGAATGTTGGACATGATGGAGTTGACATCAAACATAGTCTGTAGCTCAAGGGACAGCAACGAACTGCCAGATCTGTAAAACAGAAGCAAAGCTTGTTAGCAAAACTGCCTGAAACATGCTTACCCCGATCCCTCTCTAAAATGGCCCTTTTACCCCTTTCCCTGTTCTATGTTCATTCCAAATTTCAATACCTACTGAATATTCATGGCCAAAATAGCAATAATGAAGTATGGAAGGAGGAACATTGTAGCCATTTTAGAAACGCAAGAAAGAGATCTATCAAATTCCATAAGCAAACAGAGCAAACCCTGATCAGACGGCTCCTATAGGAGCCACCTGATCTGGGTCTACTCTGTTTGCAGATGAGTGAAAAGGTGTTTATATGAAGGAAAGGTGTTCAATCCTAAATTCAGTGAATATTCATGTCAGAAATAATGACTGTACAGATATTAATTCGTTAAATTTTAACAATGTCACCGTGAACCAGAACATTGTTTGCCATGACAGAAACTGTAGAAATAGGTGACCTATTGGTCTATGTTATATAATAAGCAAACAGAGCAGACCCTGATCAGATGGCTTTTCTGAGAGCTGTCTAATCTGGGTCTGCTTTGTTTTCAAAGGTGCCAAAAGGCATCTCTAAGGTTGAAGATGTTGAGATGTTGAGCAGTATTAACCATTCCTGATAGAGATCCTCTATTCACCGGATTAAAATTTCAAGCAACTTATATCTCTCAAATGTAGATCAAACATTTCTCCCTTTCAATGCGGGAAACAAGTTAAATGGCATTTGCAAACAGTGTAGACACCCTTCATGTGCCCTCTGATCAGTCAGCACTGTATGTTATTCATAATCTAGCAAATTTGAAACCTTCCCACTGAATAGACTCTACCTTTAAACAATGATGGATCATTTCACTTTGAATGAAAATACTACTTTCAAAGATGAAAGGATAAAGATGACTGTTCTCTATAATGTTGAATGAAAACGACATAGACCAGCTTTTGTATCGCAATATAAAAGCTAACACACTACAGAAATACATGAGTCTTACAACAACCAAAGGTTGACTTTCCAAATCCAAGGGAGTTACACGTGTACCACTGTCAGCGTAGTATATCTTATAGGTTGCAAAAAATGCAACATCCAATACATTGGACAAACTCGTAACACATTCAGGGAGAGATTGTACGGACATTTAAACGACATCAGAACAGCCAACGAATACAAACCTGTTTCGCGCCACTTCACAAGCAACGGACACAACGCATGAGACGTCGACGTAACGTTGCTTACCTCGACGCCTAGAGACACAAACTTTAGACTCAGGACAGAAGAGGCACTAATAGAATTTTTTAAAACAAAACACCCACACGGCTTGAATCTGATACAGTAAGAAGAGGACATGGCGAAAAAACAACCCAACGAGAACACATACCGACGGATCAGTAAAAATCTAAACCAGTGTTTGAAATGCCACATGTTCATCAGAGGATCTATGACAAACTTCGCCCGCCACCTGAAAACCCATAACAACAACCGAACTAAATTCATATGCCCACATTGCAGTAGACTATACGCCAGAAGAGACACTTTAAAAAGACACAGTAAATCTATACATAATCTTGATATCACAGTATTTGAGAAAACCATCGTACAGCCGCCAAAAATCGAAAAACTAACCACCTGGACACCCCCATTTGAGTGCAAACACAATTTCCGCACGGTACCAGCAAAAAACGGACCCAGATCTACATACAACCCCAACAACACAGACCGACTTCTACGTGAGATAACCAAAATTCCAACCCTATTATCACCAATCCAGGACCCAGACGATCCAAGCAGCACACTAGAAAATTTCAACCATACAAACAATGACGACGAAAATATACAGATTTCAACAAGTAACACTACAATCTGCTTGGATGAACACGACTCTCAGAATATGAGAACTGTTTTTGTATATTCCATATACGGACTTCTAATTTAGGAATAACACACAATAACAAAGGTTGGCACTAATTTTTCATCTTTATTATCATGTTTATAGACATAAAATTCATGCCTCATATCATTTCATACCCATAGCTACAGTCTAAAAATCTTTCATCATGACGTCACAATAGACAATTATCACTATTTTTATAATAAGTCATGTGACCAAAGAACACCGCAATTTATGTACTTTAGAATGATTTTTTGTATATTTTGTATCTTGAAAAAGACCTAGTGTTGGTCGAAACGTCGATTTGAAATAAACCGTTTATACCTTAATCCAAGGTCGTTACGTTCAACTCATCTTCCCTTCTGGTGTTAGAACAACCAAAGGTGTATAACCCTTTCTTTCATATACAGGTACATGCATTTTTTACACATATGCAAACAGATCAAGACCCAGATCAAATGGCTCCCATGAGAGTAGTCTGAACAGGGTCTGCTCTGTTTGCTTTTGACTTGATATAGAATGATCTGATTCTAGTTTTTGTCAAAGCAAAAATTTTCAGGAAAAGTTTACAGCATTGAAATTCAGCAAATAAGTATTCATGATGTCATTATTTCTTACATAAATGTTGAGCAGAGAAAGGGAAGGATTATGGGGGATGCAATTATTATAGACCAAGCCATGCTAGAGACACAATCTAATGATAGTCTACGCTGACTGTTCAGTTGGATAATGAAACACAGAAACCACTAATTCTAATGAGAGTCAAACAGTGTAGACCCTGATCAATTACCATATTTTCACATAGGCAGCTGATCTTCTAATGTTTGCAAAGCCCCAAAGTCAGCTTTGCTCATAACCTTACTTAACTGTATACCTGATAGAGACATCTTTGCAAAAAGAGTAGATCCAGATCAGACGGCTCCTGTAGAAGCTGTCTGATCAGGGTTTTCTCTGTTTGCCCATGGAATAAGAAAGATCTACTCGAACAGTGTCTGTCATGCCATTATAAATACATGTATTCAGCTATTAGATTTTCTTACATTAAATGAATTCTCATTAGGTACAAGTTTAAATAAACAAGTTTGCAGTTGTCATGGTTACCTGTATGTATACACATTGTTCTCTACATCAGTCTGACCACATTCCTTCACATCAGCATTCCACCGCAAAGTGCAGTCACACTACAAAAACAAATATTAAACACGTGAGAGTAGTTTAGACATATGCAATACTGATCTATTTTTCAAAACTATAGCATTTTCTTATTGTTCCATAGCTATTCTTCTAAATATTCTGCTAGAAAAACCTTCAATATATTCTGCCAGAAAAAAAGCAAATAGTGTAGACTCAGATTTCTCCTGTATGACAACATTATTTACTTGTCCAATAATTTCACATGAAATTAACAAAATAGTGCTCAAATGACTTATTCAGCTTCACTCAAACCAGCAGGGAGGAGTGTCCTAGTATTTAGAGCAAATATAGAACAAGGGAAAATAACAAGTTTGGCCTGACTACTTTCACAACCTTGATAGAGCACCATCTATTCTAAGTTTCATAAGCTTTACAGGAAAAACAATATGAGCAGTGTCATGAGAAACAAAAAAAGATTGACAGACAGATGTGATGGAAAGTATGACAGACAGGCATGATGAGAAACTGACTGACAGATGTGATAAAAAAGTGTGCTAGAGAAACGTGATGAAAAAGTGTGATAGACAGACATGATGAAAAAGTGTGATAGGCTGACATGAAGAAAACCTGACAGATAGACTTATGGATGACAGAAAAGTGATCCCTGAGTTTCATCGTGCTACAGCAGGTTACACTAATTTAAATTTGAAATGAACTTACAAATCCCATTTTGACTTTATACAAGGTCAGGAATTCTGCAGATTTCTGTAGCTCTTTAAGGTATGAGGACAATCTTGGTATATCTGTAACAAATAAAATAACTTGAGAAATAGCATAGACATTTACGTCATACAAATGTTTTTTCATACCTTTGCAACCAGAGTATCCCATATGCAAATAGAGAAGACCCAGATCAATGGCTCCTGTAGGAGCCATCCAGTCATTGTTAAGTTCTAATTGCTTATTAATTCTGACATGAATACTGAACAGGAAAAGGGATAATATATCCTCACAATTTTTATGATATATTATATTATAAGTTATAACATATAATGACAGGTAATTAATTCTTATAATGGGTGGAGCCTGCAATGAATATTCATAGAGTAAAAGATTAATGATTAATAGCAAAATTATTCATATTAAAAAGCCTACTGGAGATACATTGTATACTAGAATTACCTCTTCTGTAGTAATAAATAACCCGAACTTGACTGCTTTGTTTGAAATCTTTAACGGATTTAGCACCCTTTAGCTCCACCATCTTGTCTGTAGACAGCTTAAACTCTGCTCTGCAGAGGGACACCATTGCAAGGGAGACAACTACGATCCGCAACAACTCCATCCTGTTTGAAATGGGAACAAAAGAAATATATAGCAGTGAGCATCTCTGAAGAATTAAAATATACATTATTTCTGGCATAAAGTTGCACAGTACTACTCAGGAGCTTACAGGAATTTAAAGATCTGACAACAGTGAAAGAATTCCCTTTTCCATGTTCTTTATTCACAATGAAGAAAATATTCCAAAATAGGGAATTAATATAATACATAAATACTTGAACTGCTCTGATCTAATATTTCGACCACTAAGGGCCTTTTTCAAAGATTATCATGTCAAAATACACGTCACATTTTTGTTACATGCATTCAGCCATAAAATCAAAGAGTAACTATATTTTCCACTAAGTATTGAAATTTGGAATAAACATAGAACAGGAAAAGGTTAACCCTTTCCCTCATATTGATACCTTTTGACGCCTCTGTAAAAGTCACTTTTTGAAACCATTGTGATAAATAGAGCATTTGCTCCTATAGTGTAAAAGTCACTTTTTAAACCATTGTCATAAATAGAGCATTTGCTCCTATTGGAGCAAATGCTCTATTTATCACAATGGTTTCAACACATACTACAAATTCTATAATTTCCTTGCTTCTAATTAATGCTCCTTTTGGGTAGATGTATCCAAAAAGGTAGTATCTAAAAATAGCCTATGAGGGAATGGGTTAATCAAAGTTTACAATATTTGATAATAAGTCGGTCTGATATAAAGTTATCCAAACTGCACCAAATTGAATTATTCACTTTTACCAAGCGGTGGATAGACTTGGATGTCAAAAATTATTACAGTAATCAAAATCGACTATAGTTGCATATGTATAGGAGTAAGCTAACATTTTGTAATGTTTTTTCACTTCTTCATCAAACTCTTAATTGTATCTGGAATGGTCACCTTAACGCTTTATACTAATTGAATATTCATGAAAGAAATAATGACATCAAGAATATTAATTACCTGATTTTTTGCAAAGGCATTATAAACTAAAATTGTGTCCACAGGACATGGGTGGCCCATTTTTGGTGATATTGTCACTAAATCAAGCATGTTATGAAGTTCCGTAAGTTTGGCAAAAATGGTCAAAGCCCAAATTCAGGTTTATGGACAAAGTGTACCATTACTGAAGCATACTATTACCAAAGAGTACCATTTTTGGTCAAAGCATACCATTTAAAATAAATTTCAATTGGTATCATTATTGATTTTTATTGGCACATGAAAATGTCAAAATTGTGATTAATATATTATATTAGTTGGATGTAATGAACAAAGTCTTGATATGACATACAGTTCCCTTAGTCCAAGTTGTTGGCATCATAAATCAACCTTTTGGTTTGGCAATATTCTAGACGAGTACAAGTTCCTAAAGAGTTACCAAAGTTTCTTTCGAAATACACAACAGCAACAAAATCTATGGGCATACTCTGAATCAAAAGCTGAATTCAGAGCAAGACATACACTCATCCAATGTATTATGTATTGATCACAAGATAAAATGACTTGAGTGAAAATTAAGTGGATTTTATTTTGTAAAAAAGCACTTTTGTAACTAATTACTCTGATTATGATATATATATATAAGCTTTTTGCCAAACTCAAGAATATTGTAATATAATAATTTTAGTGTGGTCCTTTTCTTGTATAATTTATAGAGTGGTATGCCTCAACCAGGAAATGGTATGCTTCATCATGGTTCCAGGTAACGTGGTACTCTTCCGTAGTGAAACACTTCGTCCATTACCCCAAGCTTTTTGCCAAACTCAAGAATATTGTAATATAATAATTTTAATGTGGTCCTTTTCTTGTATAATTTATAGAGTGGTATGCTTCAACCAGGAAATGGTATGCTTCATCATGGTTCCAGGTACCGCGGTACGCTTCCGTAATGAAACACTTCGTCCATTACCCCAAATTATTTGTTGTTTATGTATGAAAGTTTGAAACAAATCCCATAATTTGTGAATGAGGAGTTCAACACACAAGATTTTTTCACTATATCTTTATATAGTGAAGAAAATTTCAGAGTCCCATAACTCTGGTAGAAATGGCCGAAGCAAATTTCCCTTTTTACAAACATCTTCACATCAATGTTGTTCATCTATGAAAGTTTGAAACAATTCCTCCCAATGGTGTATGAATTAGACACACAAGATGTTTTTATAATAATTTTTTAATCTTATATAGTAAAAAGTCCCATAGCTCCGATAACAATGGTCTGAGTAAAAATTATCTTCTTTACAAGCATCTTACCATCAATGTTGTTCATCTAAGAAAGTTTGAGGTGAATTCTCTCATGGGTGTATGAGAAGTTGGACACACAAAAATTTGTAGGATGTACAGGTCTAAAATTACAATAATGATTTGTAACAAGGAAGCATTTTGATCATTAGAGGGGTTTCAGGTGCAAATGCTTTTTTATGACTTTGCATGGTACAATATTCCCTTGTTATGCCCCTCATAGTGAGAGGCATACATAGCTCTTTTCCGTCTGGATGTTATGTCTATCCAGATGTCTGTAGACCTGTACATCCTACAAATTTGTAATACTAATACATTCATTTTCATACAAATCTTACACAAATTGGTACATTATTTGTAACTAAAATGTAAATGTACAGTAAACCCTCTCTGAAGCAACCATTCAAAGAAGTATGACTACATGTCTGTCTTTATGAACGGTGGCAGAATAATGTAATACAAGATGAACTTTATGCAAAATGCTCCACACAGAGTTTTCTGCATTAAGATTCAGTGGATGGAACAGGATGACAAATGGATTGGTGGATAGGTAGATAGATTGACAAATGGATGGGTGGGTGGATGGTGGGGGATGGGGACAGGTTGGAACAGAATGGACTGGGATAGATGAATGGATGGATGGATGGGTGGATGGATGGATGGATGGATGGATGGATGGATGGATGGATGGATGGATGGATGGATGGATGGTTGGATGGATGGATGGATGGATGGATGGATGGATGGATGGATGGATGGATGGATGGATGGATGGATGGATGGATGGATGGATGGATGGATGGATGGATGGATGGATGGATGGATGGATGGATGGATGGATGGATGGATGGATGGATGGATGGATGGATGCATGCATGCATGCATGGATGCATGCATGGATGGATGCATGGATAGACAGATAGATGGCAGAAAGATGAATAGTTGGGTGGATCAATTGATGGATCATCTCTGGGTGGATTGAGATTGAGAGGGGAATTAAGAGTAATTAATGGATAATGAGAATCAATCAATAGAGTTATATAGATGTATGAGTGCATTGAGTGGATGGGTGACGGGATGGACCAGGATGGTTAAATGATTTGTGAGTTGATGTAAGGTGGATAGTAAAGTGAACATAACTATATATAGCTAGACAAATATTGATCGACATTAACTGATATAGACAAATAGATGGGCATAGAAAGCTAAACTGACAGAGGTGCAATGTACATGTATATATACAGTGTTGACATACTAATAGACTAACAGACTGTGTAAATTAACCCTTTGCTAAATTAAAATTCAATTAAGAAGTAATGAATATTATTTACATGAAGATGCAATTATAATGAAAGTTTAACTGCAGACAGGTTTACAGATAAGGTTTTGATGCAATTGGGTATTTACCCCTTGATTTTTTACAGAATTGGGTATTTGCAATTTTTATTGGGTATTGGCAGTTTTCGTAATTGGGTATTATTCATATTCTGATTAGGTATTCAAAAGTTTCTTTGCTTTTAAAATTTTGGCTAGATTTCTTTGTTTTTTGTTACTCCTTATTGTGAAAAAGAATTGCTTTTTCCACAATTTTAATTGGGTAAATACCCCCAATACGAGCTTTATCTGTAACCCTGTGAAGAATATCTGATCTTTATTACTACATAACCCTTTACTCCATAAATTATATGCCTTTCTACACCTTTGCAAACAGAGTAGATCCAGATCAGACGGCTCCTATAGCCAGTATAGGAGCTGTCTGATCGGGGTCTGCTATGTTTGCTGTTGACATGATAGATATGATTCTACAGTTGCTGCCAAGGGGAAAAAACCATGTGTCTATGTGTTATTATAACAATCTAATTATTCAATATTTTTACATAAATATTCATGAAGTAATTAAGGCAAACCGCAGATCCTAATCAGACGGTTCATGTATACACTGTCTGCAGACGCGTTACAAGTCGTATTTACGGACTAAAGGGTTCTGCAAACAAGTGAACAAAAGTAGAATGATAGAACCTGAAATACAAATGAGTCTTACATTCAATTGGTCTATCGCATCCGAATAAGGCTTATCCGAAAGGCTGAAAATCACCAATTAGCTAGTATAAATAAATTTTAGCCAATTAAAATATTTAATCTTGCGACGTGGAAATAGCTCCAAACAGTATATCACCTAGATCTGATTGGATATCGCTAAACAGGATGTGTTTTCTTGACCCGTTCGCGGAATTTTTATTTGACATATGTGAGCCAAAACATCCTGATCGCATTTTAACTACACGTGCGTGAAAGTAACTTGTAATTATATGGTTAATCAGTGTCTGTCTTATTCGTCTGTCTTTAAAGTTTACGGATATATTTCAGGTGGGCACAAAATAGGCAAATGTATGCATTTGAATACCATTCCCTTCACTTGGAATTAACAGATATCTATAAATATCGTATGAAATCTAAGAGGGTGCGAAGAGACTTAGGGACGTTAGAAACTGTATTTTACGGAAGCAATCGATATCTACCGAACGCGCTCGTTAGTTGATAGAAACCAAAATGGCTGATGATAATTTCTGAATGAATGTTGTCAACTTTGCTTCTGTTGTCCTTGACATTATCGACTCTTTTCAAAGATGAAGCTGCGTTTCCTTAATTAGATTCTACATTTTTCACGGTGCAAGGTAAGTTTTTATATGCATTCTTTCTTTCTCAAGAAATGAATTTTAACAACATGTCGGATCATGCCCAATGTTTTATTTTAAATTGCTGCAGTCCTGCACAGTAAAGCACACGTACACTCATTTATCTATCAATAATCAATAACTTTACAGAATCGCAATAGTTTGTGTATGATTCTTAGATAGTCTGTTCAAGTCTCCTAGCAGATAATCAAATGCCCCAGAAATTGGGGATTTTGTCTGATTTGGGGAATTGTTTTTGATACCAAAAATGATGTCTTCCCAACAACCCCACCCAAAACCCGCCCCGACAAAATTTTCCATGTAAAAATTTCAAAGTCCCATAACTCTGCAAACAATCATCAAACCGAAACAGGAATAAGATATGCACATCTAGGCATGGTGCAGATCAATCCTATGAAGTTTCAGTAAAATCTGATCAAAGGTTTTGGAGAAACCGTGCAGACTAAAATTTCCATGTAAAAATTCAAAGTCCCATTACTCTGCAGAAAATCATTGAACTGGAACAGGAATAAGATATGCACATCTAGGCATGGTGCTGATCAATCATATAAAGTATTAATTATGAAAATCTGATCAAAGGTTTTGGAGAAACCGCGCAGACTAAAATTTCCATGTAAAACTTTCAAAGTACCATAACTGTGCAGAAAATTATCAAACCGGAACTGGAATTAGATATGCACAACTAGGCATGGTGCTGATCAATCCTATGAAGTTTCATGAAAATGCGACCCAAGCTTTTGGAGAAACCGCATGGACATATTAAAATTTAACAGACGGACGGGCAGACGCCACACACATAAAACAAAATGTCTCCCCAGTAAGATTTCAATAAATAAATTCCCTCCAGTGTCCTACAAGTGTCCATTGCAAACACAACAGACCCAGCCAGGCCAAAACATCTCAAATTCATGAACAAATAGCAGAACCAGATCAGACAGCTCCAGGCTGCTGTTTGTTTATGAATTTTAGAAGTTTTGGGCTGACTGAATTTTCTAGCTAAACACTTTTACCTCAGAATTGGAAATTTCTCAATAATTGAATTATGAAAAAAACACACATTTTGCCATTTGGAACATAGCCCAATAATGGCTACAAAATAATTTGAAAATAAAAAGCCCTGTTAGATTATATGATTTTTATTTTAATATTGACCAGTCATAATCTCATTTATAATATACCGGTAGTTAACGCTTTCCCTGTTGAATATTAATGTAAGAAATAAATTAATATCTTGAATATTTGTTTGCATTTTTTTTTTTTATGGCATATGTACACAGTATTGTTTGGTATTAGTAGAAACTCTAAAGTCATATCTATTATAATTTCATAACCAAACAGAGCAAACCTTGATCAGATGGTTCCTACTGGACCTGAATGATATGGCTCTACTCTAAAATCACTTAACCACTACCCTTATTACCACTACCTTTACCGATGGTCTGTCACGAAAATGTTTCAACTTTTGCATTCATATTCATTAAATGATTTTATAATTAAGGTAAACATTTAGAAGGCAGTTGTTGGTTTAGACAAAAACTGTATAATCAGATCTATATTATAATTTCATAAGCAAACAAAACAGACCCAGATCAGACCGCACCTATAGGAGCCATCTGTTTTAGGTCTACTCTATTTGCAAAAGTGTGAAAAGGTATTAAAATGCAGGAGAGGCTTAACTATATTATCTTTATTTGTAGATTTCCTCACCAATATGAAGGCTTCATCAACAAATTTGAGAGGACAGATGGGCCTTAGGAGTGGCCGTAAGTTTGCATAATTAGTCTGTCTTCAAAGTGTCTTGTACACATACATGTTGCTATATATGTTTAAGAGTTATCTCCAAGTTGCCATTGGTTTGTGACTTTGTACATATATGTACTATATAAGTATAGTAATAGAAACAGAGAAATGAGTATTTGAGTTTAATTAACATTTTCAGTAATTTATGGAAATGGAATGTAAGTCAAAATAGTTTTGGCAGACACCTTAATGGTCTCACTGTTACAGTAAGAATCAGATTGGGACTTTAATTATTGTTGCAGACTAATTTTAAGTCAGTGATTACTGTTCAGAATTGTATTTAACAAACAGGGTATTTATACTGTTAACTGAATCATTCTTTAAAATATATTTTTCCAGATAAAATGTACTAGCTAGTTCGATTCCTCACCATGTTACCAGTAAATAACAGCTAAATTACAATCAGACTTGTCCTGATTTTTCTGTAACCAGGTTGGTATAAAAGACACAAAACCCTAGTGGAGTTTGTTGATATATTACCCCAATGTCAGTTACAGGTGTATGAAGATAGAGTAGAATAGTAGGGTCTGCAAAACGGATGAATAGATTGTTAAGTACAGAGAATTAAATATTTCTGACAAATTCAGTAATTTCAACACTGTCAGTTGTCAGGATAAAGTGACCGGCCAAGTACAGTCTTATAAGCTATAAGGAGATCCGTAGTCAGAGGTGCTGTGCCTTTACGGTGCTCTTCCTAATAAAAATCGCAGCACCATCTAAAAACACGCCGTCAAGGCGAACGCCAAAAAAACCACTTTCAAACATACAGAAATCCTTATAATTTAACTAGTTTAGCTAACATATACACCAAGTAAACGTTTAGCTAACATATACACCAAGTAAACTCACCAGCTGGTCTGAAAGTATAGCCTGCTTAATAAAGTGAAGAAATATAAATATGCGGAATACGATGCCTTCATTAGAAGATTTAGAGCCACAATGAGAGTGGGAGCTAAGAGAGGTGGTGCACATTTACTTGTGTCACGTGACTAAAGTCTCCTCATTACCCTCACATGCATAATTCAATCACTCCCAAACCAGTTCTCTCTCTCTCTTTCCGACCATGGACATTTACAGGTAAATAAGTGTAAATAATGAAATGGGCTATAGCAAGCGGAAATCGACAATGCTGTAGTCTGTTTCAAGATAAAGCACTGGCAACAGTGCAGGGGAACTAAATCTGAGTCACATGTCAAAAGTTTTAATGTGTGTTTTTGTGTCTGCTTCAGCATTGGCACCCACATCAGCCAAGTTAACCACCCAATATCTTGTTCTTGATCACATGAACAACCACTACAGCAAGATTACAAAGGCAAAACGTGAGTAAACAGCTATAATTATATGCATAAGCAAAGAATTTTATTTTTTTTTAATTTTTATACACCGGTTTGAAAAAAGGGACATAGTATTGAATGGCCCTGTCTGTCTGTAACATCTCTAACTCAAATTCTGCTTGGTGGATCCTTTTCAAATTTCACCACAATGGTAATCTGGACATGCTACAGTAGCATGGGTGTGTCCCAGTACGTATATCCAAGGTCAATGTCTCACAAATGGACTTAGGATTTGCGCTTGGCATTTGCGTTTAGCAAAATATGTTAACCTCAATTTATGTTGAACAAGGCCTCGATGGGCATATATTGTGCCCACTGGCACTCTTGTTACTATGAAGATAAGTTTATTTGGAGAGAATTTATTTCAGTTCCCTAAATGTACAAACTTTTGGGACAGAGAAACTTAGACAAACAGTGTAGACCCAGATCAAAAGGCTCCTGAAGTAGCCATTGGCGTACATGTGATAAATCAGTGATAAAACTGAAATTTTGGAGGCATAAGTCAGGAATTAGGGTCTGAAATCAGGATATTTATATGCTATTTGATTCTGTCAAAATACTGAAAAAAATTGTGTTTTTCTACATTTTAATGATACTGCTCACTAAACAACAAAGCAATGACATTTCATTCCCTTAAACCTTTATTCCAAAATTACACTTTTCTATGCCTTTGCAAACAGATTAGACCCAATCAGATGACTCTTGTAGGAGCTGTCTGATCAGCATCTGCTAAGTTGCATATGATATCATATATACATGATGAAATGTATCAGATTGTACTGTATCTGTCTTGACAAAAAATCCTTTTGAAAAGAAGGAATTGTTACTTCATGGGTATTCTTGTATGAAATACATGTAATGACATTATGAATATTAACCCATTCCCTCATATTGATGCTTTTGACGCCTCTGAAAAAGTCACCTGTTGAAACCATTGTGACAAATAGAGCATTTGCTCCTACAGGAGCAAATGCTCTATTTATCACAATTGTTTGAAACTACAAAATTCTAATTTTTCCTTTTCTCTAGTTAATGCTCCTTTTTGGTAGATTTATTCAGAGAGGTTGGATCTAAAAATAGCCTATGAGGGAATAGGTTAATCAACTGAAATTTATAATGGCATCATGAACAAGGGAAATTTACCATGGGAAAAAATGTAGGAATAGATCTATATGATATAAGCAAACAGAGCAGACCCTGATCAGACGGCTCCTACAGGAGCCATCTGATCTGGGTCTACTCTGTTTGCAAAGGCATAAAAAGGCATAAATATAGAGTAAAGAGTTAAAGCTGTTATAAACATGGATCAGACATCATTTCACTAACAACTACCGGTATATCCAGCATGCTAAAAGCTCATGAAAAACAAGTCGTGCATTTACTAATAGGCTGTCTTACTATTGTTTTTGTAGCTGCCATTGACAATGCACCACCCAGATCCATGTCAACCAGCCAAAAAGGTAAGTGTCTATATTATATGGTCTACAGGATACACAGAATTTTGTTAAATACATTTTTTAGCCTTTTCCCTCATGCAAATGCTTTTTCACACCTTTTCAAACAGAGTAGATCCAGATCAGACACCTCTTGCAGGAGTTGTCTGATCAGGGTCTGCTCTGTTTGCTTTTGACATAATACAGATCTGTTTCTACAGTTTTGCTGTGATAAAGAATTCCAATGTTCAATAGACATTATAAAAAATCATCCAATAAATATTCATGATTGTCATTATTTCTTACTGGAATATTCAACAGCAAAAGGGTTAAGCAGCAGGTTGTTGCTCATTATAAAGCAAAAAATAGTTCAGAAAATTCCTTTTGGTCATAAATTGGTTACTTTTATCCTATATTATGCTACCACCTGTCTTAAACACCCAGACTGAGACTTCTAAACATAAATATGACAACATTACCTTCATTGTAACAGTGAATACTGGTATGTAGATTGACAGAAACTGTAGAATCAGATCTATATTATTTCATAAGCAAACAAAAGAACCTGATCAGATGGCTCCTGTAATTAGTTTCTGCTGTGTTTGCAAAGGCCCATTCCCTCTTAGGCTATTTTTAGATCCAACCAATTTGAATAAATCTACCGAAAAGGAGCATTAACTAGAGAAAAGGATTTTTTTTAGAATTTTGTAGTTTGAAACCATTGTGATAAATAGAGCATTTGCTCCTATAGGAGCAAATGCTCTATTTATCACAATGTTTTCAGTAGGTGATTTTTACCTAGGCGTAGAGAGGCGTATTTATGGAGGAAAGGGTTAAAGGCATATCTGTGGAGTAACGGGCTAATAGAATCTTGCATAGATAGATAGTGTTGAATAAAGAGCTAAAATATTTTAATCATTATAGCACGAGATCGCAAGACCAGATCAATTGTTGAGAAAACAGGGAAACGACCACCTTCAGGCATGGGGACGAGGCGGCCATACACTAGCACTGGTTACTACCAAGATGACATCTATGACGAAAACCTTTGGGTAAATTCATAGTTACTTTGTACAAAAGAAGTGTTAACTTGTATGTGAACTATATTGCAAGGAAATGTACCTCTGCTGTTTTATTAGCGTCAATGATCTGAACTAGCCTCTGTGCCAGAGACACAACACCTAATAAAATTTCTGCTGATTGTTACTATGGTGTTTGCAGTACATGTATTTCATTATGCAACTTTGCAAACAGTATAGACCCTGGTCAGATGCTGTGTCTTAAGTGTGGTGACTGTTTTGGTCTATACTATTTGCAGAAACCTTCAGGTATCAATTCTTGTTGAATAGCTTATAGATAAAAATATACCTCACATTTCTTGTCTTTCACAATGCTGAAATTTCATTGTTTAACAGTACAGTCCATTGAATCATATCTACATATATTCGTAAGCAAACAGAGCAGACCCTGATCAGACGGCTCCTATAAGAGTGACAGTTGTCTGATCTGGGTCTGCTTTGTTTGCAAAGGCATAGAAAGGCGTATTTATGGAGTAAAGGGTTAAGGTAAAGGATAGCATAGACAGTTGTATTAAATTTGCCAAAACATGGCAGTATTGTACCACACTTCTGGCAGCATGGCTCAGTTATGTATCAGCTGCATCAATAAACAGTATTCAAATAACTGTAGGGGTCAATAAGTTAATTGGATTATCTACTTGCTGCTGCAATGAGAGATACCAACCCAATTAAATTAACCCTTTGAATGTGGGAAAGAAATGTACTGGCATTTGCAAACAGTGAAGAACCAGATCAGAGGGCTCCTGTAGGAGCCCTCTGATCAGGGTCTGCACTGTTTGTCATGCAAAGTTCTCCAGCAAATTTAAGCTTTTCGCTGAATGGACTCTATATGTAAACACTGATGGATTATCCCTCTCTGAATATTCAACATTATAAGGGTTAACCCAAAAGTAATAACCCTTTCCCCCATAAATACGCCTTTCTACGCCTCTGTAAAAGTCACCTGTCGAAACCATTGTGATCAAATGCTCTATTTATCACAATGGTTTCAAACTACAAAATTCTAAAAAAAAATTATTTTCTCTAGTTAATGCTCCTTTTCGGTAGATTTATTCAAAGAGGTTGTATCTAAAAATAGCCTATGAGGGAAGGGGATAATGTGATGGTGCTACATTGATTCTTCATCTCACCTCTCATCATTCTTAGAGAATTTGACATAGGAATTGACAAGTACAGCAGAAGCTTGATATTTTGAACTTTAAGGGACCATGCAAATTCCTTCAAGATAACAGGAATTTGAGTCAGCCTATTTCTAACTTGGAAACTTTTTTGATGTGACAGCTTAATGCAGGTCGGAAGTAGAGCTGAAAGCTCCTGTAAAAAGCTTTCAGCATTACTTGTGACTTGGATCAAGCTGTTGCATGTCTTTATACATATGTGCAGTGGTGAGAATTTTAGAACAATTCTGTATAACAAATTTGGAAGGGACCAACATTTTAGCTCGAGTTTTGTCGAAGTTCGAGTTATTCGAGTTTGAGATATTGAGGTTCCACTGGACTTGTAGGTTGAATCCAGATCAGATTATCATTGCCCATATGATTTATACAAGAAGGTCTTTAAAATCTTCAAAATATATGTGAAATTGTTTTATTAGAGCCGTCTGATCAGGGTCTGCTCTGTTTGCTTATGATATGATAAAAGATAGTTTCTGCCATGGTCAAAAATCATGTTATAATAATTAATATTCATGATGTCATTATTCCTTAAATGAATATTCATTCTGTAAAGGGTTAAGTAGAAGAATATTGGCAGACAACAATTAATAAGTGAGCTCAGTGAAAAGAATTCTGCCTATTATCTCCTATTTCAGGGAGAGGTTGACCCAAATGATGAAGAAGAAATGCTGATCCACAACATTATGAGAACCACTCTGAAGGGAAATGACCCAGACAGCACTCACCCTGCACACGGATCCAGTTCACAGTACTACCAGGGGTACCAGGCAAATGAAAGGGCCAACAGAAGACCCAGCTCAGCCAGATCTGTCCGCTCAGTTGGAAGTGGTGTTGCACGAACAATGGTTCAAGTAAAAAAGCCAAGCACTTATGATGGAGATGTTCTAGAAAAACGTGCTCATGTCTTTACGGAAGAAAAACCATTCACCCCACGAACACTCAAGACAGACCGAAAGTCAAGACTGAGTCAGTATAAGTACTACAACAAACTTCCACCCAAGGAAACCAAAACAAAGCAGCAAACAGCTGATAAAAATCCTGCACCCACTGAAAATGTCCCTGAGGAATCAACAACAGCGAAACGACCACAGCCAAAACCACGCGCAAAACGCCTGGATCAAACAAGGGAAGGACCAGTTACAATGAATTCGCTCATGTTCGAGACTTTACACAGTCGTGATTTCAGTAAATTTGATCAACAGAATGGGAATAACTCAGATGTTCCAAAACTTGATATTTCTCTCGACACTGATCATTTAAAGTGGATCAAAGATCAGGCTTCGAAAGCTCAATACAGAACAAACAATGAAACTTTGAAATCCACTTTGCCAGAGGAAGATGCATATGACACCACAGTGGACTTTGGAAAAACTGGTGAAATGTCGATTGGGACTTTAGGTAGCACAAAGACCAGGTAAATTAGTTGTAATGCTAGGGCTTGGAGATTCGGTTTGGGGCAGCCATACATTCCTGTGTTATAAATTGGATTCCCATTTAGTTTCCCAGGGTTACAGTTCCCGCTTGTTATATATATATATTGACTCTTTACATGCCTTTTAATGCCTATGCACACAGAGCTAGTAGACCCTGATCAGAAGGCTCCTGTAAGAGCTATCTGATCAGGATCTGCTCTCATTGCGAATGAAATAATGTAGAACTGAGTCTACAGTTTCTGCCATGGTAGCACGCACTTGGGGCAATTGCCGCATGCTAATAGTGTTGTCTGCATCAGTGATGAAAGTTATTTCCTAACACTTATGGTTGTCAGAAACATGGTTAGAGGGCCAAACAGTTTGGATCCTGATGAGATGCTAATATACTCTGACAGTGTCTCATCTGGATCCATACAGTATAAGTTGCAAGGCTGTCATGGATTTGCAAGCAGAGTTCTGAAGGTTAATGCACAGTTAACCCTTTACCTGATGAATATTCATATAAGAAATAATGATATTGTTAATATTAATCAGATTAATTTTTATAATGGCATATGTTCATGAATGTTTGGTCATGGCAGAAACTGTATAATCAGGTCTAGATTATTCCGTATTCAAATAAAACAGACCTCTAGGTCTACTCCGTTTACTAATGTGTTAAAAGGCATCGCTGTCAAGTAAAGGGTAAATTGTTATTTTGGTAAACCAATACTTCAGGTTTGCTAGATCACATTGCTTTGTATACAGTCAAAGCATTTGCATACATATATTTGAAGGACAGATGGGACAAATTGTCTCTATATTGTTGCTAGACGTTGAAGCATGTTTGCATGGTTTAGATATTTATTTTATGCATGATCCCCTTAAATAGGAATCTTTTATTTTGGCTCCTGATACACTATGCAGGTTTTAATATAATATAGTTTCTTAATTGTAGAATATACAGTAAAACCCCGCTAATGCGACCACCCAAAAGAGCTATAATTCTGGGTGCTAGATGCAGGTGGTAGCTTAATGCAGGATAAAAGTAATGCAGAAAGTTCCTAGAGGAGCTTTCTGCATTACTTTTGTCCTGCATTAAGCAGCCACCTACTTATAAAGACACCCATGTTTATCCATTAAGTGGTCGCATTAGAGGGGTTCTACTGTAATTGGAAGCCTACCTAAATCTCCTTTTCTTCATTAAGTTCAGGATTGAAAAACAATCCCGGCAAGTTTCAACATTTTGCATTATTATTTAAGTTGACAATTACTTTTGATTCAAACATATTTTTTTTCATTGACTTTTGAATAAACAAAGTAGTGTTTTTCTGGGTTGAGTCTATCAAATTTGTTTTCTCTGTAATATCAGGCATGCATGATGTTAAACAGACACTTAGTTAACAAATCATTTGGATATCAATGTTTAAAAATAGAACAAATAAGAGTGCGTTGAACTTTCATATAAAGGACTAAAGATTATTTGGTGGCCTACAATAAATGAATTTTGTGGCATTTTTGCCATAAGTTTAACCCTTTGTCTCATAGATATGTTTTTAATAACTTTGTAAACATATTGGATCCAAATCAGACAACTCTTACAGGAGCTGTCATCAGGATCCATTCTGTTTGCTTTTGAAATAATATAGATCTAATTATACAATTTCTGCCATGATAAAAAACGTCCTTGTTTGTAAAACCCCTCTAAACCTTCAAAATTAGTATTAAAACCAGTTTTCAGACAGGTGGTAGCTTAATGCAGGGTGACAGTCATGCAGAAAGCTCCTTTCAGAGCTTTCTGCATAACTTGCAACCTGTATTAAGCAGCCACCTGCCCAAAAAAATCATAAATTGTTCTTTAATAAAATTCCAGTTTAGAGGGGTTCTACTGTACATTATACCATTATTCAAATTCAGCTAATTAATATTCATGATGTGTTATTAATTTATCACATTAATATTCATAAGGTAAAGGGTTAATATTCTTATGCTGGAGATTCTATAGTTTTATCCTAAACATGCATATATATAATATATTCGCCCTGTATATCTCTGTATAATTTCCCCACTACAGACCGCCTTTAGGGGCCAGTCAGAGAAAGGCGCCAGAGTGAGTATTGTCTATTTTTTCGTATCCCTTAATTCTTCCTGATTCTACATCTTTGTTTGTTATTATTCTATTCATGCTACATTATACTGTAGGGATTCAGAGGAACCAGATTTAACCTAACAGCCCTCATAACCTTGAAACTTCAAAACAGTAACTGCCTTTCCCAGTCCTTTAGATTTTTATAGCTCTGATCTTGATGGTAGACAACCAGACCTTTGTTTGTTGAGAGAGATTGTGTTTTCAAAATGAATGAGACAGCATTTTAACAATGTATTGGTACACATAGTTGGTGATTTTGGTTTTCAAAATTAAGTTCCTATTACAGAAATGTAACACAGAAGAATAAATGGTTTCAATGTGGGTTTTTTTCTCCTATAGATAATGGAGGGTTGTGGTATACATGTTTGATGCAGGTGTTGGGGCTTGGTTATTGGCTTGTCTGAATCCCTAAAATGTGATGTGTGCCATTTATTTCTACATCTTACAATGCATGCATACCATATTATACTGAAAGAGCAACATTGCAGCAAAAGCACTTTTTTCACTCTGTATTCAAGCAGTTATTACAGAACTAACTTTGTACCACACTATAAGCAAGTTTTATGATGAGATGCCCAGATAGTCTGCATTTTATTAGTACAGTATAACCTTGGTTATCCGACACCTGCCTTTACCGACAACCTGATATATCCGACATGACTCTTTGGTCCCGAAAAATTCCTTCTTTATTCTATATGCTTAAAACCTGCTTTTAACGGAACCTGCTGTATCCATTATCCGACACTGTTTGGCGGTCCCAATGTGCTAAATGCTGCGTTTTTCACACCTGCATATCTGACACAATCTTTAAGTGGGATTGTGCATGGCTGGCTGAGCATCTGCTCACCCTGATTAATTGAGCAATAATTTTGGCCCTGACATTTTGGGGACTTGCTAAATCTATAATTACAGGTAATTATCATTGTGGTCATACAAATGAGAAAATGTAATTGTCTGAATATTATAATCTTTATATTATAGCCTTTACAAAATATACATGTAATTTGCTTTACTTATCCAGCCAGGTTTAGGCAATATTTTTAGTATGTACATGTATATGTCTTTCAAAATGGAAGGATCATCTTTTGGAATAAGAAAGCGTCTTGCAAGTGAACTGGCATGTGCACAGAGTCCAAACACGCCAAAGAATAGTGTTAACTTTAGATAAAACATGGAATTAATTAACGAGTCTGAAAGCGGTTTATTGACGCAGTCCGAGTTGTCTTTGAAGTTTGGAATAAGCAGATCATCAGTGACTGATATTCTTAAAATGAAAGAATTTTGTAGGGATCAATATTCCATTTGAGTGTAAATAAACATCAACAATATTCCATTTGAGTGTAAATAAACATCAAGAGACAATGTTTATCCTTGTCATATATTTCACTTCCGTTGAACTTCCAGTTTTGCGTTGGTTGATCGCCTGACTCTGACTTTCCCGACACACTGATGTATCCGACAAATTCAGTCGGTCCCGAGGGATGTCGGATAAACCAGGTTATACTGTACATGTATCTGAAGTGATGAGCACTCTAATGGTGTTTTTGAAAAGAAAAGAAACATTTTTTAGAATTGAAGGCAAATGTTTTCAAAGTTTGATCATGGCCAGAACTTCTATTTTGCAGTTGATTGCAGAAATATTGTATTTATTTATTTATTTATCATACCACATTTATATAGCGCTCTTATACAGGATATGTGCGTTCAAAAGCGCTTCACAAAGATACAATTTATGTACAAGTATATAACTTTTCTTGGGCAATTTTTTATGAATTTTAAAAGAAAGTGGATAGTGATGACAATGTGTCTCATTAGGATACAATGTTTTTAACTTTTTATTAAAAGAAAGTAAAGAAAAACATACTTGCAAAATTTAGTTAGTTGTTACAAGAATTTTGCACTGAGGTCGAGATGCCCTACTTGTGCTGTTTTGTAGTGTCTTTGACCTGACTTGAAATGGGAAGCATATGATTACAGAGACTGGGCATGAATAGTTAATGGTTTTCTTGGTAGAGTGCAATATGATGTTAACCCTTTCCCTGTTCAGTATCCATGTAAGATAAAAAATATACATGTATTTAACCCTTTCCTCCATAAATACACCTTTCTATGCCTCTGTTATAGTCATTTCTTGAAACCATTGTGATAAATAGAGCATTTGCTCCTATAGGAGCAAATGCTCTATTTATCACAATGGTTTCAAACTACAAAATTCTAAAAAAAAATCCTTTTCTCTAGTTAATGCTCCTTTTCGGTAGATTTATTCAGAGTGGTTGGATCTAAAAATAGCCTATGTGGGAATGGGTTAAATGTATATCAACAGAGGATTGGTTTACCTTTGCAGATACTGTAGAATCACATCTGTTTTATTTCATAGCAAATAGAGCAGACCCTGATCATATAGCTTCTATTGGAGCTTCTGATCTGGGTCTACTATGTTAGCAAAGGCATGGATAGATGAGGGAAACTGATAGACTTTTGCTGTTGTGTAACTTCAGTGATATTGATAAGCTGGTTGAGTAACTCCAGTGATGGTTGTGTACATGTGTACTGAAATGACAGACTGTCATGTTTTACAAAACTAATTTGTGAACATTTTTCAAGTCCTTCACTGTTTGCATGTTAATGAGTTGTGATAACTTATGCAAGCAGTTTTGATCCAGACGAGATGCAAAGTTGCCTAGTCTCTCTATTGGTCTCATCAGGATCTAAACTGTTGACATTCTAATTGTGTTTTTGAAAAGTATGTTGAGAAAAATTCAGATTTCAAATAGATTAAACTTTTTTTGGCTGCAGTCAACAATTGCTTAGCGTTTAAAGACTTTTACCTATGTACTTACTATTACCGATCTATCTGTATTTCTTTTCTTTAGCCTTTCCCAAGGTACTTCCAGAGTTTGGCTTTTTCATAACGATATTGATGGAAATAATGGTGAATTTTTGAAAAGTTTAGATCCAGGTGAGAGAAAGAGTAACTCAGTATCTTATCAGGATCAGAACATGAAATCCAGTCTATGGAAGTATTTGCAAATTACTATAATGGGTAGAAAATATATGAAAATGGACAAATTCTGGATGTGGATTGCTGCTGTTCATGCATGGTTTCTCTAGTTCATTTGTATTCTAGCTTGCACATATTACCCCAAATGCACACTGTTACTGTTTACTAGTATACACATATATTCTGGGTTTGATAGTCATTAGTTAAGTGTTTATAATGTTATCTTGCTGTAAATATTGAATGGACGGTGATATGTGGTTGTTTCTTCACAACTGACAAGCTTCTATTGACAGTCAGAACAGTATACATACATGAACATGTTGGAAATATCTCCTATTGTATTTATGCTGATTTTCCAGACAAATGAGGCTTTGGTTACCAGTTTCTTATTTGTCTTGATATAACATGTATTGACTTATTAGTTATGCTGGTATCTCAGGTCTTAACCCTTTCCTTCATAGGCTATTTTAGACACAACCTGGTTGGTGATATGTGGTTATTTCATCACAACTAACAAGCTTCTATTGACAGCCAGAGCAGTATACATACATGAACATGTTGGAAATATCTCCTGTTGTATTTCGTTCGTTTTCTTATTTGTCTAGATATAACAGATATAGACTGATTAGTTGTGCTTCTATCTCGTGTCCTAACCCTTTCCTTCATAGGCTATTTTTAGACTCGACCTCTTTGAATAAATCTACTGAAAAGGAGCATGTACTAGAAAAAGGAAAACTTTAGAAGTGTGTAGCTTTGAAACCATTGTGGTAAATAGAGAATTTGTTCCTATTTTTGCTCAAAACCACACAGTTCTGTTATTATTTTCCAGTATCTTGGGGGTTAGACTTTGGAAGTTTTAGGGTTTACATAAGTTTTCAGTTACATGTATCTAATTTTTAGCTCCACTTTTTCAAAAAGCGGAGCTATTGTCATGACCCTCTCGTCGGCGTCAGCGTCGGCGTTGGTTAACCTTTTTGTTAAGGTCCTTTTCTCAGAAACCATCAAAGATATTTGGTTCATATTTGGTATGCATGTTTACTATCACAAGGGGAACCCATTTCACAAGGGCAGGTAACCCTAAAATTAATTTTGCCATAGTTATGCCCCGTTTTTTTACTTAGAATTTTCATTGTTGGTTAAGTTTTATGTTCAGGTCCATGTCTCAGAAACTGTCAGAGATATTTGGTTCAACTTTGGTATACATGTTAACTATTACAAGGGGGACCCATTTCACAAGGGCAGGTAACCCTAAAATTAATTTTGCCATAGTTATGCCCTTTTTTTCGACTTAGAATTTTCATTGTTGGTTAAGTTTTATGTTCAGGTCCATGTCTCAGAAACTGTCAGAGATATTTGGTTCAACTTTGGTATACATGTTAAAAATTACAAGGGGGACCCATTTCACAAGGGCAGGTAACCCTAAAATTAATTTTGCTGTTGTTATCTCCCCTTTCTGACTTAGACTTCCACTATACTATCCAGCACTAAAGAAAGTGGAGCGCGCTGTCTGCGGACAGCTCTTGTTAATTTTGTGTTGGTGTTATCGATGTCATGAATGTTAGGATACATGAAATGGTATTTCAAATTTGGATTCTGTACCGTTCTTTAAAATGAAAGGATATACTAGTGTCTGAAGTATGAGAGTAGACTGGGTTTGTTCCTGTATTGTAAGTGTTAGTGTGGACTGGTAACTTGATGATTCTGGAGTACATGAAGCGGAACCTGTATTTTAATTCTTCACCTCACAAATACTCATGTAAGAATTTAAGAAATAGTGGCATCATGAGTTTTTGTCCTTGCTGTCTGGTCTGGGTCTGCTCTGTTTGCTAAGGCATCAAAAGGTGTAGAGTTAAATGTTTTGGTGTACATTTATCATTGTACCTGTTTTTCAAATGGTAATGTGAACTTGTATGTTTAAATATAATGCTATACTGTATATAGCTTTATTCTTAGATTGTAAAAATATTTGTATTTTAAGTGTCAGAGTGTACATGCTTATGCACCCTCTCCTTAAGGAGATTTGGTGGTGGGGGTAGATTTGTTCTCTCTGTGTTACACAGAAAAAGGATTATGATCTTTTTAGTGCTCAAATTAGGCAAATGTTTGTGTGTGGGATATTCCTTTATGTTCATGTATACTGAATATTTATACATATCATCTTTAATTTATTGATGTACATTGTAGCATTATTGTAATAAAAGAACTAAACACTCTTTAATTTATCTTTGTTAGGATTATTGTTATAAGACTTACTTTGTTGTTTTATATTGATCTTTTTCAATTTTGCACTAAATTTATAACTGTGTTGGTAGTGTATAGCTCTAGAGAATCTTTAGTTTAAAAACTATGCTGTTTATTGTTCTTTATTTTTGTTCCCAGTAAGTTCATTAATTCAGAATAGAACCTTTAGAGTGCTGAATTTTCAGAGTGAGATATTCCAACATTTTCCAAGTGGAATATTCCATCATTGCTTAACAGTACTGTCCATTAATTATGAAAGGAGAAACACTTTTGAAAATGCTTTAAAATAGCAAATGATGCAGACCCTGATCACAGGTTTTGTCTTCACTGTATGCAAAACACCAGTTAACTTGTATCCCAGTTAATAAATGTAAATGACATGTTCTATTAATCACATGTTAGTTTCTGTCAAAACGTCCACGCATCCTTAACCCTTTCCCAGTTTAACATTTATTCAAGATTTTATCACCTCATTAATATTCATAGACTGAACATGGAAAAGTGGTTTTCCCCATGTTGACAACTGCAAAAAATCAGATTTTTAATATTCCATAAGCAAACAGAGCAGACCCAGATCAGATGGTTCCTTAAGGAGCCGTCTGATCTGGGTCTGTTCTGTTTGCAGCGTTTATATGAAGGAAAGGGTTAGTCTTTACTTGATGAATATAGATGTAAGAAATAATGGCTTGAGGATTATTGATTAGTATAAAAATGAATTAGCTGACATTTTTATACTTGCATGTATGTATATGAGAGAAAGTTTTAGCATGGTTAAAACCATGGAATCGTATCTGTATTATGCCTTAAGCATACCATGCAGATACTGATCAGATGGCTCCTATACATAATCTGTTCACAATTGCTTTAAAAGGTTCAATTACAAGCCCTTTTTCCCTTTTGTAGTAGGAGCCAGTTACAATCTCCTTTGCCTCAGAAATTTGTTAAAAATTATGCAGTTTCCTCCAAACTAGACTGTACATTGCAGTCTTTGTTCTGTGACCAAAATAGTGTGTTACTTTTTTCAAATCAGAGAAAAAGACACAAATCATAAGGTGTCCAACTTTCAGTGACAATTACAGATTATGCAAACTTAATAGATCAGCTGATAAACTGGTCAGGATGGGTATACCCATCTTGTAGGCAGTGAAAGACTTAATTTGGTTACATGTTCATCATTTGTTGGCTCATCATTAAATATATGATGTGATCTCTGTGATAGGAATGAAAGAGTTTTACATGTACATACAATGTAGAAAAAAAGAGTTTTACATACAATGTAGATGCTTTTCTTTCCCATTTTACTGTTTGTAGTTAATTTCTGCACTTTTGTTCTTTTCTTACGAGCAATTAGTTTCCAGTTATTATAAACACAAGTTGGACACAAACTAAAATGAATGATTTCCCAATGTACAAAATTGTGCAGGGGCCCATCTTACATATGATCATATTTATAACCAAAACTGTTGTAAGTTCACTACTACTACAATAGCCAAAATCACTACTACTACAATAGCCAAAAGTTTTGCACATTCTTGTGTGCTGCAGTTAAGGCTAACTTCATATGACAGAATTTATCATAAGTTCTAATATGCAGTAGAACCTGTCTTAACCCTTTCCCTCATATAAACATGTTTTCAAGCATTTGCAGAGTTGACCCAAATCAGACGGCTCCTATAGGGGCTTTCTGATCAGGGTCTGCTGTGTCTGCTAATGGAATTTGATATACATGTATCTGTGTCTTAGTTTCTAAAATGGCTACAAACTTTCAATTTCAATCATCGATAATTTCTGTTGTACAATCTTTATTAACCCTTTCCCTCATATAAATGTGTTTTCACACATTTGCAAACAGAGTAGACCCAGATCAGATGGCTCCTATAGGAGCCGTCTGATCAGGGTCTGCTCTGTTTGCTAATTGAATTTGAAAGATCTGTTTCTTTACTTTCTAAAATGGCTACAATGTTCCACCTTCCATATTTCATTATAACTTTTTTGTTCATGAATATTCAGTAGGTATTGAGATTTGGAATAAACATAGAACAGGGAAAGGGTTACTACGGTCTCTGGGCTAAGAAAATAACGAAATAAATTTTACTGTATACATAACTGTCAGATGATATTCTGATAGGAAGTGGGATAAAAGTGAGAGATAAAATATAAGACCAAGGGCTACATGTATTTGAAATCGTAGAAAATGTGCTGTACTCATCATTTCTGTTATAATACTTCTTTTTAATTTTCAGAACATTAATCAATAGTT
The DNA here is from genome assembly GCA_963576725.1 of Azorinus chamasolen. Classification (NCBI taxonomy): domain Eukaryota; kingdom Metazoa; phylum Mollusca; class Bivalvia; order Cardiida; family Solecurtidae; genus Azorinus; species Azorinus chamasolen. The sequence goes on along the minus strand of OY755235.1, from coordinate 26,142,796 downwards.
CTTTTTGTATTGATATGTTGTATTTATGCATATTTAAGGCTATTTTAGTGGATCATGTTTTTCAGAAATAAATCCTCTAGCTACACTTGTTTTGTTTTTTTCTTCTGTCCATTTCTCTGAAATCTTCCTGTGTGCCCTTTTCATAAAGTGTTTGCTTATTTGTTGTAGTCTACTGCAAAAAAAATAAAAATTATTTTAACCCTTTCCGCCATAAATACATGTACGCCTTTCTACGTCTCTGTAAAAGTCACTTTTTGAAACCATTGTGGCAAATAGAGCATTTACTCCATAGGAGCAAATGCTCTATTTGTCACAGTGGTTTCAATACTACATACATGTAATTCTAAAACAATCCTTTTCTCTAGTAAATGCTTCTTTTTGGTAGATATATTCAAAGAGGTTGGATCTAAAAATAGCCTATGAGGGAATGGGTTAATAACCTGATGATGCTCAATGGATCATTATGGTTTCTTATATGTCCTAACTACTACTACTACTAATAATAATACATGTAGTTCATTTCCTTAGCCTGACTTTAGTATTTAGCAAGTCTTTAACTTGTGTTGTTCTTATACAGAATGATTACTAATCTTGTTTACCTTTTCACTCATGAATATTCATGTATGAAATAATGACACATGAATACTAATTGATTAATTTATAATGGTATATGAACACAGGAACTTTTGGCCATTGCAGAAACTGAAGAATCAAGTCTATACTTCCATCAGCAAACACAACAGACCCTGATTAGATGGCTCCTATAGGAGCCATCAGATCTGGGTCTTCTCTGTTTGCAGATGCTTGAAAAGTCATCACTATTAGGTAATGGATTAACAGAGTTCATTTCATTTAACACTGTTGTGCATTTCGCTTACCTCCTCAACCCTCTTCCTGCTTTGAGAATCATTTAGCTGCTTTAACCCTTTCCCTGTTGAATATTCATGTAAGGAATAATGACATCATGAATATTTGTTATACCCCATGTAATGAAGTTGCACTGGGTATATAGTTTTTGATCCGTCTGTCTGTGCATCAGTGTGTCCATGTATCATAATACATTGTTGCCCATCTAACAATTTCATTTCTTGACCAATTTTTCTCAAATTTGCTTTAGAATTGTCATGAATATAGAGAATAATAGGTTAGTGCCGTAGATGGGACGCTTTATCCGACGAGGGGAGAAAACGTTGAGGCGAGGCTTGCCGAGCCTCAGCTGTTTTCTCTCCGAGTCGGATAAAGGCGTCCCATCTACGGCACTAACCTATTATTCGATTTATCCAGTCAATATAGTTAAATGTCTTTTTATAGACTCATAACACTCTTGAAATAATTTACATTGAAAATGCAGTTTTTCGATCAACGGATCCCTCCCTTTTCACTTCCATTTAGACGTAAATAGATCTAATGAGCTACCGCAGAGGAATATAGTTTCGATACTTGTATTACTAGAAGGGAAATGTGGTTGAATTTGAAAAATAAGATGATTTGAATCGAGGGTCGATAAGTTATTTCAAACAGACATGATCTATATTCTTTGGTCAAATTCGAGTTACGTAGTCTCGGTTTCTATTTTTAGATTCTACCTAACGTCACTCAGAAATCGATGGAACTGAACAGGCTATATTTAGGTTTATGACTATCACCGCCCCTGTAAGAGTTTATCAATCAAATAATCATGAGAGTGAAAAGAAAACATTTACTATTTATCTGTCAATCTTTGCTTCCAGGTTTGATTTTATCAAAAACGGGTTTTGCCAGCGATGGATTAAATTAATAAAAGTGATAAATCAACGTCATTTTGTATGTGGCCTGAGTGGCGTAATCGGTAAGGGCGACGTCTCTAGAGAGATTAGAATTAGTTTTTGTAGGATCAGGCGCGGGTTCGAATCCAGCTGTAGCCAATTATTTTTATTTTTTCTCATTTGAATAATTCTTCTGGTGACCAAATAGATCTGTAAGATCTATTCCATCAACATGTTTATGAATATTTACAGAAAACTAAAATAGTTCCATGGTTATAGAATCATTACGCCTATCTACTAACCTAATAAACCTTCCACTACCGGAAGTAACCTAATAAACCTAAGTTTATTTGCACCCCCTTTATTATGTCACTAGAGAAAACTTAGGTTTATTAGGTTACTTCCGGTAGTGGAAGGTTTATTAGGTTAGTAGATAGGCGTAATGATTCTATAACCATGGAACTATTTTAGTTTTCTGTAAATATTCATAAACATGTTGATGGAATAGATCTTACAGATCTATTTGGTCACCAGAAGAATTATTCAAATGAGAAAAAATAAAAATAATTGGCTACAGCTGGATTCGAACCCGCGCCTGATCCTACAAAAACTAATTCTAATCTCTCTAGAGACGTCGCCCTTACCGATTACGCCACTCAGGCCACATACAAAATGACGTTGATTTATCACTTTTATTAATTTAATCCATCGCTGGCAAAACCCGTTTTTGATAAAATCAAACCTGGAAGCAAAGATTGACAGATAAATAGTAAATGTTTTCTTTTCACTCTCATGATTATTTGATTGATAAACTCTTACAGGGGCGGTGATAGTCATAAACCTAAATATAGCCTGTTCAGTTCCATCGATTTCTGAGTGACGTTAGGTAGAATCTAAAAATAGAAACCGAGACTACGTAACTCGAATTTGACCAAAGAATATAGATCATGTCTGTTTGAAATAACTTATCGACCCTCGATTCAAATCATCTTATTTTTCAAATTCAACCACATTTCCCTTCTAGTAATACAAGTATTGAAACTATATTCCTCTGCGGTAGCTCATTAGATCTATTTACGTCTAAATGGAAGTGAAAAGGGAGGGATCCGTTGATCGAAAAACTGCATTTTCAATGTAAATTATTTCAAGAGTGTTATGAGTCTATAAAAAGACATTTAACTATATTGACTGGATAAATCGAATAATAGGTTAGTGCCGTAGATGGGACGCCTTTATCCGACTCGGAGAGAAAACAGTTGAGGCTCGGCAAGCCTCGCCTCAACGTTTTCTCCCCTCGTCGGATAAAGCGTCCCATCTACGGCACTAACCTATTATTCTCTATATTATTCAACAGGATCCATATTAAATGAAAAGGGATACTGATATCACATAGGGTACATATAGATGACATTCCAGTGTGACAATTGGCCTGAAGACATCTACACTGTACAATTTTTTCCTCATGATACTGGGTGTAGCCTTACCTCTTGAGTGCAAACAGTGTAGACCCAGATCAAAGGGCTCCTAGAGGAGCCCTCTGATCACGGTATGCACAGCATTTAAAATTCTCTCACAAATTATACACTGCATACTGATTTGACTTTATTATTAACCCTATACAAAAATGTACCTGACAGAGACACCTTTTCATGCCTTTGCAAACAGATGGCTACTACATGAGCATTCTGCTAGTGTCTGATCATTGACTGCTAAGTATAAAATAATATAGATCTGAGTCTTCAGTGTCTGGCATCGCCAACAATTCTTCTTTATATGTCATTATAAAATTTCCGCTAAGTAATGTTCATAATGTCATCATTTCTTACCTGAAATTCTCTAGGTAAAAGGTGAAACACTGATGGGCCATTCTAGTTTAACCAAAAAGCAGTATTAACTAGAGAAAAGGGCATTTTTAGAATTTTGTAGGTTGAAACCATTGTGATAAATAGAGCATTTGCTCCTGTAGGAGCAAATGCTCTATTTATCACAATGGTTTCAACAGGTGACTTTTACAGAGGCGTAGAAAGGCGTATTTATGGAGTAAAGGGTTAAATATACAATTTCTTCCATTTGTTTTCAAAAGATATTGTTAGAGTGTCAAACAGATTGGATCCTGATGATACACCTTGATATTCAATTTTTCATCTGCTTGCTTTCAAAATATTCACCACTACAAAACGTTAAAACTGTGATCAGTTTTTGTTTTAACTCTTCAGCTGATAGAGACACCTTTTAATGCTTTTGCAAACAAAGTTAAGGCCCAGATCAGTTGACCTCTACAGGAGTCATCTGATCGGGATCTGCTCCAAATGAAATAATACATATCTGATTCTTCAGTATCTGCAATGGCCAAAACAATCCTGTGTTCTTATGATGTTATAAACATTAATCTAAAAAATGTTACTATTCATCAGGTAAAGAGTTAACCCTTTCCCTGTTCAATATTCTTGAAAAAGAAATGGTGACATCATGGATATTTATTATCTAAATTTTTATAATGGCATATTATGTAAATACCGGTAGGATGTTTTTGGTATTTTCTGAAAACGATAGAGTCAGGTCTATTATACTTTCATAAGCAAACAGAGCAGACCCTGATCAGATGGCTCCTATAGGAGCCATCTGATCTAGGTCTACTCTGTTTGCAAATGCATGAAAAAGTGTTTATATAAAGGAAAGGGTTAAACTACAATCTTTCCTTTCCTTCACTGCAATAGTATAAACCAGTAGGTTATCGATCCTGACGAGACTCCCAGTTACATCTCATTTGGATCAGCACTGATTGCAAATATCATCAATGCATTGTCTGAAGCGTGATAAATGTTTGATGATATGTAAACCATGTACATGTACTAAACTACAACAATAGATGATAAAACAAAAGATACCTTGTACATAGGATCTCATGTAGCCTGTCAGTGACAGTGGTCGTCCAACATCAATATACACACTTCTAACCAAACCACTCAATTGAATTAAAGTACAGTAAAAACTTGATACTTCGAAAATTTTAGTGTTGAAGAATTGATGCCTTTTTAGGCAGGTGTCTGCTTAATGCATGGTGCAAGTCATGGAGCAAGGAGCTTTCTGCATGACTTTCACTATGCATTAAGCTTCCACCTGTTTTAAAGACTTAACTGATACTTGTTTTAGAGTTTGAACTATCAGGACTTTACTGTAACTGTTTGTTACCTCATGCATGAACAGTGAAAACAAATCATTTGTGTATTTAACTCTTTGCAGGCTAACAGCAACTTGGTGACAACCTATATACAGTTTGGATCCAGATGAGAATATGAGTAACTCTGCATCTCATCGGGATCCAATCTGTTTGACACTTCGACCTATATGTTTTGAGGAAAGTTGGAATAAAACAAATCTTTACGAATTGTAGCAGTTGACAAGTTTTGCAGTCAACAATTACTTAATTCACAAATGATTAATTAATAGTACACTATCAACATATTGTCATAAAAAATTATTTAACTGTTGAATTTGCATTTAGGAACATAGCAAACATAGCAAACAGAGCAGACTCTGATTAGACTGCTGTTACAGGCGTTGTCTGATCTGGGTCTAATCTGTTTGCATAAAGTGTTATTTTAACCCTTTCCTCCATAAATATGCCTTTCTACTCCTCTGTAAAAGTCACCTGTTGAAACCATTGTTATAAATAGAGCATTTACTCCTATTTATCACAATGGTTTCAAACTACAAAATTCTAAAATGTTCCTTTTTTCTAGTTAATGCTCCTTTTCGGCAGATTTATTCAAAGTGGTTGGATCTAAAAATAGCCTATGGAGGAAAGGGTTAAAGGCATATTTGTGGAGTAAACGGTCATTACACTTTGTCTGATTTTACTCACTGTTGCTTGACATTAATTTGTTTATTCTGTCAGATTTGGACATATCGAGACCTGTGTACTGATAAGTAATGCATGCAATCTTTATACCGGTACCTGATCATTAAGACCTGGCCCATTATGAACAGTAGTTACTTTAATTCTTGTATTAACCTTTTCTTTCATATAAACGTTTTTTATTTCGGTATAAATATTTTGTCCATGAATATTCAGTAGGTATTGAAATTTGGAATAAGCATAGAACAGGGAAAGGATTAACCCATTTCCCCATACGCTATTTTTAGACCCAACCTCTTTGAGAAAATCTATTGAAAAGGCGCATTAACTAGAAAAATGACAATTTTTGAATAGTGTAGTTTTGAAATAATTGTGATGAATAGAGCATTTGCTCCCATGGTTTCAAAAGTATCTTTTTTGAAGCAGAACATGCAAGTTACATGGCATCTCATTTGGGTCTTTTATACCTAGCCCTTAGTATCATTTTTACAGTGCATGGTGCCAGTCACATGGCATCTCATCTGGATCTACACTGTTTTCAGTGGTTATTCGATTTCTTGTCATAGATTGTAGTTACAGCCCTTTTGCACTTTACCCTCAGTATCATTGTTTTACAGCAGTGTGTATAATTACACTACAATGATGGATGTTTGATGTTATTTTATTGTTATGTCTGTTTTTTATGTATATATTTGTACTCAATCCACTACAGTGAAACCTCTCTATAACGGCCACTAAAATACATAATGTATTTTGTGTTAAAGGCAGGTGGCTGCTTAAAGCAAGGTGAAAGTAAACAGAACACTCCTATGCGAGCGTTCTGTTTTACTTCCACCTTGCTTTAAGCAACCACCTGCCCTAAATACCAACTAATTAACAAAATTCAGTGGCCGTTATAGAGAGGTTTTACTGTATTTTATACAGAAAGTAGAAACATAAATTTATACATACAGTAAAACTCGTTTTTAGCTCACCTGGCACAAAGTGCCAGGTGAGGTATTGTGAGGGGGCAGCGTCCGGCGTCGTGCGTCGTGCGTCGTGCGTATGTGCGTCGTGCGTCGTGCGGTGTGCGTCGTGCGTCGTGCGTCGTCAACAATTTACTTAAACATCTTCTTCTCTGAAACCACAAACCCTAGAGCTTTGATATTTGGTATGTAGAATCATCTAATGGTCCTCTACAAAGATTGTTCAAATTATGTCCCCTGGACCAAAAATGGCCCCGCCCTGGGGCTTATCAGTTTTTCTTAGAAAAATCTTTAAAAATCTTCTCCTCTGAAACCGTAAGGCCTAGACCTTTGATATTTGGTATGTAGCATCATCTAATGTTCCTCTACAAAGATTGTTGAAATTATGACCCCCGGACCAAAAATGGCCCCGCCCCGGGGCTTATCAGTTTTTCATAGGAAAATCTTTAAAAATCTTCTTCTCTGAAACTGTAAGGCCTAGACCTTTGGTATTTAGTATGTAGCATCATCTAATGGTCCTCTACAAAGATTGTTCAAATTATGACCCCCGGGCCAAAAATGGCCCCGCCCCGGGGCTTATCTGTTTCTCATAGGAAAATCTTTAAAAATCTTCTTCTCTGAAACCGTAAGGCCTAGACATTTGATATTTGGTATGTAGCATTATCTAATGGTCCTCTACAAAGATTGTTCAAATTATGTCCCCCGGACCAAAAATGGCCCCCCCCTGGGGCTTATCAGTTTTTTTTAGGAAAATCTTTAAAAATCTTCTCCTCTGAAACCGTAAGGCCTAGACCTTTGATATTTGGTATGTAGCATCATCTAACGGTCCTCTACAGAGATTGTTCAAATTATGACCCCTTGGCCAAAAATGGCCCCGCCCCAGGGCTTATCAGTTTCTCATAGGAAAATCTTTAAAAATCTTCTTCTCTGAAACTGTAAGGCCTAGACTTTTGGTATTTAGTATGTAGCATCATCTTATGGTCCTCTACAAAGATTGTTCAAATTATGACCCCCGGGCCAAAAATGGCCCCGTCCCGGGGCTTATCAGTTTTTCATAGGAAAATCTTGAAAAAATCTTCTTCTCTGAAACTGTAAGGCCTAGGCATTTGATATTTAGTATGTAGCATTATCTTATGGTCCTCTACAAAGATTGTTCAAATTATGTCCCCCGGACCAAAAATGGCCCCGCCCCGGGGCTTATCAGTTTTTCTTAGGAAAATCTTTAAAAATCTTCTCCTCTGAAACCGTAAGGCCTAGACCTTTGATATTTGGTATGTAGCATTATCTAATTGTCCTCTACAAAGATATTTCAAATTATGACCACAGGACCATTATGGCCCCGCCCTAGGGCTTATCAGTTTCTCATAGGAAAATCTTTAAAATCTTCTTCTCTGAAACCGTAAGGCCTAGACCTTTGGTATTTAGTATGTAGCATCATCTAATGGTCCTCTACAAAGATTGTTCAAATTATGACCCCGGACCAAAAATGGCCCAGCCCCGGGGCTTATCAGCTTTTCAGAGGAAAATCTTTAAAAATCTTCTTCTCTGAAACTGTAAGGCCTAGACCATTGACATTTGGTATGTAGCATTATCTAATGGTCCTCTACAAATATTATGTAAATTATGACCCCTGGACCAAATATGGCCCGCCCATTGAGCTTATCAGTTTTTAATAGGAAATTCTTTAAAAATCTTCTTCTCTGAAACCGTAAGGCCAGGTGAGCGATTTAGGGCCATCATGGCCCTCTTGTTAAATTACCCTTTACTAATTAAATATAGGAGTCTCAACCTTTTATTTGATAGACACCTTTTGATTTCATGCAAACAGAGTAGACCCAGATCAGATGACTCCTGTTGGGACCATCTGAGCAGGGTTTACTCTGTTTTCTAATGGAATTGGCTGTTAGTGTGTGGAAATGTAAACAGTGCAGGCTGCTGGTGTGTGAACATGTAAACATTTACTGTTACTGTGTGAAAATGTAATCAGTGTAGCCTGTTAGTGTGTGAAAATGTAAACAGTGTAGACTGTTTGAAAATGTAAACTGAAGAATGTTTGTGTGTGAAAATGTAAACAGTGTAGAAAGGTTGTTTGTGAAAATGTAAACAGTGTAGACTGTTTGTGTGTGAAAATGTAAACAGTGAATAATGTTTGTGTGTGAAAATGTAAACAGTGGTTTGAATGATGTACGAGGGGTGTTCCAAAAATAATGTCACTTGATGCTCATATAGCGGAAGTGCTTTTGTTCATTTTAATTTAGCCGGTCAATCCATTTTTGGAAGCATTTTTCATACTCTTCAATGGGGACACCCATCAGACACTGATAAACAGCAGATCCAAGGGCATTTCTCGAATTGTATCTCCTTCCAGATAAATGATATTTAAGTTTTGGAAAGAGAAAATAGTCGCAGGGGGCCAAGTCTGGCGAATACGGAGGGTGCGGAAGGACGGTAACCTTCTCTGACTCCAAAAAGTCAGTCACAATACGTGCCTTGTGAGCGGGTGCATTATCATGCAAAAGTCGGACATACTTAAGTCCTGTTTTTGGGCGGCTACTTTTGTAGTAGTTCTTCAATTTTCTCAGAACAACGTTTTTATAGAACTTGCCTGTGACCATTCTGCCTTTTGGCCCCGGGATTTGAATAGCTGGGCCCTTGTTAGTGAAAAAAATAGCATACAAAACCTTCTTTACCGATCGTATTCGTTTGGCAATACTTGGGCGTCTGGCATTTTTAGTGGCCCATATTCGGTTGGAAACCTTCCGCTTGGGTTCAAAACAATACACCCAGGTCTCATCACCAGTGACTATATTATCAAAAGCCTTTTTACTATATTTTGGGTACAGTTTGAGAAGTTTTTTTGCCAATGTTACACGCGTCTTCTTTTGCTCATCCGTTAACAAATGGGGTATCCATCTTGCAATTATCTTTCTAACTTTTAGGTGTTTCTTCAAAATTGCATGAACTCTTGCTAATGACAAGTTTGTCATTCGAGCCAATTGTCTTACGGTGAATCGAGCATCAGTTTTGAGGATATTTCGGATTTTTTCTATGTTACTTTTGGTCGTAGTTGTTGCAGGACGACCTGGGCAAGCAGCATCTTTCAGTTGCTGCTGCCCAGCACTAAATTTAGCTACCCACCTACAAACAGTCCTGTGGGACATTTGGCCCTCCCCATAAATGTCACACACCTCGCGGTGAATATCTACAGCCTTTATGCCGAGTAATGACCTACCTTTTATATAGGCCCTAATTTCAAGAACATTTTCAGCTCGTTTTCCTGTCATTTTGTGTATAGTCTAACGAATAGGCTATGAAACGATGTACACTGTACCGAGGCAAGTGAACGTGTGGACGAGATATTTACCTGTGTCACGAGCCAGTGATCACTCAATCGACACAAGGTGGTTTTGTGCATGAATTGCACGATTTCCGCGAAATAAAGCACAGATGACATTATTTATGGAACACCCCTCGTAACACTGTGTAGAATGTTTGTGTGTGAAAATGTAAACAGTGCAGACTGTTAGTGTGGCAAAACTGCAATGTCTGATCAGGATCTACACTGTATGATACATCAACATCTGCTGTGTTTTATTTTCTGTCCAGATAAATCATGTAGACTAATCTGTTTAAACTTTGAAGGAAACAGCACAGAATCAATAGCTCATATAGAAAATAGGATAAAAACAATCAAAATGGTTATATGAAATACATGAAACTGAAGGGAAAATTTGGGAAAAAAACCAACAATTATCATTAAAGAACGGCGACAAATATATCTTGCGAAATGCAGTATGATAAATTTATTATCCCTTCCCTTGATGAATATTAGTGTAAGAAATAATGACATCATGAATATTTATTAGTTGAAGTTTTATAATGGCATAATGTAGACAGGGTTCTTTTATATTGGTAGAAACTCTAGAGTCAGACCGCAGTCTAAGTATCATTTCATAAGCAAAGAGAGTAGACTCTGATCATATCACTGTTAAAGGAGTTGTCTTGATCTGGGTCTATTCTCTTTGCAAAGATATTAAAAAGCATTTACATGTATATGGATGAAAGGTTAAAACGTTTGACAAATGCTGGAAACCAGATAATAAGAAATGCCATTTGATCAGGATCACAAGTGTTTCATAAATTATGCTGGAAACCACTTGATTATGAACTCTTGAAAGCAGCGACTGGGAGTGAATGCCAGAAGCCAGTGGATAAGAAAGTCTGACAATTTGCTGATCAAAGGAAAGGCAGGAGTCCAGCTTAGACAGAGAAATGTTGAAAACAGTTTGAGACCAAAACAATCAATTTGTTATGGAATTCTTACAAGTTGTTTCGGATTCTGATAAACATTGACAGCGAATGTTGGACAAACATTAAAGTTTTAATGTTGAAACTAGTTACAGTAAAAACCTTAAAACCGATGTTAATATATGTATCAATGCAGGGCTGTCAGGCAGGTGACAGCTTAATGCAGGGTGAAAGTCATACAGTAAGCTCCCAAAGGAGCTTTCCATATGACTTCCACATAGCATTAAGCAGCCACCTGCCTTAAAATATATCTAAATTCTGCTTTACTAAAATTTAATTTAGAGGGGTTTTAACACTTTCAGGCCTAAAAAAATTCCATTGAATAATTGAAGCATAATGTTGCTCAACAATAGTTTGAGAATTTTAACTCTGTTTTTCAATAGAATTTTGAACAAATGAAATGTCTACTGTTTTTCAGGGATGAGGAGGGTATGTATGTACAATTCATGAAGAGTGTGACCAATGACATCATTAACAGAGGCATCTATACAGACAGGTAAAATAAAACCAAAGTAGTGTTCTGAAGAAAAATAAGCTGAATTGTGTAATGCTCTAATGAACTAGAGTATTATTGACCATGGCAGAATCTGTAAAATCAGATCTTGTAAGCAAACAGAGCAGACCCTGATCAGATGGCTCCTGTAAGATCTGGTCTGGTCTTTTCTGTTTGCAAAGGCATTAAAAAGTATTACTGTGAGATAATTGATGGAACCACAGTCAAATGAAAAGTATCAAAATGATAGTTTACAAGACACTATCATGGAGTGTTAAAGTCCAGGTAAACCTAGTCGAGACTACTTTTACTTAATAAACATCCATGTTCGATATCAGGACTTTTTAAATCAGTAAACTTTCATAATGGCCCATGGAACAAGGTCATTTTTGCATTGCCAATGCAGAATCAGATCTATGATATTATCTAACCCTTTCCCTCATACAGACGATTTTGGCACCTCTGCAAATGGATTAGGCCCAGATCAAATTGCTCCTGTAGGAGTTGTCTGATCAGGGTCTGTTCTGTTTGCTTATGGAATGATATAAATCTTATTCTGAAGTTTCCGTCTTGGCCAGAACATTTCTCATTATTGTGTAATGATAAACAAAATTCTGTCCATGAATATGCATGCAGTAATAAATTCTTACATTAATATTCAATGGGGACATTGTTTATCAAGTGGAACAAAGCCTGATCAAATTGCTCTTATTAGAGCTGTCTGACCTGGGTCTGCTCCATTTGCAAAGGTTCAAATATGCATTTTTATCAAGTAAGGGGTTATATTTGCTCATATGTTATGTTATATAGTGATCTAATAATCAGATAAATAGTTATAATTTCAAGTTATACTTTACATAGTTTGAAATAAAAGTATTGAAAATCTTTTGATCACTGTTTAAACAAAAAGTATTTAAATAAACCGTAAAAACGCGAATACATACCATTATTGATATTTAACATAGATGGCAGCTTAATGCACTGTGAAAGTCATGCAGAAAGCTGCTCTAGTTTTCTTCATGACTTTCACCCTGCATTAAGCAGCCACCTGCCAACAAAGACATAAATTCCTCCTTACTAAAAGTTCGAAGTATCGTGTGTTTACTGTAGTTTATATACATGTACATTTTGTATATACTTCTGTGTTACACCACAATGTATTTATGTAGATGGTTACTAACAAACATGTATCATTCTTTACTCATTGCTGAATCTTTCAATTTTTGTATTTGTTTTCTCAGAGCTGTGAGACAAGTGTTCAAGGCACATATTGCCAAAAATAAGGACAGACTGGATGAGGTAAGACTACATGTATACAGATACAGGTACCATCTTAACCCATCACACCATAAATACCCCTTTCTACACTTTTGCAAACAGAGTAGACCCAGATCAGACGACTCCTATAGGAGCCATCTGATCAGGATCTGCTCTGTTTGCTTACAGAATCATATAGATCGGATTCTACAGTTTCTGTTATGATCAAAGTTTGTGTTCCCATGTGCTACTATAACAAATTAATCTAATTGATATTCATGACATCATTATTTCTTACGTGAATATTCATGGAGTAAATGGTTAATCCTTTCCCTTTTATAAATGCTTTTTCACACCTTTGCAAACAGAGAAGACCCAGACCAGACAGCCGCTGAAAGACTCTACTCTATTTGCTTATGAAAATAGACTAAAGTTTCTACCAGTACCATAACCGCTTGCCATTATCAAAATTCAGCTAATAAATATCCATGAAGCCATTATTTCTGACATGAATATTCAACAGGGTAAGGGTTAAGTTCATAATGCTGATCTATTCATATGTTTTCTTTCTCATACAAACCCTATCTTGTTAATATTTAACCCTTTACTCCATAAATACGCCTCCCTACACCTTTGCAAACAGAGTAGACCCAGATCAGATGGCTCCTGTAGGAGCCATCTGATCAGGGTCTGCTCTGTTTGCTTATGACTTAATAAAGATATGATTCTACAGTTTCTGCCATGGCCAAAGATTCCCGTGTCCATGTGCTACTATATAATAACAATGTAATTTATATTCATGATGTCATTATTTCTGACATGAATATTCATGGAGTAATGGGTTAACCTTTATCCTGCTATCTGCAACTTTACTTACTTTTGCAACTTGGATCCAGATGAGATGCCAAGTATCTCAGGTGTCTCAGCAGGTTCCAAGCTGTTTTACACTTGGTCAATAGTTTCTCAAAAGCTTGTTCCAATCTGAAGAACGTCAACATTGTACCAGCTCCAAATTTAAGGATACATTATTTTTTCACAGCAAGGTAAGGTATAAATAGAATGGCCTAGGAATGGATATTCTAATGGGTACCAACAATATACTGTTTTAACTCTTTCCCTCCTAGACTATATTTATACCCAACCTCTGTGAATTAATCTACTGTAAAGGAGCATTAACTATAGAAAAGGAGAATTTTAGAATTGTGTAGTTTTTAAACTATTGTGATATACATGTATAGAGCATCTGCAAATGCTCTATTTATCGCAATGGTTTTAATAAATGAGTAATACAGAGCTGAGAGGCACAAAAAGGCGTCAGTAGAAGAAATTGGGTTAAAGAAAAATATAAAAACATTTTACTCTTATTATCTAGAGCTCTGTTCATGAGAATACACACAGTTTAGATCCAGATTAGCTGCCTTTCCTGTACAGGATTTCTGTCAGTAGTGTCTTATCTGATAAATGTTAAAGTATTGATGTCACCAAGTTATTTTCCCATGGTATAGGCGAGTTTGTGTGTGTCTTATTTCCATATGTGTTTGAGACATTGACCTAATATTTTGTTCTAGAACAAGAAATTATGAATGACAAAAGTAAACCGTTGTTAGTGATACACAAAATGTGTTTTACAATATAAGATGCTTAAATCTTAAAATTTTCCAAACAGTATAATTTCCAGGGCTATGAATATCTTACAAAAAAGATGTTATTGATTCACATATTACTTTTAAATTAGAATGACATACATGTAGTATCAAATAGTATAGAGCCTGATCTAAGTGATGTTTCTGGATGAGTTTTATCTGGGTCTGCACTATTTGCCTAAGCTTGTCTGTCTGACTACATACAGCATTTAGGGTATGTCTTTCAAAATTGTGTTTTTGGTGAACAGGTGAGTTGAGAATTTACTGTCTGTTTACGCTGCTTTTACTTTTGCTATAGTCCTTTTTGTTATCCAATTTTGATTTAGTTGCGGATGAGGCAGATCACTGATGATATTCGTAACCAGCTGAACATTCCACGGTATGATCTTGATGATGATACCAGCTACACAACTACAAAAGACACCTACCAGAACAATGATGTCGATTTGCGGCTTGACCTCACAACATCAACCAGGGGTCAAGGTTACAAGGAACTAGATGGTGCCATGAATGGTTCCCTTGAGATGAGTGCAAAATCAAGAGCATCGAAGGCAAGCACAGAACAGGAGTCTCATGATACGTATAACTTCAAGAGTACGGAGGATGAGGATTTGTACAGCACTATTCGATCAGACATGAACAATACAGGAACACTGACCGACACTATGGCACTAAGGTCATATCAGGCCAGCATAAAGCAGCAAGATATCGATGAAGTAGAAGAAGGGGAGATAGTTATGGGACATGATGAGAATGGCATAAGGACTGGTCAAAATAGCTGTGATGGTAGTGAGCCTAGATCTGTTAATAACTATCCTACAGGAAGCAGGATCCAAAGTGGTCAAGTGAGCGACAGAGCTACAAATGATGGTACAGATTATCAAGATGATGATGATGAATATGATGATGATTATGAAGAGGAAGGTGATGATGAAGATGATGATGATGATGATGATGATATTGTTCAGACCACTGACCCAACAGTCACATATAGAACAGATGATGATGGTTTTTAAAGGAGTGGATTGACATTCTGAGAATCCATTGTCATTTATGATGTGTAAGTAAACAAAGCTGTCTCTAAGTCTTTATTACAAAACTCATAAAAAGCACACAGTTGTTCAGCCATTTACATGTATTAAGAATGCATATTCAAATTTAACTATTATGACTGATGTTCTTCTAGACTTGATACGTATAGTTACATCATAACTTACATGGTCTGTCATGAAAATACAGTGAAATATTTCTACTATGTCCACTCAAAAGACATTTAATTCTGAGTATGAAAGACAAATTAGAGCTTAATGCAGGATTAAAGTTCCACATCTCCCATAGATGTTCATACTGCTTTAAATATTCTTTTTAACCCTTTACTCCATGAATATTAATGTAAGATATAATGACTATACATATTATTCATGTTTTGCCTTAGGTATTTTTTTAACCTTTCAATGCTGAATTTTCAAATGGATAGTTCCAAAATTCAAAAAGGTCAAGATTACTATGAATATTCAGGGATATTTTTAAAGAATGTGTAATATAATAAACAGTGCAGACCCTGATGAGAGGACTCCTCTAGGAGCTCTCTCATCTGGGTCTGCACTGTTTGCAAAGAACATTAGTGACTCATGTCCTTCACTGAAAGGGTTAACCAGAATACACATAGGTTTCCATTGTTTTTATGAACGTGTTCTACTCCAGTGGCACCCATTCATCATAGAAATTGTCTGCTCATTTTCTTTTCTGCTGCATTATTTAACCCTTTCAACCAGGGATATGCATGCACTGTCATTTGCAAACAGTGTAGACCCTGATGATGAGATCAGAGGGCTCCTAAAGGAGCCCTCTGATCAGGGTCTGCACTGTTTATCATTTAAACCCCTCTATCAAGTTTTAGCCTTCCACACTAAAAGGACTGTATAATTGAACACTGATGTGCTATTGCACTCTAGTAATTCAGGGTTAACCTTTTTAATGCAGGAAATGAGTGTTCTGGCATTGTCCACAGTGTAGACCCAGGTCAGAGGACCCCTGCTTGCCATTCTAAATTCCTCTTGCATTTATATCTTTTCATACTGAACATATACTCTATTTTTAAACAATGATTGACCATTCATATTTGAAAATTCAACATTCAAATGGTTGATATTAGCTTGAGTTTCAAACAGTTTCTGAACTTATCATTTTACATTAGACTTGTAAACTGTCTCAACTGCTGATATTGTATTTTTTGCATGTAACATTTATACTGACCTATTATGGGGATCTGACCGATTAGACCAAGATCAACTGCCACATCAAAGAGGCAAAGTCTGATCCGGATTAAGATTTTGGTTAGTTGGATGATAAAATGTTGCTGTCATTGGAGTAAAACTCTCTTCTTTCTGCCAGCTCTTTTCATGTTAACTCATTACCTGACAGAGACCCATATTTATGAATTTGCAATGAGAGTAGGCTCAAATCAGACAGGTCCTATAGGTGCTGTCTTATCAGTGTCTGTTGTGTTTGCATATGAAATAACAGATCTGATTCTACAGTATTTGCCATGGTCAAAACTTTCATTGTTCATACATAATACCATTATAAAAGATCAGTTAACTAATATTCATTGTCAGCTAATTAATATTCATACAGTCATATAGACATTTTAGAAAGCAAAGAAACAGATTTATCAAATTCTATTAGCAAACAGAGCAGACCCTGATCAGACGGCTCCTCTAGGAGCCGTCTGATCTGGGTCTACTCTGTTTGCAAATGCGTGAAAATACATTTGCATGAGGGAAAGGGTTAAGGTTCATACAGTTAGTATTTTTACATGAATATCTGTCTGGTTATGGGTTGAAGATATGTAACCCTTTCCTCCATACAAATGCCTTTTTTCAAGTCCTTGCAAACAGATCAGTCTTAGATAAGGTGGTTCCTGAAGGAGACCTTTGATCAGGGTCTGCTCTGTTTGTTTATGAAATCATAATGGATATGAGTCTACCGTTTCTACCAATACCATTGCCATTATAAAAAAGATAGCTAATAAATATCCATGGTGTCATTATACAGTAAAATCTGGATTATTCGAACAGTAAAATCAGTATCATTATCAAACTTTAAGACAGGTGGCAACTTAATGCAGGGTGAAAGTCACCCTGCATTAAGCAGCCACCTGCCTAAAAGTGTCTAAATTCTTCTTTATTCAAATTTCAAATAATCGAGATTTTACTGTATCTAAAATTAATAATCAACAGGGAAAGTGTTAAAAATAGTCATATGTACTTTTTTTGAAATCCATTCTTGATATTAGAATTCATTTGAAAAATATGTTACATGTATAGTGTGTTGATATGATCTAAAAATGATGTAAAACACATTCGCCAACTCTGTATATGTCTTGTTGCATGCAGACTGTTTAGATCTAAGCAACACTGAGATAATTGTTAGTATAATAAAAATAAACTTACGGTACATGTATTAGCCATTCAGTGTGCATGTAATGTTAACTGTTAACCTTTTTCCTTCATGTACATTTGTAAACTATTTTTCACACGTTTGCAAACAGAGTTGACCCAGATCAAACAACTCTTGTAGGAGATGTCTGTTCAGGGTCTGCTCTGTTTACATATTGCATGATATTAATGTGATTCTACAGTTTTTGCCAAAGCAAAAAGCAAAAACTTCCCTTGGAAATTTTACATTATAAATATTCAGCTAATAAATATTCATGATTTCATTTTTTCTTACAAGAATATTGAACAAAGAAAGGGTTAACCAATGATTTAGCTACCATTTTCAGTATTTTGAAGTAAACACTGCTGTACTTATTAATCCTTTGCCCGATAGAGACAAACTTTGATGCCTTTGAAAACAGAGTAGACTAAGATCGGGTGGCTGCAGTAGGAACTGTCTGCTAAGGGTTCTGCTTGTGAAATATTATAAATCTGATTGTACAGTATTTGCCATGGTCAATAATTCACTTGCTCTTAATGTCAATATAAAGACTAAACTGGATAATATTCAGTCATTATTTCTTACATTAATATTCATCAGGTAAAGGGATATCCCTCTACTCCATGAATATTCATGTTAGAAAGATGATATCATGAATATTAATTTAAAGGAGTTTTTATAATGGCATATGGTGGACACAAAGTGTTATTGCCTTGACATAAACTGTAATATCAGATTTATGTTATTCCATCAGCAAACAGCAGACTCTGATTAGATGGCTCCTACAGGAGCCGTCAGATCTGGGTCTACTCTTTTTATAAAGGCATATTTATTAAGTAAAGGATTAATGGTGTTAACAATATATAAAATATTTTAGAATCCATGTATTTCATTGTATATCAGATTGTTTGCTCAGTATTACACCATTCCTTCCTGCTGATTTAATTTACATTACACATTCCATAATTGAAGATCAAAGTTACAGAATTACATGACACATTCCATAATTGGGATATTATATGATTTGTGGTAAACTGTTTCATGCTGTGGGCAAATTAGCGATAACCACTGCTAACAAATTTGTTTCAGATTAGCAGCCATCAAACTTTGTTACACTGTGATAATAATTTGAAATGAAAAACTACTTTTAGAACTGTTAACTAAATGTATCGTATGTATTAATACTACAGTAAAACCCTGTTAATGCGACCATCTAAAAGAGGTTAATTTTGGGTGCTAGAGGCAGGTGGTAGCTTAATGCAGGACAAAAGTAATGCAGAAAGCTCGTATAGGAGCTTTCTGCATTACTTTTGTCCTGCATTAAGCAACCACCTGCTTATAAAGACACCCATGTTCATTCATTAAGTGGTCGTATTAGAGGGGTTCTACTGTATATGCAAAATCTTTCTCATTTAGTGTTAGATAGTTGATGTAATGTTAATATTTCTACCTTTCACCCATTTTTACAATTTCTGTTTTAGTCCAGTACAGTTGAACTTCGATATCTCAAACTTCATGGGATCATACAAATTTGTCTGAGATAACAGAGGTTCGAGTTATCCGATTTCTAATTTGAACAGTCTGTCAAGTTCATAGCTTAATGCAGGTCCAAAGTATTGCTGAAAGCTCCTATAGGAGCTTTCACCATAACTTTGGACCTGCATTAAGCTGTCACATGTGTTTCTAGATACATTTTTTGTATATACAGTGATACATTTTAGAACAAATCTGTATTGTTAATTTTGGAAGGACCATTCTTTTACTTCAAGTTATCCAAAGTTCAAGTTACCGGTATTCGAGTTTGAGATATCGAAGTTCAACTGTACTTCTCATTGCTGAATTAGATTAAAGTTATATTCTTTTATAGTGACCACTAAATAAATATGGTGCTTTAACACTGTACCTGATAGAGGTCTCTTTGGATGAAATTGCAAACTGAGAGTAAATGGCTCATAATCATGCAACTCCTGCAGACAATATGATGTGGGTGTTAACTAAACTTAGAGACCATATGATTTGAGTGTATCTGGGTGTTGTTGTTTTTTGGTTAAGTAACACATACTAATTTTATTGCTAAGCAAGTTTAGTCTGTTTGTTGCCACTGACTGGCATTAAAATGTATACGTGCTTTGTATGACACAGCAAATGTTTAACCTCCAGCAGCACTCTACTACAGGGTAATCCACTCCTGCACTAGGTTTAATCCGTTCCCTCATATTGACGCCTTTTGACATCTCTATAAAAGTCCATTGTGATAAATAAAGCATTTGCTTCATTGGAGCAAATGCTCTTTTTTATCACAATGGTTCAAAATTGTGCAGTTCTAAATTTTCCCTTTTTATATATCGAGGGCTTGGTGCAAAACTATTCTAACTCCTTCACTAAAGTGAAGGAGTTAGAATAGTTTTCCACCAAGCCCTCGATATAGTAAATGCTCCTTTTCAATAGATTTATTCAAGGAGGTTGGATCTAAACATAGCCTATGAGGAAATGGGTTAAAACTCTTTGCACACATATATATTATGAATACTTTATATTTATAAATACTGTTGTGATAGCTTACTGTCTCATACATTAGAAAAGTCTAGGTGATTTGTGGGTAAATGTTGTTGTCTTTTTCTAAACATTTGGTAATTAGATAACAACTATGCAACCTGTGTGATATTAAACATATTGAGTAAAAAAACATTGTTAAAGAGTATTTGTAATGTATGAGATGTATTTAAAGAATATATGTAATGTATGACCTATATTAAAGTAGTAATTATGGACTGCATTAAATTAGTAATGTGTGAGCTGCATTAAATTAGTATTTTGTGAGCTGCATTTAGTAATGTATAAACTGCTTTTAAATTAGTAATTATGGACTGCATTAAATGTATGACTTACATTAATTTAGTAATTATGGACTGCATTAAATTAGTAATGTGTGAGCTGCATTAAATTAGTAAATTTATGAGCTGCATTAGTAATGTATAAACTGCTTTTAATTAGTAATGTATGAAATAGATTAGTAATATTTGAACTGCAGTAACCCTTTCCCTCATAAATTAGTTCAGGTAAATAAGGCATTTTTGTTCCATGGCTTTTAACCCTTTCCCTCATATAAACACCTTTTCACAGATTTGCAAATGGAGAAGACCTAGATCAGACAACTCTTATAGGAGCCATCTGATCAGGGTCTGCTCTGTTTGCTTTTGACACAATATAGATATGATTCTACAGTTTTGTCAAAGCAAAAAATCCCTTGAAAAGTTTACATTATAAAACTTCATCTAATGAACATTTTGTCTTACATGAATATTTAACAGAGAAAGGGTTAAATTAGTAATGTATGACCTGCATTAAAAGAACAAGAGGGCCTGAAAGGCCCTGACATCGCTCACCAGACAATCAGAGGAGAAGATTTTCAAAGTTTTCACTATGTGTTTCTATAGAAAACTAGCCAGCCCTGGCGAGGGCCAATTTTGACTCAAGGGGCATAATTTATGTAACTTTTGTAGAGGACCTCCAATGAAGAAAATTTAAGAAAATGTAAATGAAAACATATAACAATGCCAATCTAAAGAAGGGCATGTACAAAAGTATGTATACCCTTTCCCTGGGCAAATTGGTTGAATTTTAGAAAGAATAAATTAATCTATACATGTACTTATAAATAATATTCAAAATTTCAGATATTTTCATTACGCCTTCATGAGTTATTATTATTCATATCTTAATTTATTTTCAACCCTTCCCCTGTTCTATGTTTATTCAAAATTTAAATACCTACTGAATATTCATAGACAAAATAGTTATAATGAAATATGGAAAGTGGGACAGTGTAGCCATTTTAGAAAGTAAAGAAACATCTTTCAAATTCCATTGACAAACAGAGCAAACCCTGGTCAGACAGCTGCTATAGGAGCCGTCTGATCTGGGTCTGTTCTGTTTGCAAATGTGTGAAAAAAGTGTTAACATGAGGGAAAGGGTTAGCAAACATATTATAAGTATATTGTACACAAAATGAAAATAATGTAATGCACTATATTATATCATAAGCAAACAGCAGACTGATCAGATGGCTACTACATGAGCCATCTGATCTGGGTCTACTCTGTTTGCAAAGGTGTAGAAAGGCATATTTATGGAGTAAAGGGTTAATTGTCTGATTTACTGTGCAAAAATTTTCATTGTTTGGGTAGATCTGCAATATTACTGCAGAGTTACTACCAACAAGGGAGACAATCCAGTTGTTATAAAAAAGGGGGCAAAGGGAGATAATCTCCCTTTAAATGTATGCTAAAAATAGACACCAGCAAATGTTTATAAATAGCTATGTAAGTCAGCTTTGAAAAATTTGCTACCCCTGGGGTGGGGCCAATTTTGACCCTGGTGGCATGATTTATATAACTTTTGTAGAAGACCTGAATATGATGTTATGTGCCAAATATGAAAGCTATGAAGCATTTCAGTTTCAAAGGAAGAAGATTTTCAAAGTTCACTATATGTTTCTATTGAAAACTCCCCACCCCTGGGGCGCGGCCAATTTTGACCCCAGGGCCATAATTTATATAACTTTTGTAGAGGACCTGAAAATGATGCTATGTGCCAAATATGAAAGCTGAGAGCCTTTCAATTTCAGAGAAGAAGATTTTCAAAGTTTTACTACATGTTTCTATTGAAAATAAGACACCCCTGGGGCGGGGCCAATTTTGACCCCAGGGGCATAATTTATATAACTTTTGTAGAGGACCTAAAGATGATGCTATGTGCCAAAGATGAAAGCTGAGAACCCTGTAGATTCAGAGGAGAAGATTTTTAAAGGTTCAAATTGTTGACGACGGACGACGGACGACGCACGCCGACGGACGACGGACATCAGGTGATCACAAAAGCTCACCCTGAGCATTTCATGCTCTGGTGAGCTAATAAAAGTATTGGCCTCAGGATTTTCTAACAATATAGATCATGGCCAGCTTCACTTGTTTGGAGACACAGCATCAATCAATACACTAGCATTTAAATTGTTGTCTTTACCAATTGTAACAATTTACAGTAGAACCTGTCTTAAGTGGCCATAAAAAGTAGTCTAATTATGGAGTTGTAAGGCAGGTAGTAGCTTAATGCAGGTCAAAAGTAATGCAGAAAGCTCCTATATGAACTTTCTGCATTACTTTTGCTCTGCATTAATTAAGCAAATGCCTGCTTTTAGGAATCCAATAAATGAATGGCCACTTAAGACATGTTCTACAGTACTGTAGATATTTTCAGTGTGAAACGATTTGGATCCTGATCCAGATTGTTGGCAAACTTAATCACCAGTTCACTTGTAGGATTCTATTATACCATTATAATTGAGAAAGTATACTCTGATTAACCCTTTACCCAATGAATATTCATGTAAGAAATAAATAATGACATACATGCAATGAATATTAATTAGATAGTTTTTTATAATGGCACATGAACACAGGAAATGTTTGCCTGGTCAGAAACTGTATACTTAGATCCAAGTAATTCCATAACAATCAGACTAGACCTCAATCAGATTGCTTCTACTGGAGTTGTCTGATCTGGATCTACACTGTTTGCAAAGGTGTTAAAAATGCATATTTATGGAGAAATGGGTTAATGATGTGTGGCTAGTCCTGGTGTGCAATGTCTATAATATTCCAAAGGTTCGTGTCTTGCAATAACTGTATCATAAATTTCACTTCACATGAAACCAATACAGAGTACAGTAATAAATGTCAGTGCTGTTTTATGTCACATTTATGTAACTACATGTGATATGAATTTATGACAAATGATTTGGGTTTTTTCTCTCTTTTCTCTGAATAAAAAGAGACACAGTTACTTTAGTTTGGGTGAATGTGTGAATGGTTTACTGCAAAATACATGTACATTAAAATAATTCTGGGCCTTTCTGACAGTAGTTTACTGCAGGGCAACACTTATGCAGAAAGTTCTTTGAAAGGTTTCTCCGTTTATTTAGTTCTACATTAACCCTTTCCTCCATAAATATGACTTTCTACGCCTCTGTAAAAATCACCAGTTGAAACCATTGTGATAAATAGAGCACTTGCTCCTGTAGGAGTAATTGCTCTATTTATCACAATGGTTTCAAACTACAAAATTCTAAAATTTTCCTTTTCTCTAGTTAATGCTCCTTTTCGGTAGATTTATTCAAAGTGGTTGGATCTAAAAATAGCCAATGAGGGAATGGGTTAAGCATCACCCACTCTTATACACTGTGATATTTATTTTTTAAGTGGTTGATATAGAAAGGTTTCTACAATACATACTTGCTCAATTTTGTAATAAACAAGCAGTATAGATTACCAGTCACTTTGATCTGAACAAACATACAGGAGAGATCTTTTGTGAGCAGTATTATAATAATTCCTGAACACTTGTCACCCACTCTTATACACCGTTATATTTATTAAGTGGTTGACATCGAGATGTTTCTACAATACATATTTGTGCAATTTTGTAATAAACAAGCAGTATAGATTACAAGTCACTTTGATCTGAACAAACATACAGGAGAGATCTTTTGTGGGCAGTACTATAATCATTCCTAAACACTTGTCACAAATCGTTTGTAAATTCATTATTCAAGCTTGTCATTGCTATCACAAGTTTTGTCCAGTTATTGGTCAAAAGCACACATTCTTAACTGGCAACTGTTATCAGGCCAGATCAGCACACATGCAGTATTTCATCTACAGTAATACCTGTCTTAAATGGCCATTCATTTATTGAACATAGGAGTCTTAAAAAGCAGGTGGCTGCTTAATGTAGGGCAAAAGTAATGCATTAACCTATTCCCTCATATTGACGACTTTTGACGACTCTGTAAAAGTCACTTTATGAAACCATTGTGATAAATAGAGCATTTGCTCCTGTAGGAGCAAATGCTCTATTTATCACAATGGTTTCAAACTAGAAAATTCTAAAATTTTCCTTTTCTTAAGTTAATGCTCCTTTTTGGTAGATTTATTCAAAGAGGTTGTATCTTAAAATAGCCTATGAGGGAATGGGTTAAGCTACCATGATACCATCTGCCTTACAGACCCTTAATTAGAGTCTTTTTATGGCTGCTTAAGACAGGTTCTGCTGTATACAGTAAGCAACCACATGTTTTTTTAAGATTCCTATGTCCAATCAAAATAAGGTTTCTTAAGACAGGTTCTACTGTACTAATATTAAAAGTTACACTATGAGAACACATGCATCGTCATTGTGGTGTATTACATGTATGTAGACCCATTTCATTCACCATGTTGGTGATATGGTATCTGATTCATTCTTTACCTGACCATGTAAGAATTAATGACATTATGAATATTAACTCTTTCCTCCATAAATACGCTTTTCTACACCTCTGTAAAAGTCACGTTTTGAAACCATTGTGATAAATAGACCATTTGCTCCATAGGAGCAAATGCTCTATTTATCACAATGGTTTCAAAACTACACAATACTAAAATTTCCATTTTTGCTAGTAAATGCTCCTTTTTGGTAGATTTATTCAAAGAGGTTGGATCTAAATATAGACTATGAAGGAATTGGTTAATTAGATTCATTTTTGTACTGGCAAACAGGTAGAAACTGTAGAATCAGGTCTATATTATCCCATAATCAAACAGAGCAGACCCTAATCAGACTGGTCCTTTAGGAAAGGCATAAAAAGGTGTTTATCGGGTGAAAAAGTCTACACCATTAGATTTAATATGTTAGATTACAATTAGTATCAAACAGTGTAGACCCTGATCAATGTCATGTCTTGATGTTAATATTGGTCCAGGTCTATACTGTTTGTATATTACTGAGGGTACCATTTCTAATGGAACAGACAAACTGCTTATGCGTTTTGTCAGGTTGTGCACGCAATATAATCTTCTTATATATGTATGTTAAATTGCTTGTTTTCTCCCCCTTTAAAATAGCAGATTGTTATTTTAGAATTGCAATATTTTATGATATTCAGAGGTAGAAAAGAAATATTTACTATGTATTTAATAGTTTTCTGTTTTTCCAGAAATTTTATATTTACATGCTTAATAGAGATAGCTACATGAAAATGTTCACAGTTTTATTGACAGACTTTTCTTTTATTTTTCTTATTGCAATAAAATGTTGGGAAAACAAAATTGTTCTGTTTTTTATTTATGCCAAATGTATTGTACAAATAAAAGTACAGTATTTGATGTATGGTGTGTGAAGAAAGAATTTGAAGTAAGCCTAGTGGTAAAGTGACTATTGCCAGATAAGGCCTCTATTTTAAGAGAAGGTGAGACCCAGTCTGTTAACAAGACATGTTATATACCAAAATGTTCGATAATGTCTGTAGTATCCGACACTGCCGGAATAAATTCGGAAAAGTGGTGGCATTCTGAGAAATCCAAGATGGCGTCCAAGATGACTGCAGTTTTTGGTAGCATCATGACAGCTTAGGTCAGATATACATGTATCAAAATGGCAGAAACATCTTTTAAGTTTCTGAAAATGTTTTGCATTAATTGGCCTTTTTAAAAATACCTCGTTTGGTATTATTGTAGTTTATCGTCAAGGTCAATCTGGTAAAAATACAAGTTTACACAACAGTTAACCTTCAAATGTAATTGTTTACATAAAACTTAGACAATAACTATTCAAAATGCACATTTAAATGCAGTGTTATGATTGGCTTACATGATAAAAAAGAAATAAAACCTTGGAGATATTTGGTTTGTCCGGCAATAAGTATTATACTTACCCCACCCACCAATTTTATAATGGGAATTTTTAAATTAGATTTGGAGGACATTCGAAGTCTAATTCCGTCACATGGCCTGTTAATTTATCAAAAGAACGTAGATTTAATGTTCGTTTCTGCCAGCTGTGGGCTATGAAGGAAAGCTTTTGGACAAACATATTTTGTAGCCAGTTTAAACTGCACTGCCATCTTTATATATCTGTCTCTAAAACCCAGGCCATAGTGGTTATGGTCATGGGTCATGACATCTAAGTGAAGTTTCATATCCATTTATAAGCTGTTAGATCTGACATGTCGTTTTTATTTATAGATGACCAGTAGATTGGGATAGTACCACTATTGTATTAGGTGAGCTCAGCATTTTATTTAATTTAATCACTACAATGTATAGGCAATCAGACTTCGAGTCTAAACAACTGCATGAGCTTCACGAGAAATTCGCTCGTCAGTTGAAGCAAACTCCTTTTGTATAGATTGGAATAGTTTGGAAAAAACCAAATCTATAAATAAAAACGACAGGTCACTCCTACTTGCTAATAGACAGTCATAGTCATTCTAGAGTTGTGCCCCTCGATTTGTTCCAAATCTGACAAAATGCAGTCTTGAAATGACTATGACTCGGTGTGTGTTCCCTCATCTTCACTAAACTCAATATCGAAAACTGTTCCATATAAAGTACAGTAGAGCCTGTCCTAAGCAGCCATTCATTTCTTAAACATAGGAGTCTTATAAAGCAGGGGGTTGCTTAATGCAGGGCAAAAGTAATGCAGAAAGGACCCGCATTAAGATACCACCTGTCTTGCAAACCTATGATTAGACCTTTTTGATGGCCACTTAAGACAGGTTCTACTGTATATGTGTCCAAGTAAAATGTAACATAAGACATATTTGATTCATTTCCTTTATTTTGCAGAATGAAAGTATCAAAGGCATGTCTGAGAAATGAATAATAGAGAAAAATAGCTTATCCATATTACCCATAGTATTTGGACAGAAAAACGTAGGCAAAGGAGCTGTTTTCATCAGGGTCTACACTGTTTGCTACTAAGTCAATCTAATTTAAAGTAATCAAAATTGTGCCAAATTTACTTTATCTATTCCCTCAAAGGCTAGTTTCAGAATCTCCTGAAAAGCATTTACTAGAAAAAAGGAAAATGTTAGAATTGTGTAGTTTTAAAACCATTATGATAAACAGGACATCTGCTCCTATAGAGCAAATGCTCTATTTATCACAATGGTTTAAACAGTAACTATTACAGAGACGTCAAAACGTGTCAAAATGAGGGAATGAGTTAATCAGCTTTATAAACATGAAGAGAGGGGACATTGGCTGTCCGATTACTTAGGGCAATGAGGATAATCATATAACAATAACAGGTAACTGCACAACAGTAAATGATAACAGTCACAATCAGAGAAACAGTAAGAGATGTACACATTGACTGCAGTATGAGGCAATATACCTTCATAGTTAGGTGACAGTGTGGATGGATCAAGATCAGCCACACATCAAATGTATTGAGTCTGATCAGAACCTACATTTTGTCACAGAGGATCATGAGAATTTCGCAATTATTTTTTAAGGAATAAAGAATTTCTAAAATAAATTCAACACAATTACTCTAACTGACAAACAGACAAACTGATGCAAATAGTGCAGACCCAGATCAAATTGCCCATTCAGGAGCAGTTAGATACGGATCTACACTTTTTGCTTCTCCATTAGAGTATCAAAGCAGTACAGAAATCACTTATTCAGCTTTTCCAATCGGTGGACAGGGAAGTTCGGTGTACAAATATTTAGATTTACAATGCAGCCTCTCTATAACGGCCACTAAATTACATCAAGTATTTTGTGTTAAAGGCAAGTGGCTGCTTAAAGCAAGGTGAAAGTAAAACAGAACGCTCCTATAGGAGCGTTCTGTTTTACTTTCACCTTGCTTTAAGCAGCCACCTGCCCTAAATACCAACTAATTAACACAATTTAGTGGTCATTATAGAGAGGTTTTACTGTATTTATGATACATGCACTATGGAAAAGTGAAACAATCTTCTAGCTGTAAGCTACATATGGAATAAATGCACTGTCATTATCATAGCCCTGTGTAAAACTCAAGACTCTCATAATAAGAGTATTTTAGTACTTAAGTATTTCTCACATTTACTTTTAACCAATCATATTAGTTCTTATGTGCAATACCTCATCTCTTTTGGCACCGGTGTATTTTTTTTTTAAAATTGATTCCATGGATTAAAAGTTGAAAAATGAAATCACAAACCAATCTGAGTGTTGAGTGCAAAACTGAAGTAACTACATTTTTCAACCTTTACAATAATTAAAAATAATTGTTTTCTTAAAATTGTCACAGTTGATTCTTTCATTTTTACTGAAAAGTGCTATCAAAATGTCAAACAGTAAGCCGCACCATCTCATCAGGATTCAAGCGTTTTGCAAAAGCATCATGAGTTCAACCCATGTTTTGTACGTACAGCAGTTTTGAACTCAACCCTCAATAATTTCGGGCAAAACACAAACCACTAAAAAATATTCAACTCTGTCTGAGTCCACAACTGGGTCCATGCTTATAAAACTTTTAGTTGAGTCTGAGAACGTTCTCAAGCATTTGATTGGTCAGATTTGAGCCTTTGGCTCAAATCTGACCAATCAAAAGCTTGAGAACTCAAATCTGACCAATCAAAAGCCTGAGAACGAAACTCAGACTCAACTAAAAGCTTTATAAGCATGGACCCTGATGTAGAGGATAAAAACCTGTAAATGGAGTAATCCAATGTACAACAATGAGATTATTAAAAGAAATTGATAACAATTTCAAATTAAACACCAGAATCTGAAAGTCAGTGGGAAATATTTGAGCAGTGCCAGAGAAAAGAGTTCAGGGTATAAAAGCAGTGTAGATCTAGACCAGTCTGACACTAATCAATAATGTAAAACCTCTCTAAAGTGATTTCTTAACGAACTGAGCATGTGCGTCTTTAAAAGCAGCTGGCTGGGGTATATAACAGAAGGTCTCTGCTAAATGAATAAAGCATATGGGTATATAACAGAAGGTGGCTACTTAATGCATAATGCATGTTGATCTTTACTAGCAGGTGGCTACTTAATGAATAAAGCATAAGGATCTTTCAAAGCAGGTGGTTGCTCTATGAATAAACAATGTCTGTAAAAGCAGAAGGTCTTTAACCCTTTCCTCCATAGGCTATTTTTAGATCCAACCTCTTTCAATAAATCTACCAAAAAGGAACATTAATTAGAGAAAACAAAAATGTTAAAATTTTGTAGTTTGAAACCATTGTGATAAATAGAGCATTTGCTCCTACAGGAGCAAATGCTCTATTTATTACAATGGTTTCATAAACTGACTTTTACAGAGGTGTAGAAAGGTGTATTTATGGAGGAAAAGGTTAAGAGTATGTGGCTGTTCCATAAATAAGGCATGTGGGTTTTAAAAGGTGGCTGCATAATGCATACAAAATGTGGGTCTCTAATAGCTGGCGACTACTTTAGGAAATAAGCATGTGAGTGTAACCGGGTTTCTCTGAGAGAAAATATACCCGTCAGGTGTGGGGATCGAACTTGAGACCTGGAGATTCCTAGTCAAGCACTCTATCGCATCACCATAAAAGCCAGCTTGCACCGCAAGGCTGAACAAGTGTTGATACAGGTAAACTACACCCCGTGATACGAGTCTTTAAAAGAAGTTGGTTGCTTAATGAATAAAGCATGTGAGCCTTTGAAATAGGATGGCTTACTAACAGAAGATAGCTGCTTAAAACATGAAGCATGTAGGTCTTTAAAAGAAGGTGGCTGCTTAATGCAGAAAGCAGGTGGGTCTTTAAGAGGTGGCTACTTAATGAGTAAAGCATGTAGGTATTTAAAAGAAGACAGTTACTTCATGAATGAAGTGTGTGGCTATTTTTTCAATAAAGTATATGGTTCTATAAAATAAGTTGGCTGCTTAATAAACCATGTGGTTTTTAAAAATAGGTGGATTACTTACTGAATAAAGCATGTGGGTATTTAAAAGAAGGTGGGTTACATACTGAATAAAGCATGACTTTGTGGGTATTTAAAAGAAGGTGGGTTACTTACTGAATAAAGCATGTGGGTATTTAAAAGGTGGCTACTTAATGAGTAAAGCATGTTCAGTTTGCAGAAGAAAAACCTTTCATTAACAATGTTTATTTTGTCAATACCATAGTAAAATGGGCGACTTGTAAATTGAATAGCTCTAAATCTTATTGGAAGTTCTTGTTTGTGACATAATTTCTTAAAGCGTCATCGATGCCTTACGACTTAGTTATAAAGCTCATGCTTCAATAACCTTGCTACTTCCTTTTAAGCATTTTTTACAAAGATGCAAAACAGGAGGACACTAATAATCAAGATAAGGAACATGTAACACTTTAAAAAATTGTTTTTCAAAAAGTCCCAGAATTGAGCTTATGCAGCTTTAAAAGACGATAACTATTGAATACAGCATGTGGGTCTTTAAAAAGAAGATGGGCGCAAAATGCATAAAGCATGTGAACCTTAAAAAGCAGGTGGCTGTTAGATGAAAGCTTAACACAGAATGAATGTAATGCAGAGATGCTCCCTTGGGAGCTTTCTGCATAACTACATGTACTGGGAATTACAAGGCATTGCCCTGCGTTAAGCTACTCCCTATCCAAAGAGCTAGAATGACAGACATTGTAGCATCAGATCTATATTGTTTCATTAGCAAACAGAGCAGACACTGATCAGACAGCTTCTATAGGAGCCATCTGATCTGGGTTGACTCTCTATACAAAGGCATTAAAGACGTATATATAAATGGAATAAGGGTTAACCCTTTCCTCCATAAATACACCTTCCTACGCCTCTGTAACAACCACTTCTTGAAACCCTTGTGATAAATAGAGCATTTTCTCCTATAGGAGCAAATGCTCTATTTATCACAATGGTTTCAAACTACAAAATTCTAAAATTTCACTTTTCTCTAGTAAATGCTCCTTTTGGGTAGATTCATTCAAAGAGGTTGGGTCTAAAAATAGCCTATGGAGGAAAGGGTTAAGTCATCATGATAGAGAGGCTTTACTGTATCTAGAAAATATAATGTTTTCTTGTCTGTAAACCTAGCAAACACCGTAAAGTCGTGTCAAATGCCACACCTGGCTAAGAGATTACAGTAAAACTTATTTATAACGAACTCTGATAAAGCGAATTCCCGCTTATAGCGAACTAAATTTGGTTCCCCGGTCGATATCTTCATTAATGCTATACAGACTATTATGTTTAGTGCGAAGTTGGTTAGAGCGAATTTTCGCTTATGGCGAACTGATTTTCCAGTACCTTTATTCACAAAACACTTCAAAAGTCCTTCGTTAAAGCGAAGTTTTACCTTGCTACTATCTTCAAGCACCTGTGTATTTCGCACGATTAACACCATGTCGCATAGGTGTTAAAACACACACTATCTATTTGGAGCGAACTGTGAAGCGATCCGTAAAGCATGTATTCTTCACGGTGGTAGGGTATAATTAAACACCGCTAGCCGCGGGGCATATATATGCACTTAAAAGTACGGGTTGTAGCTAAAAATTGTTAAGATATGATGTTTGTTTTTTATTTTCAAAATAAATACTTGAAGTCTTTTGGTTTTGTTAGTCCCTCCCCGTTCGCATATTATTTCAGCATTTTCCGCTAAAAATAGAATCTACCGCGCTGACTCCGATGACGACACAGATCTATAAGGAATATTTGCCCCTGCTCACATACGCAGAGTCTTTGTCCGCTATACCCAATTTGCATCGGACATTGGAGCAACGACCAAATGCTCCTGATTTTTTGAAACACTGACATTTATGAAACAGTTATTTGGCAAGTTTCAAGCATCAACGTGTGTTCAAAAGCAAATGACCGACTTCTTCCACAAAGAGTAAGCTGTATAATGAATGTTGTGCATTTTGGGAGTTTGATCGCAACGCATACATGTCTGAATTACGGTTTAATAAATATTGAACAGTCGTTTGCCAAAGTCATAATTTATAGCGAACTTCGTACTATCAATATAGCGAATAATGTTTATAGCGAAGTAAATCCTTCAGTCCCTTGGAATTCGTTATAACCGAGTTTTACTGTATATATGTTCTGAGAGTCTGGGATCATCAGATTCAAGCAAAATTTTAATAGTTTTAAAATCAGGGGCCTTTGTCTTCACTGCCTTCAAAACACCTGCAGAACCTATTACTAGAGTAACAGTGTAAACATAGAATATGTGAGAATCTAGAGTCAATGGGAAATATCTGGATATTTCCCGCTCTCATCCCATACCTGGACTGGTATCTGTGAAAACATCATGACTAATACATATTGCATGATTTAACAAAGTTTGAAATATTAACATGAATTATAAGATTCCTTAATATTGCACAAAAATACATTTTATAACACAAGCAGGCACAAACTAACAGGTTACAACAATAACTGAAACAGGTATAACCTTTAGCATGCTATGGGCAAATTCACGATTACCTTTGCAAACAGTTGGATCCACATGAACTGCCAAATAGCTATGGGTCTCATCAGAATCTACACTATCTGATACTCAGATTATGCCTTTGAATATGGTTGAGAACATATTTCAAACTCTGAATGATGTGTCCACACAAATTTGCTCAGGAAACTAAAGGTTAAACCAGTTCATGAGACTAGACCCATTACACCATTTGGCCTGCACTAGCATTAACCCTTTACACCATTTGGCCTGCCCTAGTTTTAACCCTTTACACCACTTGGTCTGTGCTAGCATTAACCCTTTACACCACTTGGCCTGCACTAGCATTAGCCCTTTACACCACTTGGTCTGTGCTAGCATTAGCCCTTTACACGACTTGGTCCCCACTGGCATTAAGCCTTTACACCACTTGGTCTGTGGTAGAATTAATCCTTTACAACACTTGATCTGTGCTAGCATTAACCCTTTACACCACTTGGTTCCCACTAGCATTAACCCTTTACACCACATGGCCTGCACTAGCATTAACCCTTTACACCATTTGGCCTGTGCTAGCATTGACCCTTTACACCATTTGGCCTGTGCTAGCATTAACCCTTTACACCACTTGGCCTGCACTAGCATTAACCCTTTAGCTGATATATACGCATTTTTACGCATTAGCAAACAGAGCAGACCCTGATCAGACAGCTCCTCTAGGAGCTGTCTGATCAGGGTCTGCTCTGTTTGTTAACTACGTAATATAGACCTAATTCTGCAGCTTCTGTCATGGTCAACAAATTTATCTCCATAAATTCCCATATTGATTCTGAGCCCGCTAGTGGTGAATTGATAACCTATTCGAAAATTTGGATCACACCAAATCGTTCTGCATCTTAACAAGACCAAAACTGTTTGACACTCTGATTATGTCTTGAAAATGATGATTCATTGTATCCAAACTGTTTGTAAGACATTCACAGGTTTGGTCTTATGGATGTCAAAGGTTAACACTTGCCTCATAGGCTATTTTTAGATCCAACCTCTTTGAATAAATCTACCAAAAAGGAGCATTAACTACAGAAAAGTAAAAGTTTAGAATTCTGTAGTTCTAAAACCATTGTGATAAATAGAGCATTTGCTCCTTAAGAGCAAATGCTCTATTTATCACAATGGTTTCAAAAAGTGACTTTTACAGAGGTGTAGAAAGGCGTATTCATGGATAAAAGCGTTAACACTTACCCTGTTTAATATTCTTGTGAATAATAAACACATCAGGAATATTAATTAGCTGAAATGTTATAATGTAACCTTTTTAAGGAATTCCTTTGCTTTGACAAAAACTGTAGAATCAGATATATATCAAGTAAACAGCAAACAGAGCTGATCTTGATCAGACTGCTCCTATAGGAGCCATCTGATCTGGGTCTACTGTGTTTCCAAATGCGTGGAAAGGCATTTATATGTGGTAAAAGGTTAAATGCAGTAACAAATTACATAATTACATGACAAAGATGAAAAACAAATTCCTAATGGAAACTCTCTCCATCTTACATCCATCTATATCAGCTCCATACTCAATTGTATTCAATAAATAATGTGATATATAAATATATGTGATAAGTAATATAGTACATTATATAAAGTTTAAATTTTGTCACTATGACTTAACATTTAACAATAAAAAATTATATATGTATATCTGTGTTCCTTTTAACCCTTAACCTGATGAATATTCATGCAAGAACTAATTACATCATGAATATTTCTTACCTGATTATTTAATACAGTAAAACCCCGCTAATGCGACCACCAAAATTCTGGGTGGCAGAGGCAGGTGGTAGCTTAATGCAGGACGAAAGTTATGCAGAAAGCTCCTATAGGAGCTTTCTGCATAACTTTCGTCCTGCATTAAGCAACCACCTGCTTTAGACGACATCAGTGGCTGTTTATTAAGTGGTCGTATTAGCAGGGTTTCACTGTATTTATAATGGCATATGAACAAAGGGTGTTTGGGCCATCGCAGAAACTGTAGCCAGATCTACATAATTCCATAAGGCTTAATCCTTTCCCTGTTCTGTATTTAGGCTAAACTTCAATACCTACTGCATATTCATTAACAATATTGTTATAAAGAAATATGGAAGGTGGAACATTGTAGACATTATAGAAAGCAAGGAAACCGATCTATCAAATTCTATTAGCAAACAGAGTAGACCCTGATCAGACGGTAGACCCTGATCAGACGGCTCCTCTAGGAGCCGTCTGATCTGGGTCTACTCTGTTTGTAAATGCGGGAAAACACGTTTATATGAGGGAAAGGGTTAAGCAAACGGAGCACACCCTGACCCTACAGAAGCAATCTGATCTGGGTCTACTCTGTTTGCGAAGGCCTGAAAAGATGTCTCTATCAGGTAAAGGGTTAACCTATGTAACTTCTGTGAAAAGTAGGGTTTAGATAAAACACTGTACAAGTATATATATCTACATACATGTATATATAAGCCGATGGTTATTTTCATTTCTCTTTCAACACATTAAATAACTTTATATGCTTCTTGTTTGTTAACCTTTATTTCTTAAGTATTCATGTAAAAAATAAGGGCATAATGGATATGAATTACATGACAGTTTATAATGGTATATGAACACACAAATTAAGCAATGGCAGAACTGTAGCATTGAGACCTATATTATTCCATAAGCAGAGAGAGCAGATCCTGATCAGACAGCTCCTACAGGAGCAGGTCTATTCTGTTTACACCCTGACTTTCACCCTGCATTTAGCTGCCACCTGTCTTAAAGACCAATAATGATACTTGTTTTAGTGTCAATCCTACCCGGGGTTTACTGTATATAGAAATTTATTATAGATTAATGGATTAAACTGTCCATATAATATTTTTCTACTTCTTTTCAAAACACCATTATGCTAGAGAAAATTTGCAAATCATGCTTTTCCGGTAAGTTAACCATTTACAGTATACATGTATATACTGTTTGAAGGCTTCACAAACAGAACAAACCCAGATAAGACAGTTCCTATAGGTGTCATCTGATCAGAGTCTGCTTATGGAATTATACAGATCTAATTTCAGTTTCTGCCATAGCCCAAAACCCCCATCCATGTTCATATGCCATTATAAAATATCAACCGATATCATTATTTCTTACTTGAATTTTCATCAAGTATTATTGTTTGGTAAGAGAATACAGTAAACCCCCACTAAACCAAATGTTCAATTTAGTATAAATATCGGTCTTGGAGACAGGTGGCAGCCTAATGCAGGGCAAAAGAGCTTTCTGCATTACTTTTACCTTGCCTTAAGCAGACATCTGCCTAAAAGTATCTAAATTTTTCTCTACTAGAATTCCAGTTTTGAGAGGTTTTACTGTACTTTCAATTTGGTGGGGCATAAATAAGACCTAGAGCAATGCACATTGGTGTCAATACCAAGAATGAACTTCTCTCTTTCATATTTTTCAGCCGGATATTACATTGCCAATATGCATGACAGAGTTGTGTCTCTATCTGACTGAGGCTCTTATGACAAGTTTGTCCGCCTTGGTCACAAAAGCAAGGGCAATAACTCTTCCCGAATTAATTTCACTAAAAAATTCCACACTTACCGGACGATTCCACAAACACATACACTAACATTCCTATACAGTTTCATGGCTGTATATCAATACCGTTTGAGTTGCCCACAATCCAAGTTGAAAATCACCAATTTTAAATCAGTCAATGATTAATTTTACACCCATATTAGATGAAGCACCATCAAAATAATCAATCAGGTGCATATCATGTATTGATAAACATGACTTTAAACTAAGTTTCATGGCTGTATATCAAATACTTTTTCCGTTATATATGACAAATATTGAAAATCACCAATTTTCATTAAGTCAATGGTCATAACTTTGCCAGTATTTGATAAATCCGTTTTAAAATCCCTTTACTCTATAAATACGCCTTTGCAAACAGAGTAGGGGCCATCTGATCAGGGTCTACTCTGTTTGCTTATGATATAATAAATATGTAATTCTACAGTTTCTGCCATGGCCAAAACTTCCGATGTCCATGTCCTATCATAAAAATCAATCTTATTAATATTCATGATGTCATTATTTCTTACATAAATATTTATGGAGTAAATGGATAAATGGATGGTGTACAACTAAATATTGCCAAATTTCAACAATGTCATGGGGCACAACTACATCCGTACTAGGTGAACTGCTTCACATGATGTAAGCATTCCTGAAAAGTTTCATGACTCTAACTCAAATACTTTAACCCTTTCCCTCATATAAACATGTTTTGACGCATTTGTAAACAGAGTAGACCCAGATCAGACGGCTCCTAGAGGAGCCGTCTGATCAGGGTCTGCTCTGTTTGCTAATATAATTTGATAGATCCATTCCTTTACTTTCTAAAATGTCTACAATGTTCCACCTTCCATATTTCTATTAACTATTTTGTTAATGAATATTCAGTAGGTATTGAAATTTGGCCTAAATACAGAACAGGGAAAGGGTTAATGGATACATTCAGCAAAACATTTTTAGATGGGAGAATGAGCAAATGGGTGGAAAGGGTAAATCTACATGATCGCCATCCAAAGTGGAGCTATGAAAAAGACAATACCTCAATTTTATCCTGAAAAACAAAAAGCCCAACTACAAATATTTTCAATCTGTGTCATAACAAATATGAGCATGCTATGTTTGATATAGGGCTGACAATGATACATACATGTACAAATGTATACTATAAGACTATAGCATAAGCAATCTTACATTTAACCCTTTA
This sequence comes from Azorinus chamasolen, assembly GCA_963576725.1. Taxonomy (NCBI): domain Eukaryota; kingdom Metazoa; phylum Mollusca; class Bivalvia; order Cardiida; family Solecurtidae; genus Azorinus; species Azorinus chamasolen. Next base: position 26,105,023 of record OY755235.1, on the reverse strand, counting down.
CTCCATGAATATTCATGCAAGAAATAATGACATCATGAATATTAATTAGATTAGTTGTAATAATAGCACATACGCACAAGGAATTTTGACCATGGCAGAAACTGTAGAATCATATCTATACTATATAAGCAAACAGAGTAGACCCTGATCAGACGGCTCCTAAAGGAGCCGTCTCATTTGGGTCTACTTGGTTTGCATAGAATGGTATCTTTATGGAGTAATGAGTTAAAATACTGTAAATGATAAATTGCACATTCAAATAAGTCCCTTAACTTACATTTTAGGTGGTTTCAAACATAAAATTCTATGAATGGTCATGTTTTGTGCATTTACTATAATACATGATTCTACTGTAAAAATATCAATCAAACCACAAAACCCATTCCATGTCATAAATACCACAATTTGATCTTCAACCTAGGTTTGATTTTGATGGGACTTTACAAACTTTTAATTCATTAGTATCTCCAGTGATTGACAAAAAGCCTCATCACTGGCCAAACCATTACATAGTCAAAATCTAACTATTGACAAATAGGCAACATTTTTAAATGAACAAAACCTTATCACTTGCCCAAACCTTTACATAACTCTGGACACACCTTTACATAGGCAACACTTTTAAATGAACAAAGCCTTATCACTAGCCAAACCTTTACATAACTCTGGACACACCTTTACATAGGCAACACTTTAAAATGAACAAAACATTATCACTTGTCAACCCTTTACATAACTCTGGACACATCTTTACGTAGGCAACATTTTTAAATGAACAAAACCTTATCACTTGCCAAACCTTTACATAACTCTGGACACACCTTGCCAAACCTTTACATAACTCTGGACATACCTTTACATAGGCAACACTTTTAAATGAACAAAACCTTGTCACTTGTCGAACCTTTACCTAACTCTGGACATACCTTTACATAGGCAACATTTTTAATTGACCAAAACCTTATCACTTGCCAAACCTTTACATAACCCTGGACACACCTTTACATAGGCAACACTTTTAAATGAACAAAACTTTATTACTTGCCAAACCTTTACATAGGCAAAACCTAACTCTGGAAACACCTTTACACAGGCAATGCTTTAAAATGAACAAAGCATTGTTACTACATTGTATTTGACACTTTACATAGGCAAAATCTCAACTCTGAACAAACCTTTACATTGGCCTACAGTTCTGTCCCAATATCAAAGGTGGATTAAAACTTGCTATCAAGAATAGCGTGGAAATTGTTGCTTGTACAGTAAAACAATTCCATACACAGTAGAACTAAAACATCTCCATGATTTTGACCCATCTCTTAATTCTAAGTATACCTGGAACCATTTAAACAAATTTGATATCCAAAGCAATAAATACTACAGAATTTGTATGGTAAGGTAGTTTTAAAGTCTGCTACATTTCACTTTCCACTACAATTTTCTTACACTATATATTTGATATACAAGCTTTATTCACTTTCTCTGCAAAACAGCAACCTGTGTGCTAAAATGTTTGTATCCCTGTGAGTCACCCAGTTTCTAAGCTACTAATCAAAACTGTTTTCCAAAGTTATCACTGACTCGCCAACAGACAGCATCAACAGACTAATGAAGACAGACCCAGCAGTATATGGTTTGGTTTTCCATGGTTGGTGATGCACACACACTGTACAATCCTTTTCAATTAACCCTCTACCTGATTAATATGCACGTAAGAATTAATGATTATGAACATTTATTAGCTGATTTTTATAATGGCACAAACTGTAGAATCAGATCTATATTATTCCATCAGCATACAGAGTAGACACTGATTAGATAGCTCCTACAGTAGTCATCTAATCTGGGTCTACACTGTTTGTAAAAGTGTGACAGACATCTCTATCAAGTAAAGGGTTAAGTGCATTGGTGTTTTATTTGTTCAGTCCTGGTATTGCACTGTTGAGGATTGGTAGGATCTGTCTATGTCCCCACTTTGTCTGTCAGCTCCCAAGCTTTGTTGGTGCTGCTGTCTTCCATTACCTGCTGGGGGCTGTTTGTCAATTGCTCCATATGACTGGGCAAGGGTGTCTGATGCAGACAGCCCAGGTCTGGTGTCACGAATCTGATCTTCCGATAACACACTGGCCACAAAACGCTGAAAAGTAAAAAAAAACATACCGGTATATCAGCTGCATTACAAGAAATTGTGATTTTTGGACATTGCATACATGTACAGTGTAGACAAGTCACTGCTTTGACAGGACACACAATATATACCATTTGCAGCATTTTGTGGTTGGATTGACTTTTCAATATTTACAGTATCAAGACATTTTTTATTGGCAAAGACTAAAATACTGAGGTAAATGTTTGACAGCAGAATTTACAATACAAAAGCAAGCCTGTGATAGTCTGATACATTAGTCTCCTACAGCAGCCGTCTAATTTGGGTCTACTCTGTTTGCAAAGGCATTGAAAGCTGTATTAATGGAGGAAAGATTTAACTAATTAAATGTCATTTTCTTATCCTGGTTTCACTGAGATTCCATATCATTTAAAGTATTTTTCTTAAAGTTTTATAAGCATTTGATTGGTACTTTCAAGAATGTCTTGACTTAAATGGGTATCAAGCAAACAAATAATTTTACCAAACAACTCTGGAAAATCTTAAAAGCATGAATTAAAACATTTATAAATCTACCCTTTAAAAATTAAATTCATCAAGAAAATTCCATTAATATATTTATGTTACAACTGTTGCTACAATGTGGCTCAAATGAAAAGATAAAAATCATTTCCAAATGGAAATATAATTATCTACCTTTTGCCTTTTATGCACTTGGCAAGTTTGGAAATACAGGAACCAACTTTTGTGCTTTGTAAACAATGTAAAACAAGATCAGTCACAGTTTAAATTTTAAAATGCAGTGTCTGATCTGGTTCTGCATTGTTTTCAACCTATCAGAGCCTATTCTGTTTTGTTTGACAAACAGTGTAGAGAACCTGATCTGATGTCATATTCTGTATATGACAGCTGATCTCGTTATCACTTAAAGGTTATTTTAGTATAACAGGACTCATAAATAGGGGGTGCAAGGAGCACTGTGTATGGTCTACTACTAGAAGCACTGTGTAAGAGTGGCTTACTACAAGGAGCACTGTGTAAGTGGTGTGTGGCCTACTACTAGGAACACTGTGTAAGTGATGTGTGGCCTACTGCTAGGAACAATGTGTAAGTAATGTGTGGCCTACTAACAGGAACAATGTGTAAGTGATGTGTGGCCTACTACTAGGAACAATGTGTAAGTGGGGTGTGGCCTACTACTAGGAACACTGTGTAAGTGATATGTGGCCTACAGCTAGGAACAATGTGTAAGTGATGTGTGGCCTACTACTAGGAACACTGTGTAAGTAATGTGTGGCCTACTAAAAGGAACAATGTGTAAGTGATGTGTGGCCTACTACTAGGAACACTGTGTAAGTAATGTGTGGCCTACTAAAAGGAACAATGTGTAAGTGGGGTGTGGCCTACTACTAGGAACAATGTGTAAGTAATGTGTGGCCTACTAAAAGGAACAATATGTAAGTACATGCAATGTGTGGCCTACTAACAGGAACAAGGCAGTCCAAAGGACAGCTATATCCCCCACCGCCGCCACCTAAATTAAGACATTGACCTTAAGGTGATACAATGGGTTTTAACGTGGTTGACATTCAACCTTCCAGTTGTTAAGAAAATAGGACGCGGAAACAAATATAATGGAAACTGAAGGTAAGAACACGACTTTCAAATGTGACCTTGACCTTGAGCCGACATGACTGCCACATGTGTTCTGCACATCATCTCAATTCGGTTAATATTTGACTCAAGTTTTATGAAAATCCTTCAAATGGTTTAGAAGATATGGAGCGGACTCGAAATGTAATGGAAATTGAAGATTAAATCACTTGGCCTTCAAATGTGACCTTGACCTTGAGCCAACATGACTGCCACATATGTTCTGCACATTGTCTCAACGTGGTTAACATTTGAGGCAAGTTTCTTGAAAATCCTTCAAGGGGTATAGGAGATAACGAAACTATAATGGAAATTGAAGGTAAGAACACTTGATCTTCAAATGTGACCTTGACCTTGAGCCGACATGACTGGCACATGTGTTCTGCACATCGTCTCAATTTAGCTAACATTTAACTAAACTTTTATGAAAATCCTTCAAAGGCTTTAGAAGATATGGAGCGGACACGAAAATGTAACGGAAATTAAAGGTTAGAACACTTGACCTTCAAACGTGACCTTGACCTTGAGCCAACAGGACTGCCGCATGGGTTCTGCACATCGTCTCAATTCATTTAATATTTGACTCAAGTTTTATGAAAATCCTTCAAAGGGTTTAGAAGATATGGAGCGGACACGAAACTGTAATGGCAACTGAAGGTTTAAACACTTGACCTTCAAATGTGACCTTGAACTTGAGCCGACATGACTGCCACATGTGTTCTGCACATCGTCTTAATTTGGTTAATATTTGACTCAAGTTTTATGAAAATCCTTCAAATGGTTTAGAAGATATGGAGCGGACACGAAATGTAATGGAAATTGAAGATTGATCTTCAAATGTGACCTTGACCTTGAGCCGACATGACTGGCACATGTGTTCTGCACATCGTCTCAATTTAGCTAACATTTAACTAAACTTTTATGAAAATCCTTCAAAGGCTTTAGAAGATATGGAGCGGACACGAAAATGTAACGGAAATTAAAGGTTAGAACACTTGACCTTCAAATGTGAACTTGACCTTGAGCCAACAGGGCTGCCGCATGGGTTCTGCACATCGTCTCAATTCATTTAATATTTGACTCAAGTTTTATGAAAATCCTTCAAAGGGTTTAGAAGATATGGAGCGGACACGAAACTGTAATGGCAACTGAAGGTTTAAACACTTGACCTTCAAATGTGACCTTGAACTTGAGCCGACATGACTGCCACATGTGTTCTGCACATCGTCTTAATTTGGTTAACATTTGACTCAAGTTTTATGAAAATCCTTCAAAGGGTTTAGAAGATATGGAGCGGACACAAAAATGCAATGGAAATTGAAGGTTAAAACCCGTGACCTTCAAATGTGACCTTGACCTTGAGCCGACATATCTGCCACATATGTTCTGCACATCGTCTCAACTTGGTTAACATTTGAGGCAAGTTTCTTGAAAATCCTTCAAGGGGTATAGGAGATATGGAGCGGACACGAAATTGTTACGGACAGACGGACGGACAGACAGACGAAGGCCATTCCTATAACCCCCCTCCGCTATGCGGTGGGGGATAACAATGTGTAACTGATGTGTTGCCTACAAACAGGAACAATGTGTAAGTAATGTGTGGCCTACTAACAGGAACAATGTGTAAGTGATGTGTGGCCTACTAACAGGAACAAGAGGGCCATGATGGCCCTAAATCGCTCACCTGGTTACTATAGACATATGCATACACTATATTTCTATGTAAAAATAAGTCAGCTTCAGATTGGGGCCAATATGAAACCAAGGGCCATCATTTTAGGCCTGGAGTTTAAAATTTAAATAAAGGAACATTAGATGATGCTTCATATAAGTTTCAAAGTTCTGGGCCTTACAATTTCACAGAAGGAGATTTTAAAGATTTTCCTATGAAAAACTGATAAGCCAGGGGCGGGCCATTTTGGTCCAGGGATCATAATTTGACCAATCTTGGTAGAAAACCATTAGATGATAATACATACCAAATTTCAAAGGTCTATGCCTTACATTTTAGGAGGAGAAGATTTTCAAAGATTTTCCTATGAAAAACTGATAAGCCCCGGGGCGGGGCCATTTTTGGTCCGGGGGTCATAGTTTGAACAATCTTTGTAGAGGACCATTAGATGATGCTACATACCAAATATCAAATGTCTAGGCCTTATGGTTTCAGAGAAGGAGATTTTTTAAAGATGTTCCGATGAAAAACTGATAAGCCCCGGGGCGGGGCCATTTTTGGTCAAGGGGTCATAATTTGCAGAATCTTTGTAGAGGACCAATAGATGATGCTACATACCATATATCAGACGTCTAGGCCTTACGGTTTCAGAGAAGAAGATTTTTAAAGATTTTCCAATGAAAAACTGATAAGCCCTGGGGCGGGGCCAAATTTGGTCCAGGGGTTATAATTTGAACAATCTTTGTAGAGAACCATTAGATAATGCTACATACCAAATATCAATGGTCTAGGCCTCACGGTTTCAGAGAAGAAGATTTTTAAAGATTTTCCAATGAAAAACAGATAAGCCCCGGGGCGGGGCCATTTTTGGTCCAGGGGTCATAATTTGAACAAATTTTGTAGAGGACCATTAGATAATGCTACATACCAAATATCAATGGTCTAGGCCTTACGGTTTCAGAGAAGAACATTTTTAAAGATTTTCCAATGAAAAACTGATAAGCCCTGGGGCGGGGCCATTTTTGGTCAGGGGGTCATAATTTGAACAATCTTTGTAGAGGACCATTAGATGATGCTACATACTAAATACCAAAGGTCTAGGCCTTACGGTTTCAGAGAAGAACATTTTTAAAGATTTTCCTAAGAAAAACTGATAAGCCCCAGGGCGGGGCCATTTTTGGTCCGGGGGACATAATTTGAACAATCTTTGTAGAGGACCATTAGATGATGCTACATACCAAATATCAAAGCTCTAGGCTTTGTGGTTTCAGAGAAGAAGATGTTTAAGTAAATTGTTGACGACGCACGACGCACATACGTACGTACGCACATACGCACGACGCCGGAGCCAGCCCCCTCACAATACCTCACCTGGCACTTTGTGCCAGGTGAGCTAACAATGTGGAAGTGATGTGTGGTCTACTGATAGGAACATTGTGTAAGTGATGTGTGGTCTACTACTAGGAGCACTGTGTTAGTGATGTGTGGCATACTACTAACATCACTGTGTAAGTGATGTGTGGTCTACATGTACTACTAAGAGCACTGTGTAAGTGATGTATGACCTACTGCTAGGAACAATGTGTAAGTGATGTATGACCTACTGCTAGGAACAATGTGTAACTGATGTGTGACCTACTGCTAGGAACAATGTGTAAGTGATGTGTGGCATACTACTAACAGTGCTATGTAAGTGATGTGTGACCTACTGCTAGGAACAATGTGTAACTGATGTGTGACCTACTGCTAGGAACAATGTGTAAGTGATGTGTGGCCTACTACTAACATGCTATGTAAGTGATGTGTGACCTACTGATAGGAACAATGTGTAAGTGATGTGTGACCTACTGCTAGGAACAATGTGTAAGTGATGTGTGGCATACTACTAACAGTGCTATGTAAGTGATGTGTGACCTACTGATAGGAACAATGTGTAAGTGATGTGTGGCATACTACTAACATCACTGTGTAAGAGAGGTGTGGCCCAGTACTAAAAGCACTGTCAAAGTGTGGCCTATAACTAAGAGCCCTGTGTAAGTTATGTGTGGCTTACTACTAACAGTGCTATGTAAGTGATGTGTGGCATACTACTAACATGCTATGTAAGTGATGTGTGACCTACTGATAGGAACAATGTGTAACTCACAGTAAGTGATGTGTGGCCTACTACTAGGAGCATTGTGTAAGAGATGTGTGACCCAGTACTAAAAGCACTGTCAAAGTGTGGCCTATAACTAAGAGCCCTGTGTAAGTTATGTGTGGCTTACTACTAACAGCACTGTGTAAGTTATGTGTGGTATACTACTAACAGTGCTATGTAAGTGATGTGTGGCATACTACTAACAGTGCTATGTAAGTGATGTGTGGCCTACTACTAACATGCTATGTAAGTGATGTGTGACCTACTGATAGGAACAATGTGTAAGTGATGTGTGGCCTACTACTAGGAGCATTGTGTAAGTAATGTATGGCATACTACTAATAGCACTGTGTAAGTTATGTGTGGCGTACTACTAACAGTACTGTAGGTCTTTGCAACCTACATGGAAAAGCTCTTTACTTCTTTTTTACATTGTGATAATGGACAACAGTGCTTTGAATACCATTGCCTAGTCCAATAATAATTGATAATTTGGTGAAAGGAACTGTGTTACTGTGCTGTGTTAAATGTAATAAACAGCTTCCACTAACAAACAAATAATGTCATACTGCAAAAAGGATTGTCTTTTTACTTTTTATAAAAGAAAATACAGTGCAGTGATAATTTTGGATGACAAAACAATCTGTAAAAGTATTTATACATACAATGTATATATGTATGTCTGAGGATGTTACAGTAGAATTTCTCTAAAGTGGCAACTTAACGAAAAAGTGGGTGTCTTTGAAGGCAGGTGGTCTGTAAACCCTTTCCCTCATATGAACGCTTTTTCATGCCTTTCCAGTGTAGATCTGCTTTGTTTGCTTACAGAATTATATAGATCTGATCATACAGTTTTATGGTTGCTTAATGCAGGACATTACTTTTAACCAGCATTAAACTACCACCTGCCTAACAGACCCATAATGAGACCTCTTTTTGATGGCCACTGAAGACAAGTTCTACTGTAGAGCAAATGTAATGCAGAAATGTGTGAGCTATCTGTATTATTTTCATCCAGTATTGGCTACCACCGGAATGAAAGACCCAGAATTATGTTTCTTTTGAATGGCCATTGTAAAGGGGTTCAACAACATTGTGCAAACATATTTTATGGAAGGATATGATGCACAGTGAGGTCTCAGTTTATATGGTGCATTAACTTTAAATATTCAGACCCCTAATTTCTTCTCCCCTGGTGATGTCTCATGGTTTTGTACACATTGTCATATTTACTTTACCTATTTAGACACCCACTCACCTCTCTCCACTGATGATGACTCAAGGTTTGGGCACAGTGCTATTTTTACTCTAAATATCCAGATACCCAGTTTCCCCATTTCACAGGTGATATATCAAGGTTTTGGGTGCATTGACATAAAATATGTACTATTTGGTGTGGTGCATTTTGGGGACATTGGTGGTAGGTTTAACCTTGTGAATGCAGAAAATGACTTCTTGCATTTGTAAACAGTGTAAATCCAGATCAGAAGGATCCTGGAGGAGCCCTCTGCGTGGTCTACACTGTTTCCATTTCAAAATCCTTTAGCAATCAAATCAATTCCCAGTGAATGGACTCTTCTTTAACAATGATGGGACTTTTTCACTTTGAAACTTCAGCATTCAAAGGGCATTTGTGTATACAATACATGCTTACACTAGAAGACTTCAATGACACTGATGAAGGATTATCCCACATTTGGACATACTGCCAATTAACATGAGGTACAAACAATATCAATTTGAGAACTTGAATATATGGCATGCTTTAACCCTAATTCTGCTGAATAATTAAAACTCGACTCCTCCTTTTTCAAATACTATTTAAACAGAAAGTTGTAGCAATATTTGTCACTGAAAAAAACCCAGATTTTTATATGACAAACATTGCAGACCCTGATCAAAAGGCTCCACAGGAGCCCTTTATTCTGGGTCTATACCTTTTGCAAAGGTCTTATATATTCGAAAATTAAGGGTTTAACGGCATGTGTTCATTATATGAAAAGACACCATTTGTACTTTGCAAACAGTATGGAGATAGACCATGATGTGAATTAAGTGTTAATACATGTTTAAACTATTTATGGAATTAATTCTTGAAGACATGGGATACATGCAAACCTGGCAGACTTTTTGCAAAGACAAAAGACATGTACTTTTTATACAGCATTAATGTACTGTTGTTTCCATCCTTTTCCATGTTGTACTTTTACAGATAGAGTTCCTTTTGGTTCTTATAATTATTTTCAAACATTGTTTGAAGAACTGGCAATCTGTCTACCTGAAGGTTTCTAATTAAGGAACAAAGATGAATTGTGACTGCTATTACATTTTGAGAGTTAGCAGTGATGAAATGTTTGACAATTCCTGCGTGGGAAACACATACATGCTGTGTTACAAAATGGTTTTTCAAACACTGTATGAAGGATATATATGCACTAATACAAAGTGTTTTTTTCAAAGCACATAATTATATGCTGTGTTACAAAGCAGTTTTTATGAAGCACATATATGCTACGTTACAAAGTGCTTTTTTCAAACATTGCATGAAGCATAATATATGCTGTGTTACAAAATGTTTTTTCAAAGCACATATAATATTGCTGTGTTACTAAGTAGTTTTCAAAGCAAATATGTGCTGTGGTACAAAGTAGTTTTTCAAACATTGCATATAGCACATATATGCTGTGTCACAAACTGGTTTTTCAAAAAAAAAATATATTGCACAAAACACATATATGCTGTGCTACAAAGTGGTTTTCAAACATTGTGTGAAACACTGATTTTGCTGCAAGAACATTTTACAAATTCATAACAAAACACTGATAAACTGACTAGACTTTTTCCAGTGCACACAAATAGCAACAAATATACACGTATTAAGAAGTCACAAATGTTCATTAACTGGCTTTTGAAAACAAGTGTGACCTGATACAGTAAGACTCAACATTCATTCCAAATGTAATATGTTAGTCATCCTGCTACGAAAAATATCATTTTGTTGATATTTTTATTGTTATGCTTCATTAACCCTTTCCCTGTTGCATATTCATGTAAGAAATAATGGCATCATGAATATTAATTACATGAATGTTTATAATGGAATATGTACATAGGAGTTTTTGTATTGGTAGAAACTGTATAGAAATTGTAGAGGCAGATCCATTGTAATTTCATCAGCAAACAGAGCAGACCCAGATAAGATATCTCCTACAGGAGTAGTCTGATCTGGTCTACTCTGCATGCAAAAGCATGAAAAAGCACTTATATGAGGAAAAGGGTTAACTTTACTTTATTAGTTGACTTTTTGACTAGTGTCAAATATCTTGGATCTTGATCAGAGTCTAACTGGTTACTTGATCCAATTATAAACTGTATGCAAATGCATGTCAAGTCACAATCAGCAGAGTAAAGATGAAAAGTTACTATTACACTGTAATTAAGTTACTACACTCAGTATTACCTGGCCTTCAGCTGACTCAACATTGGAGTAATCACTGGCACCATCAAACTTCTGCAAGAAACCAAACAAGCATGCATGCAGTAGGGGATACATGTATATCATGCAAGCTCTCATTCCACAGAGACAGTATACATACAGAAAATATGATACCTAGACCCTTATATTGATAAAATCAAAGGTAACAAATATTCCTCTTGAATAAAAATATTACTTGTAAATTACTTGACTCAATATGTCTGACAGTTAACCCTTTACTTGATCATCCTGCCTTTTATGCCTTTGCAAACAGAATAGAAACTAAAAAGAATTGTGTCCAATATAGGACATAGAAGTCCTCCTGGTAATACTGTCTCTCTATCAAGCACTTTTCACTGTACTGTAGAACTTGTCTTAAGCAGCCATAAAAAAGGTCTAATTATTGGTCTGTTGTAGCTGCATGTCAAAAGCAACGCAGAAAGCTCCTATAGGAATTTTTTTATTTTTTTTACCTTGCATTAAGCAACCACCTGCTTTTTAAGACTTCAATGTTCAATAACTGAATGGCTACTTAAAACTGGTTCTGCTGTATGTTATATAGTGAAGAAAAGCATTAACCCATTCCCTCCTACTGACGCCTTTTGGCGCCTCTGTAAAAGTCATTTTTTGAAACCTTTGTGATAAATAAAGCATTTACTCCATAGCAGCAACTACTCTATATATCAGATTGGTTTAAAAAACTATTAAAAAATAAGTTTCTGGTAGATTTTTCAGAAGATATATTCAAAGAGATTGGATCCAACAATAGTCTAGGAGGGAATGAGTTAGGCAACCATCTGCTTTTCAAGACTCTATGTTCAGTAAATGAATAGCCACTTAGGACAGGTTCTACTGTAAACATTGGTCCATTTAAAAGTAGCAATATTTAACACTAGAAAGGCTTCAAGAAAATCTGCTTTTTTAAATAAGATACCATAACAAGTTCAAATTGAAACCTTTCAATCCAAAGTATTAACCCTTTACCCCATGAACATTCAAGTAAGAACAAATGACATCATGAATACAAGAGGGCCAAGATGGCCCTAAATCGCTCACCTGATTACCATAGATTTAAGACTTTTGCTGGGTAGCCCATGGGTAGGGCCAATATTGACATTAGGGCCAATATTTGAACAATGTTGATAGTGGACCATGAGCAGTGGTTCTACAGACAACAAGATTTTCAAAGATTTAGAATATTGACTTTATCAAGACAATGATTCTGACCAATGAAGATTGGGCTAAAAATTTGCCCTCTAGAGTATTTTTTCTAAGATTTGACCTAATGACCTACTTTTTATTCCAACCCCACCCATGATCACACTCAAGATTGGGCTAAAAATGTGGCCTCTGGAGTGTAAACAAGATTTTTCTAAGATATGACCCAGTGACCTACTTTTTGACCACATGTAACCCACTTTCAAAATTGTCCAAGATTTTATTAGGACAATCATTCTGACCAATTTTCATGAAGATTCGGCTATAAATGTGACCTCTAGAGTGTTCACAAGGTTTTCCTACTATTTGACCTAATGACCTAGTTTTTAACCCCACATAACCCACTTTCAAACTCATTCCAGATTTTATCAAGACAATCATTATGACAAAGTTTCATGAAGATTGGACAAAAAATGTGACTACTAGAGTGTTCACAAGGTTTTTCTACTGTTTGACCTAGTGACCTAGTTTTCAACCCCACTTGACCCACTTTCAAACTCGTCCAATGTTTTATCAAGACATTCGTTCTGATCAAGTTAGATGGAGATTGGACAAAAAAAGTGACCACTAGAGTGTTCACAAGGTTTTTCTACTGTTTGACCTAGTGACCTAGTTTTTAAACCCACTTTCGAACTCGTCCGAGATTTTATCAAGACATTCAATCTGACCAAGTTTCATGAAGATTGGACTAAAATTGTGACCATTAGAGTGTTCACAAGGTTTTGCTACTGTTTGACCTAGTGACCTAGTTTTTTACCCCACGTAACCCACTTTTCAAACTCCTCCGAGATTTTATCAAGACAATCATTCAGACCAAGTTTCATGAAAATTGGGCTAAAAATGTGACCTCTAGAGGGTTCACAAGGTTTTCCTACTATTTGACCTAGTGACCTAGTTTTTAACCCAACTTGACCCACTTTCGAACTCGTCCGAGATTTTATCAAGACATTCATTCTGACCAAGTTTCATGACGATTGGACTAAAATTGTGACCACTAGAGTGTTCACAAGCAAATTGTTGACGACGCACGACGGACAACGGACATTCAAGTCTCCCAAAAGCTCACCCTGAGCTTTGCTCAGGTGAGCTAATAAATAAGATCATTTTTTATTACATTAAAACCTCTCTATAAGGGCCACTAAATTGTGTTAATTAGTTGGTATTTAGGGCAGGTGGCTGCTTAAAGCATGGTGAAAGTAAAACAGAACGCTCCGTTTTACTTTCACCTTGCTTTAAGCAACCCCCCTGCCTTAAACACAAAATACTTGATGTAATTTAATGGCCATTATAAAGAGGTTTTACTGTATTAGAGCATGTGAATACAAAAAGTGTTGGCCATGGCAGAAACTGTAGAATCAGATCTATATTTTCCATAAGCAAACAGAGCAGACCCTGGTCAGGCAGCTCCTAAAGGAGTCTACTCTGTTTGCATATGTGTTAAAAGGCATTAAAAGGCATATTCATAGAGTAAAGGGTTAAAGATAACAACAAAAAGTTGAAGACCTTCGAACCAAAGGAACAAAAATTCAAAAAATGTAAATAGAATCATATCATGAATCATGGCAGAGAGACATTCAAAAATGTGTAGACCAAATCAGACAAATTGTCAGAGTAACTTTATCTGACCATGTTCTGTGCCTTAAAAATTTAGTTGTTTTCTTATATGCTGTAAACAGTGTAGACCTTTTTCTGATAGAAGATCTGGGTCTACACTATTTTAGAGTACATGCCATTTATCCTATGATACAGCTCTGACACCGAGAGTCTTCAATTGAACAAACTGACAATATTACCTCGAACAATCTTGACGATTCAACATAAAAAATCTTAGGAGAGAAATAATATTTTGCTGTTTGTCCATGAGTCAAGAAAACACAACTGTATGATATCACCAACTCCTTGCTCACAGGTAAAAATAAATATATTAACTCAAAACCCTTATGGAGATAAAATTAAAAAAATATCCAAAATACAGTCATGTACTTTACAGCTGTTAACCCTACACTTCATGGAGAAGCCTTTTAATGCATTTACAAACAGAATAGACCCATTAAAAAAATTCAGTTAAATAATATTCATATATTGATTATTTCTAATACAGTAAAACCCCGCTAATGCGACCACCAAAAAGGGGCATAATTCTGGGTGACAGAGGCAGGTGGTAGCTTAATGCAGGACGAAAGTTATGCAGAAAGCTCCTATAGGAGCTTTCTGCATAACTTTCGTCCTGCATTAAGCAACCACCTGCTTTAAACGGCGCCAGTGGCTGTTTATTAAGTGGTCGCATTAGCGGGGTTTTACTGTACATATATTCATGAGATAAAGGGCTAATAATACATGAAGTACATGTATACACGCTGGTTATAAGCAGTGCATTCAACTGCATTCTCTGAGAGTATAATGACATCAGTCATATCAAGGCATTAAGGGTACTATGACATCTGCAGACTTTTTAGATCCAGCTCTACTGTACTGGGGAGTGGCTTATTGTTGAAGCTTTAGCATTAAATATTACAGCCATGGTAGGAACTATAGTTATCACTGAATGAGATTTATAACCTACCATAAGCTCTTGTCAAAGTACAGTAAAACCCCTCTAAACTAGAAATTCAAATTAATATAAATGCTGGTCTTTAAGACAGGTGGCAGCTTAATGCAGGTTAAAACTAGAGGTTTTTGTCACAAAAACAGATGTCCCCCCCCCCCACCACACACACACACTGCGATACATTGTCACATTTCTGTACATGAGAACTCAACCGGACAAGATGTGTAACAGACAGACAGACAAACAACTTTAACAAAAACATTGTGTAAAGGGAAATAATTCAAAATGTTGCTACCATAGTAATGGACTTGATGAATTATACTTCCCCTCATTATGTGCTTTCCACATCACATGTTTTCAAGAAAGTTTCAAGGGGCAATAATTCCAATATAAGTGAGCCAGAGTTATGAACCTTATGCATGACACTTCCTCTTATCATGCTCTTTCCATGTATGAAGTTTCAATCCAATGGCATGAGCCATATAGGAGTTATCGTGCGGACAAAAAAATGTGAAAAAATGTACAAGGGGAAATAACTCCAAAATTCGTGAAGCCAGAGTTATGGACCTTGTGCATGACACTTCCTCTCATTATGCTCTTTCCATATATGAAGTTTCAACCAACTGGCATTAGGCATATAGAAGTTATCTTTCGGACAAGAAAGTGTGACAGACAGACGGACGGATGGATGGACAGACAGACAACTCTCGCAAAACCAATATGTCTCCCCAATATAAATATGGGGGAGACATAATTCATGCAGAAAGCTCCCAGAGAAGCATTCTGCATTACTTTCACCCTGTATTAAGCAGCCACCTGCCTAAAAGGACCCAAATTGTTCTTTAATAAAGGGTTATGGTATACAGTTTCAGTAATTGCTGAAAATGACCTGAACAAAAAAGAACAGACTGATGGATGGATGGACATGGTGACTCTGGCATAACCCCCACCCCAACTACCCATCTACCTTTGTGGGGATACATGTACATACAGGCCCTGACCACATGCAGCATTGTAAAACAGTGACTGATCTGGTTCACTTTATACAAATGTCCAATAGTGCCCAGTTTCCCATGATACATGCAACGTAATGTAATAATACATTTCCTATACAGTTGATATAATAGGACAGTAACTTATAAACTAAGGTTCTAGATAACATACGTCATTATCATAATCCTCCCTTCAGTCCAGTTCATAACAAACTTGCAGTCTTCAAAAATGATTCGATGCTGCAAAGTGATACAGCATCTCATCAGGATCAAAACTGTTTCAAAAATAGTCAAGTTTTATCCAAATCAAACTGAATAAAAACCTTTGAGGAAAGAGCAAAAGTAAATCATTTGATGATCCTGATTACTTACTGTGTATTTTTGCTTGGACAAGGGCCCTATATTTCTGAACCAGCCAAAGCAAACTCTGCCGAAGAAGATCAGGAGAGTGAAGAAGAGAACCACAATCGAGAAAATGGATAATGGCTGCTCAGAACCTGAAATATAAATACATGTACATGTATTTATGTTACTTCCTATGGCAAAGGTAATGTTAGGCCACTCTATTTTGGATGCCTTTAGAAGTATCTAACAGGTTATAAAAATTCAAAGCAAAGAACAAATTAACCCATTACTCCATATGCGTTTTTACACATTTTGAGCTCATTTGTTTTTCAAAGAAAAAAATACCGAGCTATTGTCACAACTCCAGCATCCATATAGTCATCTTTATCATCTGTGTGGTCAATAAACTTAAGGTTGCCTATTGCTTCTTTATTATTGATGCAAATCTTATGAAATGTCACACACTTGTTCATCGTCATAAGGGCTACAACGGAATAAACAAGTGTTGGCACCAGCATGTGGTGCTCTCGTTACTGTCTAATCAGGGTCGGTTCCGTTTGCATATGGAATAATATACAGTCAAATTACGATACTTTGAATGACCATTGGACCAAGGATATTGGAACGATCACATCATATGAGTTTTTGTATTCTGAAATGTATTATCAAATTTTTCTTCAACTCGATATCATTTTATTCGTGTTATTTATGTAGTACATAGTACACACGTTACTAGAAAACATTACTGAACTAACAGAAAACATTGAAATTGTGTTAATCGCGTTCCCTTAGCTAACATCCTTTCTAGATGAATTGATCATTGGACACATTCTTCTGATTTTGTGAGGTCATATTTCACAGTCTAATTCGTTTAACTCTCGTCAAACCATGGATGCTCGCTGAACGCAGCCTCAATATTTTGTCAATGAATCATAACCCTCGGAAATGTCTGTTAAAAGCTTTATATACACCATTGCGATATCAGACGAGGACTTTTATGTTTGCAAATGACTGTCCCCATTTAAATCTACATCTATGTAAAGTGGTATATCTCAAATCTAATCTTTAATCTGATTCATGACCACAAATTAATCAAGGTAACAGTGGGTTGAGTTGAACAATAGCAATCGATGCACACACAGATCTTACCTCCTCTGATGACAGAAAAGAAGACAAAGTTGAACTGCAGAAAGACAACAGCGATGATGACATAGTTGATCGCTGTCCAGTGTATACTGGCACTGATGTGGGAGGGCTTGTAGGCAAAGTACAGATTGTATCTATCTACAATGTGCTTCAGGACCATGTATACCAGACCTGAATAACAAAACAATTCTGGACATGTATACCAGACCTGGAAAACAAAACAATTCTGGACCATGTATCCCAGACCAGGAAAAAGATACTTCAGAGCCATGTATCCTAGACCTGGAAAAAGATACTTCAGAACCATGTATCCCAGACCCGGAAACAAAACAATTCAGTTTGTCAAGTGTCATGGAAATAAAGATCCCCCAGACACAAACAAGCAGTATAACCCTTCACTCCATGAATATTCAAGAAAGAATAAATGCCTGTATGAATATCAATAAGCCGAATTTTATAATGTCATTATGTATAAAGGTAATTCTGACCATGGAAGAAACTGTAGAATAAGATCTATATTATGCAATAGAGAAAACAGAGCATACTCTGATCAGCCTATTCCTGCAGGAGCCATCTGATCTGGGTC
Source organism: Azorinus chamasolen (assembly GCA_963576725.1). Lineage (NCBI taxonomy): Eukaryota > Metazoa > Mollusca > Bivalvia > Cardiida > Solecurtidae > Azorinus > Azorinus chamasolen. Next base: position 26,087,138 of record OY755235.1, on the reverse strand, counting down.
CCATCTGTTTTCAAAGGCATTAAAAGGCATATCTATGGGGTAAAGGGATTAACCTCGATCACCTGCCACATTGAAATGCTGTGTCTAATCATGTTCTGTTCTGTTTGTCATACATTTTGACTCATGTTTAGCAGTCAAATTCAACTTCTGTTAGTTTATATCTTAACTGCAAATGACAGTTATATTGTAAGGTAATGCAGGGGAAAGTGTTAACGATCAGCATTCAGTATGAACAAAAGGTGGCAATAATGGGAGAATATACAAAGTCTACTTACCAAATGGGGCAATCAAGGGACAGGATATGCTGTAGGACATGATAGTGGCAAACACACAAAGGACCCATGCATACTGCATGCCATACTGGAACTCCCAGAGCACATGCTGCAAAAGAAACCACAATGCCTGGCAAATTCTAAGCCTAAGAATTCTACAGTATCAAAGTAGAACAGTACATCATTGTTAAAATGTAAGATACATTTGATATGAAATGAATTAGGGTTTGCTATAGAATTTTGGATTACCCACTGAGCAGACCCTGATCAGAGGGTTCCTCTACATTTCATTTGGCAATCTGTACAAAGTATGCAAGTCTACCGGAAGTTGGCATAGAATGTAATCCAAACTAGAATCATCAGAGTATGTGATATTTTCTATAATCAAAAAAGGGGTCATAACTCTGTGTAAAATCATCCAACCAAAACGTTTTAACCCTTTCCCTGTTCTATGTTGATTCCAAATTTCAACACCTACTGAATATTCATGGACAAACTAGTTATAATGAAATATTGAAGGTGCAACAGTGTAGCCATTTTAGAAACTAAAGATACAGTTCTATTAAATTCCATAAGCAAACAGAGCAGACCCTGATCAGACAGCTCCTATAGGAGTCATCTGATATGGGTCTACTCTGTTTGCAAATGCGTGGAAAGGCATTTATGTGAAGGAAAGGATTAACAATATGCACTTCTCCTCTTGATAAAGAAGCTTCTCATAAAATTTTGCTTAAATCCTGTCAGTAGTTAGTGTACTGACAAATAGTGTGGACAAGAAAAAGCAAGAGGAGAGGACCGATATGTATACTCCTGTACACCCACCCTGAACTTTGTTTGCGGGGTATAATAATGCATTATAACTCATAAGTGCCTGGATATTGACCTTTGACTGTGGTATTGTGGCCACAAGCATAGGAAACTATAACTGTAAGTCATATGGCAAACAAATTACTATGTTGTCATTACCTTTCTGACTGAGGTCCTCTCTGCAGATGATCTAGCACACAATAGTTTGACAGCATACACAAACAACTCTGAAAACCTCAGCAGTTCCAGCGCTGACCCAATAAATGCTGATGTTATAACGTAGTTCACAAAAAATGCACCATTCCCAGATAAGAATATACAACTGAAACAAAACAAAAACAATTAATGTATGTATTCATACATACATAAACTTGTACTTTAACACTTTTCTGATAATTCTACTTTTTACAACTACAGTAAAACCTCTCTATAACGGCCACTAAATTGTGTTAATTAGTTGGTATTTAGGGCAGGTGGCTGCTTAAAGTAAGGTGAAAGTAAAACAGAATGCGCAGATTGAAAGACATAAGGAGCTTTGTGTATGACTTTCACCTTGCATTAAGCAGTTGCCTGTTTAAAACCCTTAAACTGTTCTTCAAATATTCCAGATTAGAGGGGCATGCACTATCAATTCATAACCCTTTGATTGTGGAAAATGAGTGTACTGGCATTTGCAAACTGTTTAGATCCACATCAAAGTTCTCTTAGATCATGGCTTGCATGGTTTGTCATTCAAATTCCTCTTGCAAATTATACCCTTTCATTCTGGATGGACTCTATCATTACACAATGATGAACTATTCCACTTTGAAAATGCAGCATTTAAACAGTTTATCTTTTCCCCCCAGTCACAGCCATACATAACTTTAATATTATATAATATTACTTACTTCCATTTTAATTTCTTTTCATGGTCTAAGATGAAGAAATCAAATAACGCCTTGGCACTGCAAGAAAAGAAAACGCAATAAGCTTTATACTTGACAAATAACACACATTTAACCCTTAGAATATATTATATAACAAGCAACCAAAGATGCTGTGTCCTTCCATTCTTTCTTTTCCATAAAATCAGATCTTCAAACCATTTGAATAGTGCTAGTATCTTACAAACTGTATGTAAAGGTAAGCAAGTGTTTGGTCATAGTGTAGAAAAGAATAGGACTCAAACAGGATAGAGGTATTTAAAAAGGTTTTATTTAATAACCCTTTCCCTCATACAAGTTCCTGTAGGAGCCATCTAATCAAAGTCTGCTCTGTTTACTGATGAAATTTTAACTGATATCATTTTGAATTGCTGCTTTTGCTTTCGTACATATTCCATTATTAAAATTCAGTTAATAAATATTCATGATGTCATTTATTACATGAATATTTGACAAGGATATGGTTAAAATAAAAATGAGGTGTCACTGTAACAATACAACATTGTCTGATCTGGGTCTAATCTATTTGAAAAGGTGTCAAAAGGTTTCTCTATCAGGTAAAAGGATTAATCATATATTATTGATCACTGCAGACTGCTCAATGACATTCCTTGTACTAAACTTACCTTGTAAGACCAAGAGAAGGCAGAATTAGGACCATCAATATCAGGAAGATGAAAGTCTTCTGCATCACGGCATAATGCTCAGAGCTCCTGAAAATAGAATTCCAGCGTTTAATCCTACTGTAAAAATCAATGCCAGTTCAAAATCTAATCTACTACAATCTTACTTCCATGCAAACTGGAAGCTCTTGTGAAACTATAGACCAAGTGTCAAACAGCTTTGATCATGAAAGGTGATTAGAAAGTGGATTGCTCAGCAAAAAATGTGGATCAAAACTGTTTGCAATAAGCTAGATAGGGTTTATTGAAAATCAATCAATAAAATCTGAAATATGAATATGACTAATAAACATATGCACCATAAGAAAAGGTACTTCCAGTGTTTAGCAAACAACCAAGAGCCAGTCCTGCTTCTGTGCTAGGGATTTACCCCTTCAACAATAACAGACTTCCATTTGAAAACAGTTTGTATCCACATGGCTACAAACTGTTAAAGGTTTAACCCTTTACTCTAGAAATATATATATGCATTTTCAAACAGAGTAGACCCACCAGACAGCTTCTATAGGAACCACTAGATCATGGTCTGCTCTGTTTGCTTATGATATAATATAGATATGATTCTCTAGTTTCTGTCATGATAAAATATCCCTTGTTCATATTGCCATTATAAAAATTCAGTTAATTTATATTCATGATGTCATTATTTCTTGCATGAAATATTCATGGGGTAAAGGGTTAATGGTTGTCACATATTGGTCCATACTGACAATATATATATACTTCCATAAGTAAACAGAACAGACCCTGATCAGAAGGAGCTGTCTGATCTGAGTCTACTCTGTTTGTGAAGGTGTCAAAGGGCATTACTATGAGGGGAAAGAGTTAGGTAAGATAATAATAAAACCTGCCATTAATCCATTACCTCATAGGCTATTTTTAGACCCATCATCTTTGAATAAATTTACCAAAACGGAGCATTACTAGACAAAAGGAAATGTTTAGAATTGGGTAGTTTTTTGAAACCATTGTGATAAATAGAGCATTTGCTCCTATGGAGCAAATGCCCTATTTATCACAATGGTTTCAAAAATTGACTTTTACAGAGGCATCAAAAGGCTTCAATATGTGGGAATGGGTTAAACTGAGTCCATACCTTGTCCAATGGCCGACATACTGGTCTGAGTAGTAAACTATGTTGGGTAACAGGGCTGTGAAAGTCCACAGCAGCAGTGTCGGCAAAAAGTGGAGCAGTAGGGCACTCTGGGGAAAAAAGACATACAGTTACTACTGATCAACAATAGAATGCACTGCAGGTTTTGCATAGAAATTATAAACAATGTGTCATCCAAAATACCTATGAAAAATCTGTTGTATCAACAAGATATTTATTGAAATTTTCTTCTGCATGTTATATTTTCAATGACATATACATTCATATATTTATCCAATCACCAAGGAGACCTTAATAAACCCTTAATTTCAAACTAATCATTAACCTTTTGAATGCAAAAAACAAGTGCACCACCATTTGCAAATGGTGTACACTTAGATCAGGACTCCTGGAGTTTGTTTTTAATGATTTCACATGTACACAGAAAGTTTTGGCCATGGCAGAAACTGTAGAATCATATCTGCATTTTTACATAAGCAAACAAAGCTGACCCTGATCAGATGGCTCCTGTTCTGGGTCTACTCTGTTTACAAAGGTGTAGGAAGGCATATTTATAGAGTAAAGGGTTAAGCACTGATTGGCAGGTCCACTATGAATATTCTGCAAACAGAGGATTAAAGCATATCAACATAGGCATTTTAAACCTTGACCTGCATAAGAAAAAATACATTTCACATTTTATCTCATTCCTGTAAAATGAGGGAGATTCACGATTTCCTTGCAGCATCATGAGATAAATTCTGCATAAAATTTGATACATTTTTCAAAGATAAAATTCTCTAGTAAGAAAACATTTCAAAATTAGCCCTTTCAACTCGGGACACACATGCATCATCTTTTGCAAATAGTTTAGACCCAGATCAGAGTCCTCTGATCCAGATCTGCACTGTTTGTTATTCAGAATCCTCTAGCATATCTAAACCTTTCATACTGAGTGGTAGTCAAACACTGATGGGATATTTCACTCTGACAATTCAGGGTTGAAAGGATTCATTATGTTCCTTCCTGTCTCCTACCACCAACTGTGCTCCTCAAAGTATGACATTCATCAACACTTTGCCTACCTTATCATCAGTCCTTACCACTGCAATTACCGTAAGTAGTTGGACACCCAATCTCCTCCTCTCAGAGGTCCAGATAAGATGTGTAAATTTAAACATTTTCAATAATAGCTCCTTTATTTCTCCACCAAACCCTATGCTGTGACCACTCATTAGAATAATCTCTTTGAGACGATTCTAAAAAGCGGTTAAAGTATAGGGTTTGATGGAGAAATGACGATTTAGTATTTGTGTATGCATCTTTATCTGTAGCTCTGCCTCTCCATCAGTTTGTGAAACTGCATAATTCGTGGTGAAACTATTTTGACAACTTCAAATAGACTGACATAAGGCAAATAGTAAAGACCCTGATCAAACAGCTCCTCTGGGAGACATTTCATCTGAGATGCATGTTTTGCCTAAAATACTTCAAGTATGTATGGTATAAAAAAAACAAGATGTGTTTGTGAAACACTATGCCCCGATCAATTTGACCTTTGACCCTGAAGAAAAACTTTGACATTGACATGTCACTCCTCAAAATGTGCAGCTTCATGAGATATATCAAGTCTCTTTAACTACTGGTTCAAAAGTTATGGCCAATGTTAAAGTTGGTGATTTGACCTCTGACCTTGAAGGATGACCATAACCTTGACATGTCACCCCTCAAAATGTGCAGCTTTATAAAATACATATGCTTACCAAATATCTGTACTGGCTGAAAAGTTATGACCAATGTTAAAGTTGTCCTCAAGCAGCCAGACAGACGGGGCAAAAACAATACATGTATGCCCCCAGACCTGATCTAGGGGCATAAAAACAGTGTAGACCTAGATTGGTAAAATAATTACTGCTCATAGTCTACTATTTGTTACAGAACCCCAAAGCTCTGTTCTTTTACTAATGTTCATGTAATGTTTATTACAAAGATATAAAAAGCAATGTACCTATGTTCATACCTCTATGTTCTGTTTTCTCTAATAAATGCCCCCACTTTAATAAACACCCCCTTACTTCTGGGGGTTGGTGTTGGAATAACTATGAATAAAACAACTAAAACCCTGTATAAAATCATTATTCATGTGTTATTATAAAAAAAAGAAATATAGGTTTTTTCAAAATACAGGTGGTAGCTTAATGCAGACTGGAAGCAATGCAGAAAGCTCCCCTAGTAACCCCCTGTGTAAAAAATGCAATAAACTCCTTTTAAATGATACCCTCCCAGGAGCATCTATTAGATATATGCTGTATTACAAGCCAGGGCAACTGAGCATGTGGTCTTTATCAAGCAGTCCAATAATACATCAAATAGTAATAATATAGTTCTGTTTATGTCAAGAAAACTGACAAGGGCTGGAAATTTCCTTCTCTAGACTAGGATAACAAATACTAAACTCTCACATTGATGTTTGGTAGTTCTGGATTCAGTAGTTTTCATGTATGAGCTAGGTACCCTAGTTATCCCAAGTATCTGGACAGACAAACTTAGGCAAATAGTGCAGACCCAGATTAAACTGCTAAATCTGGAGCAGTTTGATCTGGATCATCACTATTTGTTACTATGCCACTTTAATTTAAACTTGAACTATCACTAAAGGTGCTGGAATACCCCCGCTCAGCTGCCTTGATTGAAAATCAAACCAGGTTGTGCCATGGACAGACCAACCGTGCCACGGACAGACATTGTGCCACGGACAGATTGACAGACAATCCAACCAACACTCCTATATACCCCCTCTCAAACTTCGTTTGCAGGGGTATAATTATCAAAACGGTATCAAACTGAATTATTCAGCTTTATAAACTGGTGGGGAGGGTTGACTGGGTACTTAGGTAATTGAGGTAGTACAAGCACAGTATGGGGAGTATAGGGAGGTACTGGGACATTCGAAAACAATCGAGACCAACATCAGCTGTCATGTATATTGCAATGAATCCTCTTGTTAACAGCTTCAATCATTTGTCTATTACCGTTGCAAAATGCTGTTTTTTGTTTTTTACTCAGCCAATATCAACCCTTGACATGCTAGAGATACCTTTACATACCTTTACAAACAGTGCACGCCCAGGTCAGATAGCTCCTATTTGAACCATCTGATCAGGGTCTGCTCGGTTTGATAAATCAATAATATAGACATGACTCTACAGTTTCTGCCATGGCCTTTAAATCATGTGTTCATTTATTAACACACAAATTCAGCTAATAAATATTCATGATGTCATAATATCTAACATGAATATTCATATTAACCCTTTCCCTCATATAAATGTGCTTTCACGCATTTGCAAACAGAGTAGACCCAGATCAGACGGCTCCTAGAGGAGCCGTCTGATCAGGGTCTGCTTTGTTTGCTAATAGAATTTGATAGATCTGTTTCTTTACTTTCTAAAATGTCTACAATGCTCCACCTTCCAGATTTCTTTATAACTATTTTGTTAATGAATATTCAGTAGGTATTGAAATTTGGCCTAAATACAGAACAGGGAAAGGGTTAAAGGCAAAAAGGTTACATAAAGGCAAGAAACTAAAAAGCACTATCATATCTACATTTTTGAACAGTCTTCACCTAGAACATATTTTAATCCAACAACCTTCTGCATATATTTATACAGCTATTCAAAATTCAAGCTAGATAATAAGCATAGCTGTAAGGTTAGGTCTACAAACAGAGTGGTATACAGTAAAACCTCTCTATAATGGCCACTAAATTGTGTTAATAGTTAGTATTTAGGGCAGGTGTCTGCTTGAAGAAAGGTGAAAGTAAAGTTTTAGTTCAACTTGCTTTAAGCAGCCACCTGCCTTTAGTGTTCATTATAGAGAGGTTTTACTGCATAGGAAAAGTAGCTGTAAGGGTTGGGTTTACAGGGTTGCCTGCATCTTATAAAACGGAGCCAGAACTGTGAAATGGGAATACATGTAGGCAGGGGTTTTGTACATCCATGTATAGATAGACAACAGCAAGAAATATATACAATCATTTCAGCAACCACATAAAATAGTTAGTTGTCATTATGAGCAGTTTTCTATTTAATCTTTTTTCTATTAATGTAGGCATCACTGTCAGCTATCCCTGAAGATGATTTCATAACTACTGTTTGGTTAAGAAAAAGTATTATAATGCAGGTGTTATATTTTCAAATTTGTGAAACAGTTTTGGTGGGTTTTTTTTTTAAAAATGTCCAGATGACATTCAGACAACTTATTAGGAATTGTATACAGTTTGTAATGGAACTACAAGGAAACCTACCATCAGAAACAAAAAATAGACAATATTGTGGCAGGAGAGACTTGCTTGGTGTGCTAAAGGATTTGACACTCTAATAGGCAAACATTATATAGCATTATTGGATTAAACCTGTCTAAAAATAAAAGCTTTGTCTGGCAAAGGGTCATTGATGGTTTGATAAAGTTATGATTGTGAAGGCACTGCACAAGGGTCATTGATGGTTTAATGATGTTAGTATGTTTCTAGGGTTGTGAAGGTACTGCAAGGGTCATTGATGGCTAAATGATGTTAGTAAATGTTAGGGATGTGAAGGCATTGCAAAGGTCACTGATGGTTTGATGATGTTGGTAAAAACTGCACAAGGGTCATTGATGGTTTAATGATGTTAGTATGTTTCTAGGGTTGTGAAGGCACTGCAAGGGTCAATGATGGCTAAATGATGTTAGTAAATGTTAAGGATGTGAAGGCATTGCAAGGGTCATTGATGGTTTGATAATGTTAGGGACATGAAGGCACTGCAAGGGTCAATTGTGAATTGATAATGTTAGGGATGTGAAGGCACTGCAAGGGTCATTGATGGTTTAATGATGTTAGTAAATGTTATGGTTGTGAAGGCATTGCAAGCATGTAATAACACTTAGACTGTCAAAAGCAACACATTTAAGCAAGTGTTAGGGCTGGTTAACATGCAAGCTTATTTTAAACACTGTACACACCCAGTAATCACCAAAAACCTGTAAAACAAAAAACAAAACAAGCATAAACGAACAGGCAAAATAGAGAACTTCTTCCACAATAGCTATGTCTTATTAACAAATCTGAACCGTTTACTCAATAAATATGAACTGCTAAGCCTTTACAAACAGAGCAGACCCAGATCAAATGGCACATGTAGGAGCCATCTGATCAGGGGTCTGTTCTGTTTGCTTATGATATGATATAGCTTTCTGCTATGGTCAAAATTTCCTAATTCCATGTGCTATTATAACATTTAAATCAATTAATATTCATGTTATTATTTCTTACATGAATATTTATGGAGTAAAGGGTTCAAGTGAAAGATAAAAAAATCATTTGGATAAAAAAGATGGAATATTCAATATGAAATAAATTTGCACCAAAAAGGGGGGACTACATGGGAAACTCAACAGTTTATAAAAGAGATAGTAGTAATATTCTAAGAAAATATAACAAAAAAATAAAAAGATAGCCTAGAATTGCTGACACCTGAATATCAGTAATCAAATCTTAATTATGAGACCAGGGTCCATGCTTATAAAGCTTTTTAGTTGAGTCTGAGTTCGTTCTCAAGCTTTGATTGGTAAGATTTGAGCAAAAGGCTCAAATCTGACCAATCAAAAGCTTGAGAATGAACTCAGACTCAACTAAAAAGTTTTATAAGCATGGATTCAAATCTGCGTAAGGTAAATATGCCATTTTTGTACAAATCAGGGGCACATAACTCTACACCTGCAAAACCAATTTTGCCTATAACTGCAATTGGAAGATAATTTACAGCCATGTACAAATATTATTATGATCAACGACTAAAGGCACCATAGTGTTAACAAGGTAAATATGCCAAATCTGGATGAATCGTGGGCACATAACTCTATACCTACAGTTACAATTTTACTCACAATCATATATTTGTGAGATTTTATAACCATACATTTTACTTGTGAATACAACCAGGATTCATGAAGAAACAAAGGTCTTAACAATTTAAAACTTGCCATTTCTGACAATTAAGGGCAAATAACTCTAGACCTACTTTTCTAATCTCGCCCATAATTACAGTTTTCCAAGATCTTAGGGCCAAACACATTACCTTGAATTATGATAAGGATCCATGAAGAAGTAAAGGAGTTACAATGTTAATAATGTAAAATATGACTACGGTGGAACCTGTCTTAAGTGACCATTCATTTATTAAACATAGGTGTCTTAAAAAGCAGGTGGTTGCCTAATGCTGGGCAAAAGTAATGCAGAAAGATCCTATAGGATTTTTTTGCATTACTTTTGACCTGTATTAAGCAACCACATGCTTTACAGGCCCATATTTAGACCTCTTTTTGATGGCTGCTTAAGATAGGTTTTTACTATATTCTATCTCACATAATTGAACTAGGCTGTGACCTTATGGTCATACACACTATTTGTGAATATGAAAGGATTCCATGAGGAAATAAAGTTGTTAGAGTATTAACGTTGTAAAATATGTCATTTTTATTAATTGAATGGCACATAACTCTATATCTACCATTGAATCCAATTTTATCCAAAATCGACATTGCCCGAGATCTTATGACAACACACATTGTAACTAAGTATGAATGTAACTGTTAACCCTTTACTCCAGGAATATTCAGGTAAAAAATAATGACATCATGTATATTAATTAGATTCAAATCATGGACAAAGATATTGCTTGGCCATGGCAGAAACTGTAGAACCATATCTATATTATATCATAAGCAAGCAGAGCTGGCCCTGATCAGACGGCTCCAATGGGAGCCATCTGATCTGGGTCTACTCTGTTTGCAAAGGCATTGAAAGGCATATTTATGGAGTAAAGGTTTAAAGAAAAGTGGTTTCTAGAGCATTAACAAATCAATTAGTGGTAACAGATGGACAATGGAAATCAAACAGACATTCAATAATCCCAAAAGCTCACCATGAGCACTTTCTGCTCAGGAGAGCTAACATGACTGTCTTTTCTTGCAAAACAAAAAGACAGACAATACAAGTTTGACAAAATAGTCTTCAAATTACATGTACATATACTTATGTGTGTAGTTTACAAGTAGTTTTCACATCATAGTCTAGTACATACATGTGTAGTTTTGGCAACATAGTCCTTATAGTTGAGCTTGTCCAGGTTGGTGAGGACGATGGAGGGTGTGGTCATGAAGAAAAGCAGGATACACATGGCCACATTGATAAGGATGGCTTTGAGCCACCACTTCCATCCAGCCAGAGCTAGCTTAGCCCTGCAAAATAAGATGTCATGTGATCACTTTTAAAGAAATTAAATTGATCATGTGCAATATCTAATATATTGAGGCAGGAATATCAATGATAAAGGTCAGGCAGAATATACATATGACAAACAAACCTAAATTTCTATCAACCCATACCCATATCCTGATGAAATGATGAAAAGTTATTCCATGTTTCATCTGGATCAAAACTCTTTGAAAAGGTCATCAATGGTTCAGCTAATACATTATAGTTACAGCAGTTTTGCACTCAGTCCCTGATCATGCTCCCTAGTACAGTATACTCCCTGAAAACCGGACTCTCTGAAAACCGGATTTCTCTGAATACCGGACGATTTTCGAAGTCCCATATTTTTCTCCTATAAGATCAATGCAAAAACTTCCCTGAAAACCAGACTCTCTGAATTCCGGATACCGGACACTTTTCTTTAGCTGCTCACTGGTTTTGTTCTATATTAGTTCTCTGAATACCAATTCAATTCAAATACTCTTTATTTTCTCAGTTTGCATTTATATACAAAAACATGAGAACTTTCCCTCATACACATTCAACATTAGGTCAGGCACATCTTTTATAATAAAACCGGATAATAATACCGGATGCAGCTTATGCAAACAACATGTCAGGGTTTTGTGTATTGTAAACTTAGCTTGAGGGCTATCTTCGATTGGTGTGAAAATCACATTGTTGTCATTAAAGCGGTTATGCGTGTTATCTCTATCTAGGCGTGAAAAACACTAATCGGTACAGCAGTACAATCATGTAATAATCGTAACCTTTATGAGGGAATGAGTTAAAGTCTATGCCTTTGTGTAAAGTACTGTTGAATCCCTTTAATCCTCACTTGATAGGGACACCTTCTGATATCTTTGCAAACAGAGTAGACCCATATCAGACTGTTCCAGTAGGCGCCATCTGATCAGAATCTGTTCTGTTTATAAAAATCTGATCCTACATTTTCTGCCATGGCATTATAAATATCTTTCAGCTGAATTTTTATAATGGACTTTTGAACACAGGATTTTTCAGCCATGGCAGAAAATGTTAAACTCTGATCTATATAATTCCACACACAAACAGAACAGTGATGCAAATGATTAATAAAGCACAAAAAGAAAACCTCCTTAGCTTCCTCATTATCTTTGTTCTTTACTAACAAATCAGTTGTCTCATATACAAAATGTATCAACAACTTAAATACTTCTTTTGAACAATCACTTATCTTCAGACAGATGCATAGATACAGTATGGGGCAAAACTAAATACATTTTTCTTCAAACGGCAAAGCCCATAAAATAACAGCACCAAGAATCAATTAACAGACATACAGTAAATCCACACTTTCAATGTCCACAAACTGTACTCAGGTCTCATCAGACCATTACAAATCAAAGACTATTTCCAGTACTTTCCATCTTACCAGTAGATATTTTGTGGGGATGGGGCATATGTCACCTCCCATTCCACAATGTCCAGGTCTGTGTGTACAGATGAGGGCTGAGGGTTCTGTGAGGCTTTACAAGATGGCTGGAAGTCCATATGGATCCTAAACATCAATGAATAAATTGTTTACAGAACAATTTTTCTTAAGCGGCCATCAAAAAGGTATCTAATTACAGGTCTGTAAGGAAGATGGTAGCTTAATGCAGGTTAAAAGTAATGAAGAAAGCTCCTATAGGACCCTACAGGACCCTTTGGCATTACTTTTTAAGATTCCTATGTTCAATATATGAATGGTCCCTTAAGGCAGGTTCTACTGTGCAAGAAGAGAAATTTGACATTCATGTTTAACCCTTCTCATGCTAAGTGTAACCAGACTTGCACTTACATGATCCAGTTGCAACACCAAGTAACTTGGCATCTCATCAGATTCCAAGCAGTCTGCCAACTAGTCAAATGTTTCTTATAGATGGACAAATCGAATGGACAAATTGCAGCAGATCAGAGTTTTATCAGGCTTTATTTTTAGCATAAAAAGGAGTTATAAGAAACTATAAACATTTTGACCAAAGACCTAATGATAAAGATGCTTCTTCATTAGAAAACATTAAACATTTTCTGGGTATATATTGAGAACCACAACAAACTAGATCATGAATTTTAAATAAAAGAAACATGCAAAACACCATGCATGCTGCCTTGCTAACTGTTTGCAAAGGTGTGAACATGTGTTTATATGAGGAAAAGGGTTAAGGTAACATTGGTGAGGCATAAAACTGTCTGTCATCAAGTAAATGGCTCATGAGTTACTGAATGTTCGTATGACTATAAACATTTACATGTATACACATACCATAAGCATTTGTACAATGTTTCCAATGACAAGAAATCTTTATATTGTTATAGCTGCTGTTCATTGCTGAACAAGACAAATCATCATGTCACAAAGTAATTCCTAAATATGCAAAAGACTTGTTTGAAAGAGATTAACCCTTTACTTTATGAAAATGCATGTCAGAAATAACAAATGTATGAATATCAATTAGCTGAATTTTATAATAGGATTGTGAACAAGAGAATTTTTAAATATAACAGAAGCAGTAGAATCAGATTTATATTATTTCATAAGCTAATAGAGCAGATCCTGATCGGACAGCTCTTACAGGAGCCTCTATAAGGGAAAGGGTTCAATAAGTAAGGATCAGATTTGTTTAATTAGCAGAATGGAGACTTAGGCATTTTTGCAGACTGTGCTAAGTCTCGTGAAAATAACAAATAGTTTACTGTACCTCTCTGCCATGGCCACTGAGTCAAAGGTGACAAAGGCTACACCCAGTGGGTTCTGGTAGGCTACTGCCTTCTCCTGCTCACACTGAGTCTTGTACCGCCTCTCCTCCTCCTCATAATAGGAGATGGCATCAACCTACATAACATACAGCAGGCAGTACTAGAATATGTCGTAGGGCACAGATATTTTTGAAACACTAATAAAAACACTATGGTGACCTTGTATCACTCATCTAGTAAATATGCCAATTTATCTATTATGTTACTTCACCAGAACTGTTCAGGATGCTGTATTTCACTGAAAATTGCAGCTCCTGTGACCTACTTGTTGCAGCAGATTAACCCTTTCCCTCATATAAACACATTTGCAAACACAGTAGACCCAGATCAGATGGCAGCCATCTGCTCAGGGTCTACTCTGTTTCCTAATAGAATTTCAAAGATCTGTGTCATTACTTTCTAAAATGGCTACAATGCTCCATATTCCATATTTCATTATAACCTTTTTGTCCATGACTATTCAGTAGGTACTGAAACTTGTAATACACACAGAACAGGGAAAGGGTTAATACCATTTATGTAATGTTGATAACTTGATAGAAGATTCATCTAAGAATCATTACTGTAACGTCTATGAAAAAAATTGAAGTTCATATGATATACTTATGACATCTAAATCAAGATTCTGCTGAAATATAAACCATAAGATCATAACATGATCAGAGAGAGGGTCATTGCATAAAACATAGAGAGGAGATAATTGCATTAAACATAGGGTCATAACATGATCAGAGATGCTGCCATTGTATGAAAGACAGGGTCATAGTATGCCCAGGTAGGGACTGTTGCATGAAACACTTCATGAGGGTCATGATTATTTTAAATTCTTACCTCAACACATCCACATGAATCCCCACAGCACAAACACTGTCCACATGTGTAGGGACGTATAGTTGGCCTCTTTCCTGTCTTCTGCAGCTCCAGCTCAGAGTTGATACGAGCCTCCAGTGCAGTTGCTCTGAATAAACACAACCAATCTGATTCAATATATTTGATCCATATTAAACAAACAGTGCTGACCAAGATCAAGTTAACTTCTTAAACAAGGCATTTGATAAAGGTCTACACTGCTTGACATTAACAAGTATATGCATACTAGTGGAGAAGACCCAGATCAGACAGGATCACAGTGTCTGGGTCTAGTCTGACCCTTTTGTAAATAAACCTAAGTGTCTTTAACAGAATTAGACTGCTTTATATAAGGAGCTCTTTGGGAATATTACTTTTGCCATGCATTAAGCTACCACCTGTGTAAGAAACTGAAAATAAGACTTCTTGAGAGTGTTAGTCTGGTAAATGTTGGACTGTTTTAACCTTAGCATCATAAAGACACTTTATATGCAAATAGAATAGACCCAGATCAGATGACTCATGTAGGGGCCAGTTGATCCCGATCTGCTCTATTTGCTTATGAAATAATACAGATTTGATCCTATAGATTTTGCCACAGCCATAAATGCCCTTGTTCATGATACCATTTCCAAATAGATGGATATCATTATTTTTTACATGAATATTCATCAGGTAAAGGGTTAATACAGAACACTAAAACAATCATGATACAAGGATTAACCTTTACAGTGTGGGACACAAGTCACTAATGTCCTTTACAAACAGTGTAGACCCTGATGAGAGGGCTCCTAGAGGAGCCCTCTCATCAGGGTCTATACTGTTTGTCATATTACACTGTCTTTTCTTTTGAAAAATCCCTAAATATTCACCATATTAAGCTTGACCTGTTTGAATTTTGGAAAAGTCCATTTGAAAGTTCAGCATTGTAAGGGTTAAGTGCTCACCTTTTTCTGTCTAACTCCATCAGGTTTTCTACATGGTAGGCAAACTGAATATCATCCACATGGATTTCAGGATAACCCTCTCTGTAATGAAACATTATTTTTATTAAAATGCAACAGTGAAATGCATGTGAGGGGACAAACCTGCCAAGGGTGTTACACCATGGACAACAAGGATTTCCTCTATTTTTTAAATCTACAGTACAGGTAAGGATTATTGTGACATTATGGTAAAACAACACCGTCATCCAAACATCTACAATTACAGGAAGCTTAAACAAACTTAGTTAAATTACACAATTTGGAGATTATTTTTTAAAAACTTACATTACCACAATTCTGGTTAAAGGTTATCATAGAGGTCACACTTGCTTACTAATAATTAATTTGGCCTAAACAACCACAGATGTATAAAGAGATTGCTATATTTGTCAAACTGTTTCTACTGAAAATAAGTGAAAAATATGTCCTTTAATAACTAAGCAGACTAAATATATTTTATAGTGTTGACATGATTAACAAGAGGGCCATGATGGCCCTAAATCGCTCACCTGGTTACTAAAGACTTAGAGACTTAGAGTTTCAGAGAAGAAGAATTCTAAATATTTTCCTTTGAAAAGCTGATACACCCCGGGGCGGGGCCATTTTTAATCCAGGGGTCATAATTTGAATAATCTTTGTAGAAGGCCATTAGATGATGCTACATACTAAATATCAAAGGCCTAGGCCTTAAGACTTCAGAGAAAAATATTTTTAAACATTTTCCTATAAAAAACTAATAAGCCCTTGGGTTGGGCAATTTTTGGTCCGGGAGTCATAATTTGAACAATCTTTGTAGAGGGCCATTAGATGATGCTACATACCAAATATCAAAAGTCTAGGCCTTACGGTTTCAGAGAAGAAGATTTTTAAAGATTTTCCTATGAAAAACTGATAAGTCCTGGGGCGGGGCCATTTTTGGTACAGGGGTCATATTTTGAACAATCTTTGTAGAGGACCATTAGATGATGCTACATACCAAATATCAAAGATCTAGGCCTTATGGTTTCAAAGAAGATTTTTAAAAAAATTCCCATGAAAACCTGATAAGCCCCGGGGCGGGGCCATTTTTTATCAGGGGGTCATAATTTGAACAATCTTTGTAGAGGACCATTAGATGATGCTACATACCAAATATCAAAGGTCTAGGACTTACCGTTTCAGAGGAGAAGATTTTTAAAGATTTTCCTATGAAAAACTGATAAGCCCTGGGGCGGGGCCATTTTTGGTCCGGGGGTCAAAATTTGAACAATCTTTGTAGAGGACCATAAGATAATGCTACATACCAAATATCAAAGATCTAGGCCTTATGGTTTCAGAGAAGAAAATTTTTAAAAAAATTCCTATGAAAAACTGATAAGCCCCGGGGCGGGGTCATTTTTAATCCGGGGGTCATAATTTGAACAATCTTTGTAGAGGACCATTATATGATGCTACATACCAAATATCAATGGTCTAGGCCTTACTGTTTCAGAGGAGAAGATTTTTAAAGATTTTCCTTTGAAAAACTGATAAGCCCTGGGGCGGGGCCATTTTTGGTCCTAGGGTCATAATTTGAACAATCTTTGTAGAGGACCATTAGATGATGCAACATACCAAATATCAAAGGTCTAGGCCTTATGCTTTCAGAGAAGAAGATGTTTAAGTACATTGTTGACGACGCACGACGCACATACGCACGACGCACATACGCACGACGCACACCGCACGACGACGGACGCCGGACACTGCCCCCTCACAATACCTCACCTGGCACTTTGTGCCAGGTGAGCTAAAAACACAAGATTCACCATAATTGTGAAAAGGGGCTGACCCTTTTAATACTGAATCATTTGCTCTGCAAAAGTTCAATTCTCATTTTTATTTCATTTCTTTTCAAAGCTAAAGTGTCAACGTGTCAATAGTAGATCTGATGAGACTCCATGTTACTCTAGATATAAACTTAGCTAAAATTCAACAATTGTGTAGTAAGAAGTTAATCCTTTACTCCATGAATATTCGTGTGAGAAATAGTGATATCATGAGTATTAATTAAATTAATTGTTATGATAGCACATGAACACAAGAAGTTTTGGCTATGGCAGAAACTCTAGAAACTTATCTACACATGTATATTATATCATAAGCAAACAGAGCAGACCCTGATCAGACAGCTCCTATAGCAGCCATCTGATCTGGGTCTACTCTGTTTGCAAAGGTGTATAAAGGGTTAAGACATAAATATATCGGTAGAGGGAAAACACTACAGCCAATACTCACTGGAAATGCTGCATCATCAGGTTTTTGAAACATTTGTCCTTTGGAATATGGGATATCATAAGGGTTTTGGAAACCTGAAAGAGTATGAAAAATATAGTTAGCCAAAACTCTGAAACACTTGTCCATCTGTACAAATACTGGTATCCATTAAGAAGCTATTACATCCCATGTATCAGTCTTTAGCTATTCTTTTCCCAATTGTTGCACAGATAACCAAATAAATGGCATCCTTTGGGAATCTCAGATTAACATTTTTACTTTACTTTTCTGTCAAATTCTACACTATTCGAACATGTACCTATTAGAATTAATGCCTTCCTGAGACAGAACAAAATTACTGTGTTGAAAGACTGTACTAAGTGTAGAACAGGGCTGTGATTACTGAAACTACTGAGTGGGGATGCACTAAACCCCCTTACATGATATTCCAAAACCATCAGATCTGAGCTGATCTCACTGAATGTGACAAGTTTTGTAATTTGGATCTCAAGCTAAAAGGAAGGAAATCCCCTGTAAGGAGGAAAAATCACACCTTGGTAGAAAGATTAAAGGCAGCTATGTTGTCTTTTAATATCACCATGGCACTTTTTCAGCAAAATTCTTTTTTTTTTCAAACTGAAGGCTCATACTTTTTAGCAGATTTTTATGCATATATGGTGACTAACCCTTTGAATGCAGGACATGTGTGTACTGTCATTTTCAAACCGTTCAACCCCAAATTGAAGGGCTCTTAGAAGAGTCCTCTGATTGGCCTGCGCTGTTTGTTGCAATTTATATTCTTTCAAACTGAATGGACTCTATCATTAAACAATGATGGAGCATTCAACTTTTAAATTCTGCATTCAAATGGTTAAAATCAGATGTGACAGAGCAGAGTTTCTGAATATTTCATTCTGCTAAATAATAACAAAACATCTTTGTAAAGCATGTACCCCAAAATGGCAGCAAGCTTATACTTCTAACCCTTAACCTTGAATTTTAACCTTGACCTACTGACCTCAAATCTAAATAGGTCTTCTACTCATCATGACCAGCCTCCCTACCAAATATAAACTCTAAGTAAAACAGATGATGAGTGGAAACCAATTGGTCTACTGACCAACATACGCAAAACAATAAATCCTCAATCTTTAATGTTCTTATTGTATTAATCGGTAATTAAAAAGCAGTAAATCAAGAACATCTAGCTCTTGGAAGTTGGAACACTAAATAATGTTCTGTTGCAAAATGGGTTTCCTACTTATATCTAAACAGTTCACTATCCATAACCAATTTGTATAGACTTTTGCAAACAGTATCAATCAAGATGAGATGCTAAGTAATTCAGGGTCCATGCTTATAAAACTTTTAGTTGAGTCTGAGTTCGTTCTCAAGTTTTTGATTGGTCAGATTTGAGCCTTTGGCTCAAATCTGATCAATCAAAAGCTTGAGAACTCAAATCTGACAAATCAAAAGCTTGAGAAAGAAACTCAGACTCAACTAAAAGCTTTATAAGCATGGACCCAGGAGCTAAAGTGTTTGACACTCTGACATTTCAGAAAGTAATGAAACAGATCTATCAAAAGGAGCATTTACTAGCAAATATGAAAATTTTAAAATTGTGTAGTGTTTAACCCTTTCCCTGTTCAATATTCATGAGAAATAATGACATCACGAATATTTACTAGCTGAATTTTTATAATGTAAACTTTTGAAGGAATTTTCTTGCTTTGGCAAAATCTGTAGAATCAGATAAATATTATTTCTAAAACAAACAGAGCAGACCCTGATCAGACGACTCCTATAGAAGCCATCTGATCTGGGTCTACTCTGTTTTCAAATGTGTGAAAAGGCATTTATATGTGGGAAAAGGTTAAACCATTGTGATGAATAGATGTACTGAAAAGGAGAATTTACTAGGGGAAAAGGAATTTTTTTTTTAATTGTGTAGATTTGAAATCACTGTGATAAATAGAGCATTTGCTCCTATGAAGCAAATGCTCTACATGTATTTATCACAATGGTTTCCAAACCTGACTTTTACTGAGGCATCAAAATGCGTCAAAATGCATCATTACGAGAGAATGTGTTAACTTTTATCCTTCAAATTACAATATGACTGCTATTTACAAACAGCTTAGATCCAAATTAGACAGCAAGTAACTAATCAGCATCAAATCTGTTTAGACACTTGGTCAATAGTTTCTCAAAACCTTAAACAAATGGGAAATACTATATATTTCGTAAATTAGAATTTTGGCAAATATTGATATTACAGCAGGATAATAATGAACCTACAGTAAAACCTCTCTATAACGGCCACTAAATTACATCAAGTATTATGTGATAAAGACAGGCGGCTGCTTAAAGCAAGGTGAAAGTAAAATAGAACGCTCCTATGTTTTACTTTCACCTTACTTTAAGCAGCCGCCTGCCCTAAATAACAACTTATTAACATAATTTAGTGGCCATTATAGAGAGGTTTTACTGTATCATATAAACAGAATGGATTTTTTCAAAATCCAACACAGGCACCAAGTAACCAATTGGCATAAAATCTGTTTAACACTTGGTCAATAGTTTCTCAAAATCTTGAACAAATGGGAAATACAGTAAAACCTCTCTATAACGGCCACTAATTACATCAAGTATTTTGTGTTTAAGACAGGCGGCTGCTTAAAGCAAGGTGAAAGTAAAATAGAACGCTCCTATAGGAGCGTTCTGTTTTACTTTCACCTTGCTTTAAGTAGCCACCTGCCCTAAATACCAACTATTTAACACAATTTAGTGGTCGTTATAGAGAGGTTTTACTGTACTATATAATGTAAATTAGAATTTTGGCAAATATCGATTTTATAGCAGGATAATAATGAACCTATTACCTCATCTAATCAAACAGTTTTCTGATCTGAGTCACATTCAATCAGTGCATCAAAGTAAATTAAAGTGTATCTAGTACATCAACCCCACATAATATCATCTGTTTGAGTGTTGACAGTCACAATCAATTCATATCTTTGTGTCATATCTTTGCACAACAACTGCCCAATAGTCTAAAACTGTCTGTCCTTAATCAGAAAATGAACTCAATTGTGTGTACTTTGGTTTAATCCTTTTTCCCATGATTATTCATGTTAGAAATAATTACATCAAAAATATTAATTAGACGATTTTTAATAATGGCATATGAACACAGGAATTTTTAGTCATGGCAGAAACTATAGATATCAGATCAATATTATTCCATAAGCAAACAGAGCAGACCCTGATAAGATGACTCCTGCATGAACCATCTGATCTGGGTATACACTGATTGCAAGGAATCAAAAGGCATCTATATGAGGTAAAGGGTTAAAACTGTTTTGTAAGTTCTTTCAATCCCAGTCAACATCCATTCTGATTGTGAACAACATGTTTGATTGTGAACAACATGTAGCAATACTAACTTGTTCATCATCTTCAAACCTGAGGTTGACAGCAAAGTGGCGCATGAATATCACAGCCAGCAGCAGATACACCAGTGACAGTATTGCATGAATCCACAGAAGACCCGACCTGGAACAAAGCATGTAATCCACAATTCAAAAAAGCTTCAACCAAGGGGCTTACAATCCCAAAATTTAATACAGTAAAACCTCTCTATAAGGCCACTAAATTACATCAAGTATTTTGTGCTATACGCAGGTGGCTGCTTAAAGCAAGGTGAAAGTAAAACAGAACGCTCCTATAGGAGCGTTCTGTTTTACTTTCACCTTGCTTTAAGCAGCCACCTGCCCCAAATACCAACTAATTAACACAATTTAGTGGCCATTATAGAGAGGTTATACTGTACTAACCCTTTACTCCATAAATATGCCTTTCTACGCCTTTGCAAACAGAGTAGACCAGATCTGACGGCTCTTAAAGAATCCATCTGATCAGGGTCTTCTCTGTTTGCTTATGAAATATCATAGACATGATTCTACAGGTTCTGCCATGACCAAACATTCCTGTGTTCATGTGCCATTATAAAATTAATCTAATTAATATTCAAGATGTCAAGATTCTTATATTAACCCATTTGCACCCAGTGGATTCTTCCATGTTTATATATTGGATTGGTCCATTTTTAATTTAAGGGGTGCCTGGCCTAAATGTTCAATTTCGTTTTGTTTTATATTGAAATTCCTATCAGCAAACAGGGTAGACTCTGATCAGACGCCGCATTATGCGGCGTCTGATCAGAGTCTACACTGTTTGCCTACGTCCCATATATGGGATCTTGGGAGCATATTATGGATTAATATTCATGAAGCAAAGGGCTAAAGAACACCCTGTAGGAGCATCTCACAAGGGTCTGCTCTGTTTGCTTATTATAAACAGGTGTCTACAGTTTCTGCCATGATATAATTATTTCTTATATGAATATTCATGGAGTAAAAGGTTAACTTTTTCCCTCATAGGCTATTTTTAGATCCAACCTCTTTGAATAAATCTACCCAAAAGGAGCATTAACTAGAGAAAAGGAAAATTTTTAGAATTTTGTAGTTTGAAACCATTGTGATAAATAGAGCATTTATCACAATGGTTTCATTAGGTGGTTATTACAGAGGCATAGAAAGGTGTATTTATGGAGGAAATGGTTAAACAAATGTAAATCTCAATGCCATATTGTCAGAAATGCTGGCATAACTAAATGTGAACTTTACCGGTATTTATTTAAATTATAAGGCACAAAATCATCATAATACACAAATCAGCAAAATTCCTTCTAAAATCAGTCTAAACATTGCCTGATTTCCTGAGGAATAATATACTGACTAAATCTAAAGGATAACTAGATTTGCTGACAGGCTAGAACAGGCTACTCACTGTGGATCCAGATTGGCAATTGTTGTATGGCCAAAGTCTGTAGCATTTCCAACTGAAAAAGATTCAATAAACATCAAACTACAAAACTTGTCATATTCAGGAAAAGAAAATTGCAAAACCAAACTAAAGCTATGATTAGCTGTGGTTCGTATACCAGTAACAGCACTATTATCACATTATGAAAAATAATGTCATCAAAGGGATATAATTATTATGTAATTATATGTAAATAACAAATGACATAATTACCTAAAAATATTCATATTCAAATAACATAATTTGAGGGCTTGGTGCAAAAACTATTCTAACTCCTTCACTTTGTGAAGGAGTTAGAATAGTTTTGCACCAAGCCCTCGATATACATGTACAATACTGTGTGTATTACAGTATTCCCTTGTAATCTCTATAGTAAAGTTACATCCACCATGAAAATCAGTCAAAAAGCACAGGTAAAACAAGGTTGGATTAGATGATGGATAAACAGAGAGTCTGACAAATAGGAAACTATTAGCCCCATCCCTCAAAATGAAGTCATTTTGATAACGTCTCATGTCTTTGATTGTGTCTCACATACACAATCATTCTTTGAGAACAAATGAATGTCCATTGAAACCACAATCATTCTCTGAGAACAAATGAATAATCATTGAAACCAAAGAGGGGTCTACTATAATGTGTCTGTATAATATCCATGTCCTCAAAAAGTCCATCATGGTATACCAGAAAATACTGTCATCTGGTCCATTTTATGCCCTTTACTTGACAAACGTTGAATGTTAAACCATTTCTCTGGTGCATATTCATGTAAGAAAAGATGCCATCATGAATATTTATTAGCTGATTTTTTATAATGTCATAATTATGTGTATATAGAGTAATTTAAAGATCTTATCTATATTGATTCATGAGCAAACAGAGCAGACCATGATCAGAGGGCTATTACAGGAGACGTCTGATCTTGATCTACTGTTTGAAAAGTTATTTCTGTAAGGTAAAGGGTTTAAAGAGGCTTCCCCCCTGTCTTTTACTAACTCATGAATATTTAATTATTTATTAGCTGATTTTTATAATGGTATATAAGCACTGGATATTTTGGCCACGGTAGAAACTGTAGAATCAGATCTAAGTACTTCCACAAGAAAACAGAGCAGACCCTAATCAGAAGCTGTCTGATCTGGGTTTTAGTCTGTGGTATGGTATGGTATGGTTACACAGGGTGTCATCTGTATCCAAACTGTTTGCATGTACACCATTAGGAATTTCTTAACCCTTTCAAAACTGAATTTTCAAATGGACTATTCCAAAAGTCAAACAAGTCAATCTAATTGTGATTTTTTAAAAGAAATGTTTAACATGACAAACAGTGCAGACCTTGATGAGAGGGTTCCTCTAGGAGCCCTCTTATCTGGATCTACACTGTTTGCAAAGTACATTAGTGACTCCTTTCCCATGAACAAAGGGTATAGCATCATACAACCCAAATCTCAGATCATTCATTTTTTTCTTGCTACAGACATGGGAAAAAATGAGCCTGTCCCCAAGAAAGACAGACAAGTCCTGCTAACATTATTCATTAGCTGTTTTCTGTGTGGTTAATCCTGTCATTTTATCGATATCTCTTTACATGCTAAAAGACTGTCAAATGCAAAAATTGTTGTCTGCATTATTTTTCAAAAATGTTTTGCTTCCATTTTCTTCAAAATCTGTGATATGATCAGGGTGTGAAACAGCTTGGATCTTGATGAGGTGCTGAAGAATTTGGAGCCTTATCCGATTCCAATGGTTGTGTTTGCATCAGTTATCACAAATTCAGACTAAGTCAGCCTTGAGATATCAACTGTTTGCACACTAGCGGCAAAACTCATTACCTATGTATAAACAGTCTGGGTCCTGATGAACTCTGCTTTATGCAGTCTCATCAGGATTAAAACTGTTTGAAACATTGACCATAATTTTATGAAGAAATGAAAGAAATTTTATTCTCAGAATGAAGCAGACAACAACTGCTGCAGAAGAAAAATTAGCAAGCAAAAAGTTAAAGCCCAGTAACGAGACTGCAGTATGTCACAGAATCAGCAGTCTGCAGGACCCTTAGGCTATGTCTAGGTCATACGCCTACGCATAGTGAAAGGTCATTCGCTTCTAAATTGTTGTCTGCTGAACTTTGAGTAACATTCATCTTTTAATTTGATGAAACATTACTTAAAGTACATGTATTAAACATTTCAGATCATAACATGAGATCTAAATTACTTGTTCTTTGACATAAACCTAATGCCACATAAATTGCATTTTGCACTGTAATGTCTAAGTGCAACATACACAGAAATATTATACAAACAACTGGTAATTTGCAATTCAAATACTTTCAGCTATTTCAATAGAAACATCACCAAGATGAATGAGACAAATATTCTTTTTACAGTAAAAGGAACACTTTCAATGCTATAGGTAAAGTGACAATCTCTGCAAATAGTTTAGATCCAGATGAATTGCCTAGTAAATCTGTCTATTAACCCTTCTCCTGCTATTCACATCAATATACCTACCTGTAAATAGTGAAGACCCAGATGAGACAGCTCCTGCAGGAGCTGTCTCATCAGGGTCTGCACTATTTTTGTGATTGTGCAACCAGTGCACTCCACAGCAGTGATTGCACAGTGAAATACTTGTACACAGTGAAGATATATGTAATTATACAACAAGGCATGGGTAAAGAAGAAGAAATGTATTTTAAAATTCAGCAAGAGAAGGGTTAACCCTTTCCTCCATGAATTGAGGTCTTTCAATGCCCCTGTAAAAGTCCCATTATGAAACCATTGAGGTAAATAGAGCATTTGCTTCAGAGTCTGCTCTGTTTCCTTGTTGAATTATATAGATCTGATTGCCATGACCAAAACTTCCTGTGTTGATAACGTATGTCAATATAAAATTTCACATAATCAATATTCATGAAGTAACGGGTTAATACTGTACAATTAGTTTTAGAAATGAGCCGGTAGCATTATTCTGACTGCCAGG
This sequence comes from Azorinus chamasolen, assembly GCA_963576725.1. Classification (NCBI taxonomy): domain Eukaryota; kingdom Metazoa; phylum Mollusca; class Bivalvia; order Cardiida; family Solecurtidae; genus Azorinus; species Azorinus chamasolen. The sequence continues at coordinate 26,061,337 of OY755235.1, read as the reverse complement.
CTATCAGAGAACCTCTATGAACAAGCTAGTGATAAATCTGTGCTTTAAAACGTTTTATTCACTTCTCCATAGATCCAGATAAGATGCGTAAATTAAAACATTTTCAAGAATAATTTCTCCACCAAATCCTATGTTGTGACCACACTTTAGAATCGTTTCAAAGAGACGATTCTAAAAAGTCATCACAAAATAGGGTTGGGTGGAGAAATGGTGATTTTAGTACTTAGGTACGCACCTTTATCTGTAGCTCTGCTTCTCTTAAAAATGCAGTCAGGGTGTCAAACAGTTTGGACCCTGATGAGATGCCAAGTATCTGGGTAACTTATCTGGATCCAAACTGTTTGCATAGGTAATTACAATTAAGCGCTAGCATGCAAAGAGTTAATGATATACAGAAAGAAATGACTTTGAACTTAATGCCCGTATTGTGTATTGTAAATGCCTGCAACCCGAACTGATACTGGCTATTGTATTTTGTATATGAACAAATGTCATAAATACAGCTTTCAATATGCCAGGCTGCACTGGCTGGCAGTCTTTTCCTACTTTTGCAGGTAAATGCATTCTGTTGTTGGTACTTTACCTAATAGAGACACTTTTTGACACGGAGGTCCAGATAAGATGCGTAAATAAGAACATTTTCAAGAATAACTCCTTTATTTTTCCACCTAACCCTATGGTGTGACCACTCTTTAGAATCGTCTCTTCGAGACAAAGAGTGGTCACACCATAGGGTTTAATGGCGAAATGACGATTTTAGTATATGAGTATGCACCTTTATCTTTAGCTCTGTTGACACCTTTGCAAACAGAGTAAACATAGACCAGACAGCTCCTACAATGTCTGCTCTATTTGATTATGAAATTATACAGATTCTGCCATGGCCAAAACATCCTATGTTCATATACCATCATAACATTTCAGCCAATAAAGATCTATGTCATTTTTCTTGCATCAATTTTAAGGAGATAAAGGGTTGTCTCTTTGTTTGAGCTCAACTTATTTATTTTGAAATTGTTTCAGCACAGCAAAGGATCTAATGTAGATGCTAAAATCATCATTGCTCCACCAAACCCTACATTGTAACGGAAAAAGGTGACCCCTCTTCAGACTCATCACAAAGAAACATTTATAAATAGTGTCACGGCATAGGGCCTGGTGGAGAAATAAAGGAACTATTCTTAATATGTTTGGTTTACATATCCTATTTCTGTTTCTGCTCAAATTACAATTTTCAGACAAATTGTTGAAAAGGTTCCTTCATAGAAATTATTTCCATTAAATTTCAACTATCATTTTTCATTTCAGAAACTGACAACAAATTACAATTCTCTAGAGTGATATTGACAATCACCTACCATTGTTGCCAGTGAAGTTGACAGGTACAATGATTGCTGTTGATAACACACAGACTACAGTCAGGTAGAGTAGCAGATATCTTTGAAATGTAATGTACTGTATTGCATCTTGTCCACACTTCTTTGCTATATCTGAATCCCTGCAACAAAAGCAATACACACAATTATTTACAAATGTAACTGCAATCTATTGGATCGATTTATTGTTACCTATGAATCCAGTTGGATCCAGAAAAGCCACTGTTTTGGGTCTCATTAGGATCCAAACTGTTAATTTTTTACTCCATAAGTATGCTTTTAATGCCTTTACAGAATAGACCCAGATCAGACCACTCCTGTAGGAACTGTCTGATCCAGGTCTGTTCTGTGTGAAGATCTGATTATACAGTTTCTGCCATGGCCAAAATTTCCTGTTTTCACATGCAATTATAAGAATTCAACTAATTTATATTTATGATATCAGTACTTTGTAAATGAATATTCATGAATATTCATGAAGTAAATATAGTGTTTTTGAAGAGATTTACAAGAAATATCTGAAACAGACAATACTTTGTTAATGCTTATAAAGGGTTACAAATGTACAGTACAATGGTACAAATGTACAGTACAATCTTACAAATATACCGTACAAAGTTACAAACGCACAGTACAGTGTTATAATTGTATAATACAGTGTTATGAATGTACAGTACAATGTTACAAGAAAATTGTTACAAATGTACAGTAGTGTTATAAATGTACGATACAGTGCTATGAATGTACAGTACAATGTTACAAATGTACAGTACAATGTAATAAATGTACAGTACAGTGTTACAAATTTAAGATACAATGTTATCAATGTACAGTACAATGTTAAAAATGTCCAGTACAATGCTACAAATGAACAGTACAATGTTACAAATGTACAGTACAGTGTTACAAATGTAAACAAGATGTGTTTGCGTAACACTATGCCCCCTGCCCAATTTGACCTTTGACCCTGAAGGATGACATTGACCTTGACATATCACCCCTCAAAATGTGCAGCTTCATGAGATACACATGCATGCCAAATATCAAGTCTTATCTCTACTGGTTCAAAAGTTATGGCCAATGTTAAAGTCATTGATTTGACCTATATATTTGACCTTTGATCTTGAATGATGACCTTGACCTTGACATGTTACCCCTCAAAATGTGCAGCTTTATGAGATACATAGGCATGCCAAATATCAAGTATCTATCTGTACTGGCTCAAAATTTATGAGCAATGTTAAAGTTGCTGACAAACAAACAGACAAACTGACAAAGAAACAGACAGACAGATCTTGAGGGCATAATAAAAACGGTGTTATGAATGTACAGTACAATGTTACAAATGTACAAAACAGAGTTATGAATCGACAGTAGAATGTAACAAATGAACAGTACAGTGTTATAAATGTACAGTACAATGTTACAATTGAACAGTAAAGTATTACAAATATACTGTACAAAGTTACAAATGTGCAGTAGAATGTTATAAATGTACAGTACAATGTTACAAATGTACAGTACAATGTTATAAATATACAGTATATAATGTTACAAATGTACAGTTCAGTGTTACAAATATACTGTACAAAGTTACAAATGTACAGTACAGTGTTACTAATGTGCAATACAGTGTTATGAATGCACAGTACACTGTTACAAACATACAGTACACTATTACAAATGAATAGTACAATGCACTGTACAATGTTACACATGCAAAGTACACTGTTACAAACATACAGTACAATATTACAAATGAACAGTATAATGCACTGTACAATGTTACACATGTACAGTACAATGTTACAAAATTTCACACTGAGCTGTTGTAGCACTGTAGTGTGTACATGTTGTATTTGTAATACAAATACACACTACAGTGCTACAACAGCTCAGTGTGAACCCCTGGCTGTCTATTAGAATACCAACAAATACTGTTTACCTATATGAACAAAATAAGTTTTGGTCATGGCAGAACTGCAGACTCAAAATTCATAATATTCTATAAGCACAAAGAGCAGACTCTGATCAGACAGCCTCTGCAGAAGCTGTCTTATATGTATCTATCCTGTTTGCAAAAGCATAAAAAAGTGTAATTATCAATTAAATGGGTTGGGATATACGCATGCTTATGTACCAGCATTTAAAACTTAACCATTTACTCCATGAATATTCATGTAAGAAATAATGACATTATGAATATACATTAGATTACTTTCTATAATGGTACATGAACAAAAGACATTTTGGTCATGGTAGAAAGTACCAAAATCAAACACAGCAGACCCTGATCAGACGCCTCCTATTGGAGCTGTCTGATCTGGGTCTACTCTGTTTACATAGACTCAGAAAGATGTATTTATGGAGTAAAGGTTTCAAATGCACTACAGAGAATGTAATGATATACATGTACTTACTTTACTCTAACAAAGGCAAGCACCCATGAGCACAGACCCTGTAAAGACAACAAACAAATTCGCTGGTCATATCTCCCGCCAAACAAGTGCAGGCCAAGAGCCATACCCCTGGTGTTCCAAGGTAAATGTAAGTGATACTTGTAGTACTGCATTGTTTTTATAGTACCAAACATTTTCACAAAGTTTCAATGAAAAAGTCCAAAACATTTCTGAGATATGACAGATGGACAAAAAGGTTCATTTTTACACAAACAAAGGACCAAAACTCTGGTGTTCCAAGATCAGTATCAATGATACATGCAGGGCTGCATACCCTTATGCTATTTCATATTTTCACAAAGTTTCAAAGAAAAACTTCAAATAGTTTCTGGGATATGGCTCCGGACAGACAAAAATGTTACATTTTTCGCAGAGTGCTATAACTCCGGTGTTCCATGGTCAATATCAATGATACGTGCAGCATCGCATCTCCTTATTCTACTTAAAATTTACATACAGTGTCTTAGAAAATCTCTGAACAGTTTCTGAGAAATTACTCTGATCAGGCAAATACATTACATTTTTGGCAAATAAGCAACTCAAGTGTTCCCAGGTCAATGTGAATAATACTTGCAGAGCAGCATGTCTTTATGCTATATAACTTTTACACAAGTTACATAGAAAAACCTCCGAACAGTTTCTGAGATATGGCTCGAAACAGACTAAATCGTTACATTGTTTGGGCTATAACTCTGGTGTTCCAAAATTAATATCAATACACTTGCAGGGCCGGATGTCTATATGGTTTTTACACAAAGTGTTATAAATAAAACCCAAACAGTTTCTGAGTAATGACTCCGGACAGGCATAAATGTTACACTTTTAGCAAACAATGGGCCATAACTCTGGTGTTCCACGGTCAATGTCAGAGATACTTGCAGGTCCCCATTCCTGTATGGTACTTCACATTTACACAAAGTTTAAAAGAAAATCTGATTGGACAGCTCCAACAATAGCCATCTGATCTGGGTCTACTCTGCAAAGGCATAAAAAGGCGTAGTGTTAAGTAAGTATAAAACATAATTTCATATGTATAATTTCATTCAGCATTTAGTTCTTAAAATTCTGTTCAATTACAACTGACATTCTAATTTGAAAGTGGGAGGCAAAACATGATAACAAACTAGAAGGTACAAAACCACAAAAACATATGTCGCTCTCACAGGAGAAAATTATGCCCATAGGACCGAGATGCTCCCCTTGGCCATATTGTCTCCAAATCAAGCACTTTTCACAATATCTTACATAGTGAAGAACATTTCCAATAATTCAAAGCAAAAATTTCCTTCTTTAGTACATCGTCACATCAGCTTTGTTCATCTGTGAAAGTTTGAAGTAAAATGACCCATTGGTGTATATAGAGTTAGAAACACAAAATTTGCGGGACGACGGTACGGACAGATGTACATGTACATAGAAACGGATGGACAAACGAACAAGAACAAGGCTACATGCTTCCCTCCATATTGGGGATATAACAATCCAAGGGTGATTATTCAGCAAGTTTGACAAGAGCTGATATGCATGACTTAAAGCTTGCTACTGATCACTCTTGTAACGCATCCTCCAAATCCAGCTAGCATTTTCACAGTCTGGATACCTCTTTGTGATCTAAACTTATAAACTATCAAAGCCGATTCAAAGGCCATAACTCATAAACTATCAAAGGTCATAACTGAATGAAAAATGAAGGAACCATAACTGCCTGGACAAACATCCCAGTATACAAGCATATACGTGTACATATAAAAAGGTGATAAAAATCATCCAAGCAATAATGCAAATAATTTGTACTATGATTAAAACTGATCGCTCTTGAAAAGTTCCACTGAACTCCTAACAGGTTTTGAGACGAAGTGTAGACAAGTCAAATGTCATTCTCCCAGTGTTTCAGTATCTAAAGAGCAATATTTCTTCCAAAATTAGTCTAGGCAAAATGTGACAACGATGTGCACAACTAGGTTTTTATTAGTATGATTGGGGTCTGACCAGCTGTTTTGGAAATAAAGTGCAGACCATCCTGACAAGACTCCCACTGTACAAAAGGGCAACAACTCTGAGCAACAAGACTGATACTGGTCACCCTTGAAAAGATTGCTGAAATCCAGCTACCACTGTGCACTTTGTCAGATATAATCATTTAAAAATATATAATTGATTTTCATTTAGGAGGCGTGTTTAATCATTTGCTCTCGGCAAACAGACACTACAATAAGATAAATAAAGATTGTGGCAATATTAGTGTTGTACAATTACATCCCTTGATCATCAGATTATTTAAATCCAAATACTAGGAAAAGGATTAGGAAATTAAATAACACTGAAACCATTTTGGCTCAAAGGAATATGAGCGCTAGTTAAATAGCACATTAACACTACTATAGCTGTTAATGACTTTGTAATTATTTTGTAATCACAAATGTTTGGAATTAGGTAAAGAAGTTTAGTCCATTGGATCTTCATTATCTCATATAAATGCCTTTTTGACACCTTTACAGACAGAGTAGACCCAGATCAGGCAGCTCACATAGGATCAGGATCTGCTCTGTTTGCTTATCAAATTATACAAATCAGATTTTTGAGCTTCTGCCACAGAAAAATATTCCCTGGTTTATGATGCCAGTATAAAATTCAGCTACTGTAATTAATATTCATACATTTTAACATATTTTCTTTCACTAAATCTTTTAAGAAATGCCTTTCAGCAGTTTAATTACCTTAGTCTGTATTGTTCTGCACTAGAAGACAATTATGTGTCTTTTGCTAAAGTATATTCTTATTTTATGAATTTAAACTGTTGATTCCAGGCCCTTAACCCATTTGCAAACAGAATAGACCCAGATCAGACAGCTCCTGTAGGAGCTGTCTGATCAGGGTCTGCTCTGTTTGCTTATAAAAATTATGATAGATCCGACTACAAAATCTACAAGTACAAAATAATCATGTGTACAAAATTATATGCTATTATAGAAACTCAGCTAATAAATATTCATGATGTCATTATTTCTTAATAATAAACAGGGAAATGGTTAACTTACCTTATCCTGTGTGTGTAACTGTGTATCCAGGGACTCTATTGACCCATGTAACCTGTCTCTATCCGGGTCTCCATAGAACAATGATGTCCACCTGTAAATAATTAAATATACCGTAAAACCCCGCTAATGCGACCACCTAAAAGAGGTATAATTCTGGGTGCTAGATGCAGGTGGTAGCTTAATGCAGGACAAAAGTAATGCAGAAAGCTCCTAGAGGAGCTTTCTGCATTACTTTTGTCCTGCATTAAGCAACCACCTGCTTATAAAGACACTCATGTTTATTCATTCAGTGGTCACATTAGAGGGGTTTTCCTGTACATGTGACAAATGCCTTCAAACATGAAATACTAACAAAACTCTCAAATTTGCTAGGGAATAAATAATATACATGCATTTCTAACCTTTTCCCCCATACATTAGTCATTAATGAATTAATTACTGCATGAGTACGTATTCAGGGATTTATTTTTTATAATTACACATTTACAACAAAAGTTTTGGCTGTGACAGACATTTCTGAATTAGACCTTTATTATTTCAGAAGCAAACAAAGCAGACACCGATTAGATAGCTCCTGATGGGCCAACCTGCTTTGGTTCTCATCTGGGATCCAGACTCAAAGAACAATTCCCTCATTATAGTGTTGAAGCCAGCACAATTCCTCTTCCATACAGAATTAGGATCAGCGTGTCAACAATTTGGATATTGATGAGATGCCATGTAAACTCTTTTTGCAGCAAATCCTTGAATTGTGTGGTCTTCAGTTTACTGTACTGTCATTTGAATAAGAAATACCATAAGATTCAATGGAATAGAAGCTCTTCTTAACCTTCTACCCGTTCAATATAATGACATCTCATCAGGATAAAAACTGTTCCACATTCTGATTTTAATCTGTAGGGAAAATGAAATATTTAAAACACCTTGTATTTTTAAGACAGAAGTGAAAGAATTTTGCAATTAAAACTAACAGATCATAACCTACTTCAACAAATGTTATTGTTGAATATGAGAACCTGATTATTGTTTACATACTGATAATCATTAACACTTTCCATGCAGGAAACGGGTCACTAATGTCCTTTGCAAACAGTGTAGACCAAGATGAGAGGGCTCCTAGAGGAGCCCTCTCATCAGGGTCTGCACTGTTTGTCATGTTTCACTTTTTTTTAGGTTCACTTTTTAAAAAAAAAAAATCTCATAATATTTACGGTAAGCTTGACCTGTTTAAATTTTTGTGTAGTCTATTTGAAAGTTGTAAGGGTTAACACTCTCATATAACAAGGAAAAAAATATTGAAGGTGAAGAGGGGGTCTCATATTGCTTATTAATGTTTCATGGAAATACATACTTGAAATACAGTCATCTTGGCAACTTTTTCAATACTATTGCCAATTCATAATTGCCTTTGCAAACATATTTGATTAATATGAGACTTAAAGCAACTCTGCATCTAACTATGGTCCAAACTTTTTCAACCTTTACCTCATAGTTACGCCTCGTGACACTTTCGCAAACAGAGTAGACCAAGATCAGACAGCTCTTGTAGTGCCTGTCTGATCAGGGTCTGCTCTGTTTGCTTATGGTTTTGATTGGATTCTACAGTTTCTGCCACAACCATTAAATAATCTGTTCATATAAATCTAATTTAAATTCATTGTCATTATTTCTTACATGAATATTAAAATTTTATAATGTAAAGGGTTAACACTCTGACATATCTTTTAACCCTTTACCCATGAATATTCATATAACAAATAATGACGTCATAAATATTAATTAGATTAATTGCTATAATAGCACTTAGACACAGGATTGTTTTACCATGACAGAAACTGTAGAATCATATCTGTATTATATCAGAAGCAAACAGCAGATCCTGATCAGACGGTTACAACCCTTTTAACCTTTTCCTTGATATCAATGCTTTTTCGGGCCAAACAGAGCATTCCATACCTGTCTGATTAGGACATCTGACTAGGGTCAGCTCTGTTTGCTTACGAAATTGTAACAGACCCGACTCTACATTTTTACAATTACATAAAAAGTCCCATGTCCATATGCCAGTATAAAAATTCAGCTCATAAAATATTCATGATGATTTCTTACATGAATATTTAATGTTGAAAGGGTTAAGTAAAGACACCCAAGCCGTTACAGTGACACTTCAACATGGTTCCTGTAAATATTTGACAACGGAGCTGATCCAGATCAGAATCTGGCCTGTATTTAACCATTTACTCCATAAATACGCTTTTCTAAGCCATTATGAACACAGAAGACACAGAAACGATGGCTCCTGTTGGAGTCATCTGATCAGGGTCTGCTTTGTTTGCTTTTGCTATAATATAGATATGATTCTACAACTTCTGCCATGACTATTTGCTATTATAAAAATTAATCTGATTAATATTCTTTGTGTCATTATTTCTTACATGAATATTCATTTATATCTAACTCATTGCATCGCAAGAAACTGTCATATGAAAACATTGTTGCCTGATACAATTCTACATATAAATTTATTTTCTATTAACCCTTGCATACTCATGTTAGAAGTTATGACATCATGAATATAAATTAGATTATTATTGTATAATGGCATATGAACACAGAACATCTTGGCACTGGCAGAAACTGTAGAATCAGATCTATATAATACCATAAGCAAACAGAGCAGACCCTGATCAGATGGCTCCTACAGGAGCCATCTTATCTGGATCTACTCTGTTTGCAAAGGCGTGAAAAGGCATTTATATCAGGGAAAGGGTTAATATACAGTCAGATTATTAAATTGTATGGATCCTGACCATACCTGATGATCTACTTGGCAAATCCCATCCAGATCAAACCTGTATGCATAGACCAACACAAATCAACTAGCATGCAAAGAGTTAGTCATTGTCTTTGTAATTAGCTGTAATTGTATTACCTACCAGCTTCAAGTTAGACACAACATATCTCAATATTAAATACGTAATAAACACCTTAACCGGCCAGCATTCAATATAAATGTGACATAAAACAATAAAATAGTAATCAATGTAAAAGCCCACTATTGTTGATGGTCTCCTTATTTTGCAAAGCATCCAGCTATGGTAAATACAAATAATTCTCTTCACCCTTTAAATGTGAGAAAACAAGTGCGCTGTCATTTGCAAACAATGAAGACCCAAATCAGAGGGCTCCTAGAGGAGCCCTCTGATCAGGGTCTGCGTTGTTTGTCATTCAAAATCCTCCAGCAAATTTAAGCCTTCTAATGGTCTCTATCATTAAACCCTGATGGGTCAATACCCATTGAGTACATACTCAGCATTTAAAGAGTTCAATCAATATACCCAGTACAACAATTGATCAGATCACAGCCGTGACTGGATACCTAACACTTAGTACCAAAGGAGTGAACTTGGGAGTTCCTTTCTAAACCAAATTTCATTCAGATGAGATGCTGAGTAACTCGTCATCCTATTAAAATTGAAACGGTTCAAGACTACTTTTGTTCTTGAATGAAAAAGAAGAAAAGAAAATTTTGAAAACCTGATCAGACAACAATTTTTGCAGCTGACGACTATTTAGTCTGTGGATGGCTGAATAATCCTAGTTCATCAAATATTTCCTCAGCCAGTAAAATCCGATAACCAGAAACTCTCAAGGGTAGAAGAACCATCCATTTAGTACCGATCCATTAATTGGCAGAAGGTTACAAGACCATTATCTTATTTGCAAGAGAAAGTTGTTCTTTTTCTAACACTTCAGCCCGGCAAATAACTCTCAACAATTCTGCAAAGATTCTCATCTGCTCAGTTATTTCAGCAAGTAACCCACACAGTCATCAGAGCATCAATCATTTATATCCTGTTGAGATGCATACTTAACCCTTTACTCCATGAATATTTATGTAAGAAATACAGTAAAACCCCGCTAATGCGACCACCATAAAAGGGCATAATTCTGAGTGGCAGAGGCAGGTGGTTGCTTAATGCAGTACGAAAGTTATGCAGAAAGCTCCTATAGGAGCTTTCTGCATAACTTTCGTGCTGCATTAAGCAACCACCTGCTTTAAACGACACCAGTGGCCGTTTATTAAGTGGTCGCATTAGCGGGGTTTCACTGTAATAGCATCATAAATATTAATTAGATGATTTGTTATACACGTAACAGCACCTGGATGCAGGCATTTTTGGCCATGATAGAAACTATAGAATTATATCTATATTACATCATAAGCAAACAGAGTAGACCCTGATCAGACGGCTCCTTTAGCAGCCTTCTGATCTGGGTCTACTCTGTTTGCAAAGGCATAGAAACTAGACAGGCATATTTATGGGGTAACGGGTTAACTGTTCATTGACATCTGATCTATATCAATTGTCACCAAACGTTTTTTCATGCTATGGTAAGAGCTTATCGCCATGAATGCAACAATATTCGAATGTCATATCTGTACTAAAATTAAAATATGTTTAAAATGACAATCAGTGCAGACTCTGGCTTCTCCAGGATTCTGATTCCATGAGATTCCACAAGCCCCTCTGATTCCTTGAAACTTCTGATTCCAGGAACCCCTCCAGGAATCCCCTCTGATTCCAGCAGTCCTCTGATTACAGGAATCTTCTGATTCCTAGAATCTTCTGATTTCAGAAGTTCCTCTGATTCCGGGAGTTTTCTGGTTCCAGTAGTCATTTGATTCCAGGTGACCTCTGATCTGTGTTGTCACTGTTTGCAAATATCACTTTAACTAATTCACTGCATCAAAAGGATTAACCCTTTCCCTCATAAAAACATGTTTTTACACATTTGCAAACAGAGTATACCCAGATCAGACGGCTCCTATTTGCTAATGGAAATTGATAGAGATGTTTCTTTACTTTCTAAACTGGCTAGAATGTTCCACCTACCATATTTTATTATAACTATTTTGTCCATGAATATTCAGTAGGTATTGAACTTTGGACTAATTTTAGAACAGGGAAAGGGATAAGAGATTTGGTACTTATAATCTAGCATTTCATGTCATCTATAGACATGACAGGGTGTTTTAGACCTTCAATGCAATATCTCAACTAACCCTTTATTTCTCTTAACCCTTTCCCTCATATAAACATGTTTTTACGCATTTGCAAACAGAGTAGACCCAGATCCTAGAGGAGCTGTCTGATCAGGGTCTACTCTGTTTGCTAACAGAATTTGATAGATCTGTTTCTTTGCTTTTTAAAATGTCTACAATGTTTCACCTTCCATATTGCTTTATAACTATTTTGTTAATGAATATTCAACAGGTACTGAAATTTGGCCTAAATACAGAACAGGGAAAGGGTTAACCCTTTACTCCATGAATATTCATGTAAGAAATAATGACATCATGAATATTAATTAAATTAATTTTTATAACAGTATATGGACATGGGAAATTTTGCCTATGGAAGAAACTGTCGATCAGATCTATATTTTTTCATAAGCAAACAGAGCATACCCTGATCAGACCGCTCCTACAGGTTCTGTCTGACCTGGGTCTAGTCTGTTTGCAAAGATGTAAAAAGGCACATTTATGGAGTAAAGGGTAAAGAATTTGCTCCATAGTAGCATTAATGCTCTAGTTATCACAATGGTTTCAAAACTACACAATTTTTAATTTTTCCTTTTCTCTAGTAAATGCTCCTTTGCAGTAGATTGATTCAAAGAGATTGGGTATAAAAATAGCCTATGAGGAAATGTGTTAAAAAAGAAAATATATTAACTTTGGCATTATAAGTTAATGTGAAGAGATCATTTTTAGCCATAATTGCTCTCTCAAATATGCAGACTGATTTCTATCATTTATTCCTCACACATTAATAAAATGGACTCGGGTGATAAAAGCCATTTAAGTCTGATGCTTCAAAGACCCTTCCCATGCCAAAAAACAAATGTTTGAAATCCTTTTGGAACATACAAATAGTAAGCTGAATCTGCTCAAAAGATTTACCATTAACCCTTTCCTTCATATAAACGCATTTTTACGCATTTGCAAACAGAATAGACAGCTCCTATAGAAGCCATCGATCAGTCTGCTATGTTTGCTTTTGACATGATATAGATCTTAAATTCTACAGTTTGTGTAAAAGCAAAAAGAATCCTTGAAAAGTTTACATTATAAAAATCTGGCTAATAAACATCATTTACATCATTATTTCCTACATGTATCCCCTTCTCCTGTATTACCGTTCCCCTTAGCAAAATAATTATCATGAAAACGATTACTTTAAATGCAACAAGGAGCTTCCTTGAAGGAATAGTGAGAAAACATATTTTTCTAACGGAAAATAACACTTTAAGTAAACAAATAACCCAACAATTGAACCAAATGTCGGTTCTTTTAACTCACTCAATGCTGTAAATGCAGCCTCCATGTTTCCTATATTGCCGTTCCTATGACGTCATAATCTCCCACTCAAAGGTGTTTGAGCACAATTGGGTCAAATATATACTGCACAAGAAAGGTTAAGTCCCAGCCACTCACTATACCTAATACACATTTTGAGTCATGTTGAACTACGTATTAATCGAAATCATTTTCAAAAGCACCATGAACAAAATAAGACAGAATTATCAGTTTTATAAATTCAAATGTTATTTTACAAAAAGTGTTTACTGAGATTTGATTTTAAAAAATACTTTGAAATATACAGATTACAATCAGCTAAACAGATAACACTTAAAATTAAAGAAATACCAACATATTTACAATTTAGATGTGTACTGGGGCATTTTATTCAGTACAGAAATGTATTTATGCCGTCTGATAACAGACTCCATTGTACAAAATTTGACATGGGTCAGGTTCATAACATGAACCTTAAGTTTTGCTGAACAGTATACTTGTGACGTGTTATTTGCTTTGTCACATAATAAGGACCTGCCTGAACGTTTCCGCGGCATCTGTCAATTTTTTAAGCTTTGAAAAACGGATTATTTTTGGGAAATATTGTTAGAAAAATGGTGTCACGTGATGAGAATGTTTATACTTTTTTGAAAATAATCTTTTTCTTTAAAGTTTCATTCAATTTACCTGTTTTTTCCCTAATATTTTCGGCTCTGTATCTAAAAGTGTTTTATTTACAATCGAAAAACACTTTGAGCGATGACGTAGAGAGGTCGCACGCGCCATATCAAGCGCTTTTGTGATGCAGACGGAATAATAGGAAAGAACGGAAATATAGGAATCGAGGATATATGAATATACTGAACAAGGAAAGGGTTAACCCTTAGCACACGAGCAACTATCTGCAAAAAGGTGATGTTTGCTGTTAACCTGATGGTAAATCTTTCTATCATTCTCTTCAAAAGAGTGTCCAACAGTTTGTATCCTGATGAGACACTGATTTACTTTATATTTCATCTGTATCCAAACTGTTGGCATAGGTTATCACAAATTCACCCAAAATATACTCGTGAATAAATGTTTGCATAAGTTTTGACCCTTTCCTTCAAATAAACATGTTTTAACGCATTTGCAAACAGAGTAGACCAGATCAGACGGTTCCTGTAGGAGCCATCTGATTAGGGTCTGCTCTGTTTGCTTATGGTATCATTTAGTTGCGATTCAACACTTTCTGTACCATTGTAATATTTCAGCTGATAAATATTCATGATGTCATTACTTCTTACATAAATATTCTTGGAGGAAAGGACTAACCCTTTACCTGTTCTATTATATTTATTTCAAATTTCAAAACCTACTGAATAGTCATGGACAAAATAGCTATAATGGAATATTGAAACATTGCAGTCATTTTAGAAACTTAAGAAACAGATCTATCAAATTCCATTAGCAAACAGAGCAGACCCCGATCAGATGGATCCTATAGGAGCTGTCTGATCTGGGTCTACTCTGTTTGCAAATATGTGAAAAAGTGTTTATATGAGGGGAAGGGTTAAAACTTATGCAAACAGATTTATTCATGAGTATATTTTGGGTGAATTTGTGATAACCTAAGGTAATTTATTGGTGTATCATAAATGACCCATGGGGCCATCAGGATTGTAGAAATCTGCTAATCTGCAAAAATATCAAATCCCTGATTATCAAAACTCCCACATTAATTCAGAGCAAACTGTCACCTGCAGATATTCTTGTCTAGATCTGTTTCAGTTCTAAAATATTTTGTCTGCCATAAACAGTGTCAGAGTAACAACAGTTTGGATCCTGATGAGATGCAATGTTAACTCAGCATCTCATTGGGATCCAAACAGTTCACAAAAGGTTAACACAAGGTCGCTAGTAGAGTGTTGCTTTTTGGTTGTTAATAAACTAATGAACTCACTCATTAGCATGCAAAGAGTTCAAGCAGCAAAATGTGCAGTTCCCGACAAGATGCTTCCTGAAATGTGGCTACATCGGCTGCATTAGTTGGTACTTCTATTAACCCTTTCCCTAATATAAACGTGTTTTCACGCACTTGCAAACAGAGTAGACCCAGATCAGACGATCAGGGTCTGCTCTGTTTGCTAATAGAATATGATAGATATGTTTCTTTACTTTTTAAAATGGCTACAATGTTCCACCTTCAATATTTCTTTATACCTATTTTGTTAAATGAATATTCAGTAGGTATTTAAATTTGACCAAAATACAGAACAGGAGAAGGGTTAAGCCCATTTACTTGATAGAGAAGTCTTCTCATGCCTATGCAAACAAAGTAGACCCAGATCAAACAGCTCATGTAGGGCCCATCTGATCAGGGTCTGCTGTTTCATTATGGAATTATATAGACAAGATTCAACAGTTTCTGCCATGGCTAAAAAATCATGTGTTCATATTATACCATAATAAAAAAATGGCCGGTTCTATTGACACTTCGAAAAGTGTCGCTAGCAAGGCTTGCTAGTGCCACTTCGCACATAATAATCAACTTTTCGTGAGAATCACCCCCAACCCAAGAAAGTTTCCGCCCTATATTTACAGAAAGTCTAGTTATGGAAAAAATAAATATATGTTAGGATTATATTATGATTTTAAAGTATGAATTAATAAAAATAAGGTAAGTTAGTATATAAAATGCGAAAAATGGAGAATATTTGGACAATAATTGAGTGTTGTGTTGATGTCACGTAATTAGAGCTAGACCTTGCTAGTGCCACTTGTTTACATTGAGACCTGATTTTATACATTTTTGCTTCAGATTTCCTAACAAACTGAATTGTATTTTAAACCCATATATATGAACAAGATGTTACAATGAAAAACATACTGATAAGTTTGAAAATACGGGAGAAATCACAGAAAGAGGCAGCAAAGGATCGATAATCTACCATGATCTCATAGAATATGTCCCTTTGTTTCACTTGCTAGTGACACTTGTTTTCTTTGACAACGCATTTGATACCATTTTGCTCTAGATTTCCTAAAAAACTAATTAGTATTTGAAACCCTATAATATGCACAATATTTTACAATGAAAAATATACTGATAAGTCTGAAAATACAGGATAAATCACAGAAAGTGGCAGCAAAGGAACGATAACCTACTCCAACATAATAGAATTTTCAGCGATGATCTCCCTTTGGAGAACTTGCTAGTGACATTTTTTTTTGTTTTACAACACATTTGATACCATTTAGCTCCAGATTGTCGAACAAACTAAATTGTATTTTAAACCCTAATATATGAATAAGATTTTACAATTTAATGATAAGTATTAAAATATGGGAGAAATCACAGAAAGTAGCAGCAAATGACCGATAAACTGCCATAATAAAGTCGAGTCAAGTCAAACCACTATACCTAATTCAAATACATACATACACAACTGTAACCATCTCTACAGTATATAAGACTATTTAGCCTAGATAACAGTTAAATGTTTAAGATACAATGGCATATTGACTTTCTTTGATAAAATTTATCATATTGATTATCCTTTAACCCCTCATATAAACGTGTTTTCACGCATCTGTAAACAGAGTAGACCCTGATCAGACGGCTCCACTAGGAGCCGTGGAGCCGTCTGATCTGGGTCTACTCTGTTTGCTAACAGAATTTCAAAGATCTGTCTTTACTTTCTAAAATGGCTACAATGCTCCACCTTCCATATTTCATAAACCTTTTTGTCCATGAATATTCAGTAGGTATTGAAATTTGTAATAAACATAGAACAGGGCAAGAGTTAAAAACAAGAGAACATTCTTCAACTCGAACTATATCGACCTTGTGTGTAACTTATATAAAAACGTATATAATAACATATTTATTATTCACATATTTTAGTAGACATATGCCAAGTATGACTGCAGCCATTGCTTCAGAAGTTGTCTTTGTATCGTGAGAAACAGAATATTCGATGAAATTCGATTTCTTTGCAGCTTATATAGGTACATGCATCTGTCAATCGGGTTGGTCAAAATTTGCTCCATAGTAAGCTAGCTTGTTGTTAGATGTTTAAAGGTGTGAATGAGTAACACCAATTAATGTGTTTGTCCGCTTACCAACGCTCCCAGACACAATTCAACTGTCGCACACGTGCTGTTTGGTGTTTGTATTGCAAACAACTCGTAATTACCGACTCTGAAGTTTGTGTATCAAAGCTGACATTAACTCGGCTTGCACTCTGAGTTTTCAATCCACTCTGAATCTGATATTCTATTCAATATTTCATGGAAATTTTGGGAAAGCGCTCGCATGTGATATACGAGGGATATTTTAATATTCGTGAAATATATATTTTGATTTATGTGAATGTGTAATTTCTTAGTAGTTGTTATTTGGATTAATTACATACAGATCAACAATGAGGTGGGTCATTTGTTTTGTTATTAATTTTAATTTATATTTTACTATCTACACCGCGTATAATTCTACTTTTATCTCCGGCAATATTCTTTCATTATTTTTCTTTCATCTTTATTCCTTATATAAAGTTATCTCTATACAGACTGTGCAGGCTAATTACTTTTGCATATAATGAACGAATTTGATTATATATTAATGTCTTCATACATACATTAATTTATATTTTACTATCTACACCGCGTATAATTCTACTTTTATCTCCGGCAATATTCTTTCATTATTTTTCTTTCATCTTTATTCCTTATATAAAGTTATCTCTATACAGACTGTGCAGGCTAATTACTTTTGCATATAATGAACGAATTTGATTATATATTAATGTCTTCATACATTCTGCCTTCATAAAACATTGTCCATATATCTATTTAACTTGTACAATTGCTTCATTCACCAATTTCAAGGGTTTCGGGGATGACGGTAGTCTACTATCGGAATTATGGCCATATTGTGTAATTCTCACGATGCGTGTGATTTTTACCCTTGCACCGGTTTAGAAAAAAAGTGGCAATAGACACTCCGTAAAAAAATTGCTACTGAATAGTTATGAGGTAAAGTTTTAAATTTGATTCCTACTTTAAACTACTTCAAACATAGGTAACTTTCAAAACAGAGTAGACCCAGACCAGAAAGCTCCTGTAGGAGCCATCTGATCAGGGTATGTTCTATTTGATTATGAACCAATATTGATCTGATTCTACAGTTTCAGCAATTATCAGCAGTTACTTCCTGTTTTCATATGCCAGACTACAAGTTATTTTAATTCATATTCATGAAGTCATTAATTCTGGCACACAACGGAGGTGTTTGTTTGCAGACATTTTGCTGGTATAACGAGGTTGCCATTATAACGAGTTTATATATGGAAGGAACCATATGGCCAGTTTTAAACTAGTACCAACAGGTGAATGCTTAATGCAGAACACAACAAGGCAAAAAGCTCCCTTTGGGAGCTTTTTGCACTTGTTGTGTTCTGCATTAAGCCATCACCTGTCTTATTGCACCTATTTATTCAATGGTTGTTTCAAAGACTTAACGGTAATTTTGTTTCAATGCATACTGCCGGTACAATAAAGGTGCCATTGTAACAAATGCTGGTATAATGAGGGTTCACTGTACAAATATTCATGAGGCAAACAGTTAAAGCTTTCATGGTAATGAGGATTCTGGATGCCAGTGGCCATTAACTCTTGGACTGCTAAAATTTCAAAGTTGAATGGTCCATCATATATCTATGGTGATGTTCATTCAATATGAAAGGCTTAAATTTGCTAGAGGATACCGAATGACAAAAAATGCAGATCCTGATTAGACAGTTCCTCAGAGAGTCCTCTGATCTTGACACTGTTTACAAAATGTCAATTAACCTTTGTCCTGTATTGAAAGGATTAGATAATTGCATTGTAGCATTGCATTTTGACTGGATATTAGAGTCCAAAAATCAATGAAAATGTTTAAAAAGGAAGCAGTTACACCATTACAAAGATATTTTTCAACAACAAAAATAGAAACTTAATTCTATTTAAAGTAGGAATGAGTGATATTGAATGTTATCAGACTCTGCAAGAAAATTTTCATAATGTACATTATAACAATCATCAAATAATTTCATACTGCTTGACATTCTATATAAATATTATGCATACATTACTTAGTAATTGAATACAGACATATGCAGTGTAAACATAATTACCATCTTCCTCACACAACTTTAACCTTTCCCTGTTTAGTATTCATGCAAGAATAATGAAATTATAAATACTTATTAGCTGAATTTCTATAATGGCATATGTACACAAGATGTTTTGGTATTGGTAAAAACTGTAAAGTCAGATCTATTATAATTTCATATGCAAACAGAGCAGACCCTGATCAGACAGCTCCTATAGGAGCCATCTGATCTGGGTTTACTCTGTTTGCAAATGCATGAAATGGTGTTTATATGAAGGAAAAGCACACAATCTACACAGTCTACTTTGGATACAATTGGTACAAATTCAAAGCCATTAGAAATCACATAAACTTTCTCTGTGCCACACAATTTCACTGAAAATATCCCTTTAAAATTGGCTGAGATTTAACCATTTGTATGTGGGAAATGAGTCAACCAGCATTTGCAAACAGTGGAAAACCAGATCAGATAACTCCAGAATAATAATTTGCCTTATGTGACATTTCAAGTTTGCTTTTTTTCTTCAAATTTGATTATTTCATATTGATTAGACAAGAATGGGGTGGATCATTCCACTCTGAAGAAAGTGTTCATAGCAATCACAAATCTACTTATAGAATAGTCTAGTTAAATGTTCTGGAAACTTTAATCCTCATCAAGATGAGCACAACCTAACTTGCATTTGCAAACAGCTTGGATGCTATTGAGACACCGAGTCAATCAGCCACTCATCAGCTCACAAAGCTTTTTAACCCTTTCCGCCATAAATACGCCTTTCTACGCTTCTGTAAAAATCACCTGTTGAAACCATTGTGATAAATAGAGCATTTGCTCCTATAGGAGCAAATGCTCTATTTATCACAATGGTTTCAAACTACAAAATTCTAAAATTTTCCTTTTCTCTAGTTAATGCTCCTTTTCGGTAGATTTATTCAAAGTGGATGGATCTAAAAATAGCCTAAGGAGGAAAGGGTTAACCCTTTCCCTCATATAAATGCTTTTTCACCCCTTTGCAAACAGAGTAGACACAGATCAGAGTCAGCTGCTGAAGGAGCCTCCTGTTCAGCACCTGCTACATTAATGTTTATGAAATTAGAATAGATCTGAAGTACTCTACAGTTTCCACCAATAGCAAAAACATCCTGTGTATAAATGCCATTATAAAAATTCATCTAATAAATATGCATGACATCATTATTTCTTACATGAATCTTGACCAGATAATGAGTTAACACACAGTCAGTAATTTCTCAAAAGTTTAAACCTTTCCCTCATAAAAATGTCTTTTCATGCCTTTGACAATTGAGTAGACCCAGATCAGATGGTTCCTGTAGGAGCTGTCTGATCAAGGTCTGCTCTGTTTGCTTATGGTATAATATAGATATGATTCTACAGTTTCTGCATGAGCCTAATTGTCCTGTGTTCATATGCCATAACATAACCTAGTAAATATTCATAATGCCGTCATTTCTTACATGAATATGTAACAGGGAAAGGTTTAACTCTTTCCCTCATATAAACGTATTTTCACGCATTTGCAAACAGAGAAGACCCAGATCAGACAGCTCCTATAGGAGCCGTCTGATCAGGGTATGCTCTGTTTGCTAATGGAATTTGATTGATCTGTTTCTTTAGTTTTTAATACGGCTAAAATCTTCCATCTTCCATATTTCATTATAACTATTTTGTCTATGAATATTCAATAGGTATTGAAACTTGGAATAAACATAGAACAGGGAAAGGTTTGAACGAGTCAGAAACAAAATTTATCCAGATCAGTTTGATCAGACATTGATTTGTATAGCAAGATTAACCCTTTCCCTGTTCTATATTTAGACCAAATTTCAATACCTATTGAATATTCATGGACAAAATAGTTACAATGAAATATGGAATGTGGAATATTATAGCCAATTTAGAAACTAAAGAAGCAGATCTATCAAATTCTAATAGCAAACAGAGCAGACCCTGATCAGACGGCTCCTCTAGGAGCCGTCTGATCTGGGTCTACTCTGTTTGCAAATGCGTGAAAACACGTTTATATGAGGGAAAGGATTAAGGGTCAATATAGGATTAGGCTTTTACTTGATAGAGATGCCTTTTGATGCCTTTGTAAACAGAGTAGATCAAGATCAAAGTCTGTTCTGTTTGCTTATGGAATTGTATAAATCTATTTCTACAGTTTCTTCTGTGGTTAAATAATACCTCTGTTCATATGCCATTATAACAATGCACTTAATTCAAATTCATAATGTCATTATTTCTCATATGAATAATCATGAAATAAAGAAAAGCTAGCAAGGCAGTTACTAAGTAGGCATAAGAACTATTAGTGAGAACATAGTTATGTTACAGGATGCTTCCAATGCCATCCAAGACAGATTGCACACATCTACAGTAGTATCTTGAACATATTTCAGGAGGTCTATTTATCCATATTCAGCTAGAATTCCCTATTTAGATTTATCACTCTTGGCAATTTTCTGCTGCATAAATTGGCCTCTGCTTCGATACTCAAAAAAGGTAGTTTTCTTAAACTCTTATATATATATCTAATAAGATAGATAGATATGCCTTTGAACACTTTGCAAACAAAGTAGATCCACAGATGACTCCTGCAGGAGCTGTCTGATCAAGGTCTGCTCTGTTAGCTTATGGAATTTGTATACATGTAGATCTGGTTCTATAGTTCTTACCAAAGCCAAAATGTTTTGTTCATGTGGCTTTACAAAAATGAATCTAATAAATATTCATACATACATATTCATGGCATAACAACTTAAAAGTCTTGTAAAATACAAATATAATAATATATACATGTATACAGATAAGCTGCGTATTTGAGCGATTACTCAATAGAAATTTGCCAAATACTCATTTATTTGAAATCAATGAGTAAGAAAAACTCAATGAAAATTGGGAATACTCAATTGAATCTTTAGCATTTGAGTAAAAAAGTACAGGTGCATTAAATTTTGAAGTCAGTGATCATTTGCCATTATATTAGTCCCTAATTTCTCAAATTGTACATGATGGGGAGAATTCAGAAGTTTAAGTACTCAATTTGTTTTCTTGGGTACTCAATTACTTTTAAAAGTGGGGAGTAATACTCAATTAACCCATAAACCTTATCTGTACCTCTGTATATATTTCTATATATGGTTTCTCACTAAATAGTTTTCCTCTCCATATTAGGCCATACTTATTGTTTCATTTGGCACAAATTCCAAATGCAGCCCACGGTATTGGAGAATCCTGATAGAGTTCAACTTTCTATGTCTGTGCTTTATCAAAGTACCCGAAATAGTTTCTATCAGCATGCAAAGACACCATAGACAGTAGAGAACACAACCTAATGGCCCATCACAACCTAATGGCCCATCAATACAGTCTCTATAGGGAATACATTCTTAACTCTGCATGCTAAGTAATTTATGTCTGAAAGAATTATTGTTTACTTCTACAGTAGAATCCATATTAACCCATTTACTTCATACAAATGCAAGAACCAATATTAACCCTTTCCTTCATACAAACACAAGAACCAATATTAACCCTTTCCTTCATAGAAACACTTTTTCATGCCCTTGCAAACAGAGTACACCAAGATCAGAAAACTCATGAGCAATCTGATCCGGATCTGCTCTGTTTGCTTATGAAAACATAATATATATGAATCCACAGCTTCTACTAATACCAAAACATCCTGTGTACAAATGCCATTATGAAAATTAAGCCAATGGTAGAAACTTTAAAATTAGAACTATCTGTATAAAGCAGATCCTGATCAGATTGGCTCCTACAGAAGCCATACTGTCTGGGTCAACTCTGTTTGCTAAGACATCAAAGGTCTCTGTCAGGTAAAGGGTAAAAATGATTTATCTTTACACTTGATAACTGTACATGCATCAAGACATCCATGGCCATGGATCATCATCAAACAAGTAAGCATTTTCTTAACCCTTTCCTTCATGTACAAGTCTTTTCACACCTTTGAAAACTGAGTTGACCCAGATCAGGTGGCTCCTGTAGGAGCCACCTGATTAGGGTCTGCTCTGTTTGCTTATGACATGATTGATATAGATCTGATTCTACAGTTTTTGTCAAAGCAAAAATTCCTTTGAAACAAATTATTATTACATTATAAAAATTCAGCTAGTAAATATTCATGATGTCATTATTTCTTACATGAATAATGAACAGGTAAAGGTTTGAAGAAATCCGAATTCTAATTTCATGCTTTTTTCATAATACCAGTATATAGAATACATTTATGGCAAAATATGGATTTTACAAGATCATAATTGACAGTATATTTTCCAGTTAATTATAATTGTAGGTGAACAAGCTTGTGTTTATTGATGGTAACGATTGGGGGTGGGATGAGGGAAGAAAGGGTTTGAGGGGTCTAGGTTTAGCTATGACCTGTTACCTTTACTCCAGAAATACACCTTTCTACGCCTTTGCAAACAGAGTAGACCCAGATCAGACAGCTCCTATAGGAGCTGTCTGATCAGGGTCTACTCAGTTTGCTTATGATATAATATAGATCTGATTCTACAGCTTCTGCCACTGCAAAAAAATTCCTGTGTCAATGTGCTACCTTATTACAACAAATTAATCTAATTAATATTCATGATGTCATTTATTTCTTACATGAATATTCATGGAGGAAAGGGTTAAAATAAACATGATGGTGAAGAACAAGAATGAATAGTTTAACCCATTGAATGTTGAATATCCATCATTATTTTACGTCATTACGAGTCCATTTAGTATGAAATGCTTGACATCTGGGACTTCTGAGAAGATGGGTGTGACAATGAGTCACTGATTTATATCAAAACTCTCCATTTACAAAACAATAAAAATGCCGTGAGTGATCTCTTCCATACGTGAACAGCCAAGAATATGTTATTCTATAAACAAACAGAGCAGACCTTGATCAGATGGTTCCTATAGAAACCATCAGGTCTGGGTCTACTCTGTTGCAAAATCATCAAACAACACCTGTCACTGATTGGCCATTCCAATCTGAATATTCAATATTCAAAGAGTTATAAAATGTCTACCATACACTGACTCTATTGATCAGTCTTGGTCTTTTCCATACAAAACTTCAGGTTAGTATATGATTGGTTAGTTACTGACACTTCTGGGTAATATCAGTCTATTCCCATTCATAGTAAAATTATGATCACCTAGGGTCATAACTCAGTTTGAATATTCTTCACTTATGGTAATGTGATCATTATTCAACCCTTTACCTAATGAATATTCATGTACGAAATAATGATATTGTGAATATTCATGAGATGAATTTTTACAATGGCATTTGAACACAGAAACTAGCATCAGATGTACCGGTATGTAATTCCATAACTAACAGAGCAGACCCTGATCAGACGGCTCCTATAGGAGCCATCCAATCTGGGTCTACTCTGTAAGCAAAGGTGTTGAGAGGCATCTTATTCAAGTAAAGGGTTAAAACCTTAATTTATATTGTTGAGATAATTATCACACATTCTTAAAAATTAAAACACATGTACATATACTTTGCTAGTTATTATATGAGTATACATGTATATGTATTTAAATATATTTCAAAACTCTGTCAATAAAAGTGAACTATTTTATAATCCAGTACTTATAATCACTACCATACTTTTCATGCAAATCTTGCATGTTTTAAAAATAGTGGTATTAATCATCATCTACCCACACAGAACATTAGTCAAGCCACATGGGAACCAGGGAATGCAAATGAAGGAACCAGGCAATATGAATGAAGGAAGCCAGTAATTACGAATGCAGAAACCATTCAATATGAAATGAAGGAACTGAGTAATATAAAGCATGGGAACCAGGCACTTTTATGAATGAAAAACCCAGTACCAGCCAGGAAGGGGCAAAGCAGCCAACAAGTCTGCAGAGCTACAGATAAGAGGTATATTATTCTCTTCACCTTTTACTCCATATATACGCCTTTCTATGCCTTTGCAAACAGAGTAGACCCAGATCAGACGGCTCCTATAGGAGCCGTCTGATCAGGATATGCTCTGTTTGTTTATAAAATAATATAGATATAATTTAACAGTTTCTGTCATGGCCAGAAATTCCTGTGTCCATTGTGCTATTATAAAAATTAATTCAAACCATATTTCTTACTTCTCCACCAAAACCTATCTTGAAAGTATTCCTTAGAAATGCCTTATAAACATGATTCTGGTGAGTACCAATAATACAGGTTTAGTGGAGAGATATAGATAAGTTTAATAACACTTTTCTCCATACATAAGCCTTTGCAAACAAAGTAGACCCAGATCAGATGGTTTTTATAGGAGCTGTCTGATCAGGGTCTGCTATGTTAAAATTGCTTATGATGTGATATAGATATGATTCTGCAGTTTCTACCCTGGATCAAAAACTCCAGTGCCCATGCGCTATTATAACAAATTAATCTAATTAACATTCATGATGTTCTTATTTCTCACATGAATATTCATGGAGAAAAGGTTTAAAGATTTCCTAAATACACCTCTTACATGGAGTTCTGAGTCAGCATGAAATATTGACTATTACACATTGTATTTGTTCTCTCTTCTTCCATCTGGAGTCAGCTGTTCACTGCAAGCAAATAAATCATAAAAACATAAAAAGATATCACAAAGAAAGCTCAAACAAAAAGAAAACAATTCAGTACAAAATCAGTGCGTCATGTTTCCAACCACATATGTAGGCCTGATATGGTCAGGACTTTCCTAGATACGAGGGGTGTTCCAAAAATAATGTCACTTGCATCGGTGCTCATATAGCGGAAGTGCTTTTGTTCATTTTAATTTGCTCTGCCCTTCAAAATACTCTCCGCCAGCCAGAATACACCTTTTTAGCCGGTCAATCCATTTTGGGAAGCATTTTTCATACTCTTCAATGGGGACACCCATCAGACACTGATAAACAGCAGATCCAAGGGCATTTCTCGAATTGTATCTCCTTCCAGATAAATGATATTTAAGTTTTGGAAAGAGAAAATAGTCGCAGGGGGCCAAGTCTTGCGAATACGGAGGGTGCGGAAGGACGGTAACCTTCTCTGACTCCAAAAAGTCAGTCACAATACGTGCCTTGTGAGCGGGTGCATTATCATGCAAAAGTCGGACATACTTAAGTCCTGTTTTGGGGCGGCTACTTTTGTAGTAGTTCTTCAATTTTCTCAGAACAACGTTTTTATAGAACTTGCCTGTGACCGTTCTGCCTTTTGGCACCGGGATTTGAATAGCTGGACCCTTATTAGTGAAAAAAATAGCATACAAAACCTTCTTTACCGTTCGTATTCGTTTGGCAATACTTGGGCGTCTGGCATTTTTAGTGGCCCATATTCGGTTGGAAACCTTCCGCTTTGGTTCAAAATAATACACCCAGGTCTCATCACCAGTGACTATATTATCAAAAGCCTTTTTACTATATTTTGGGTACATTTTGAGAAGTTTTTTTGCCATTGTTACACGCGTCTTCTTTTGCTCATCCGTTAACAAATGGGGTATCCATCTTGCATTTATCTTTCTAACTTTTAGGTGTTTCTTCAAAATTGCATGAACTCTTGCTAACGACAAGTTTGTCATTCGAGCCAATTGTCTTACGGTGAATCGAGCATCAGTTTTGAGGATATTTCGGATTTTTTCTATGTTACCTTTGGTCGTAGTTGTTGCAGGACGACCTGGGCGAGCAGCATCTTTCAGTTGCTGCTGCCCAGCACTAAATTTAGCTACCCACCTACAAACAGTCCTGTGGGACATTTGGCCCTCCCCATAAATGTCACACACCTCGCGGTGAATATCTACAGCCTTTATGCCGAGTAATGACCTACCTTTTATATAGGCCCTAATTTCAAGAACATTTTCAGCTCGTTTTCCTGTCATTTTGTGTATAGTCTAACGAATAGGCTATGAAACGATGTACACTGTACCGAGGCAAGTGAACGTGTGGACGAGATATTTACCTGTGTCACGAGCCAGTGATCACTCAATCGACACGAGGTGGTTTTGTGCATGAATTGCACGATTTCCGCGAAATAAAGCACAGATGACATTATTTATGGAACACCCCCTCGTAAGACACCAACCACATATGTAGGCCTGATATGGTCAGAACTTTCCTAGAAATGACACCAACCACATAATTATGTAGGCCTGATATGGTCAGAACTTTCCTAGATAAGACACCAACCACATATGTAGACCTGATATGGTCAGAACTTTCCTGGAAATAATAAGGCAAAACCTTTCTACAGTGGCCACTCAATAAATTCGCATAAGTGGTTTTAAAATAAATTGACTGCTTAACCCTTTCCCTGTTCTGTGTTTATTTCAAATTCCAATACCTACTGAATATTCATGGACAAAACAGTTATAATGAAAAATGGAAGTTGGAACATTGTAGCCATTTTAGAAAGTATAGAAGCAGATCTTTCAAATTCCACTAGCAAACAGAGCAGACCCTGATCAGAGGGCTCCTATAGGAGCCATCTGATCTGGGTCTACTCTGTTTGCAAATGCATAAGAAATTAAGAATGCGTTTATATGAGGGAAAGGGTTAATGTAGGAAACCTGCCACTTGCCTTAATCCTTTACTAGATAGACATGCCTTTTGATCCCTTTTAAGAGTAGACCCAGATCAGATGACTCCTGTAAGAGCCTTCTGATCAGGGTCTCTTCTGTTTAATAGTAGAATTACAAAGCTTTGATTCTACAGTTTCTGCGAAGGCTAAAACATCCTGTGCTCATATGCTACTATAAAAATTCAGCTGATATTTATGATGTCATCATTTCTTACATTAAAATTTATGAAGTGGCCTGTCCACTGCAGTGAGGTTTTATTGTATCCTTCTAGTTGATAATAGAGAGACTGGCAGAAAACACTGTACAACATTTAAGATAAACTTTCCATTAAAATTCAAGAATGTGTCCTTAAATTGCAGATAAGGAATGGATTTAATTGTATCACCATGGAGACAAAATGATGAACGACAATAAAGCATGCAGAAAACAATAATTTGAAATTTAATCAGAACATGAATTTTGTGTTTTTTTGTTTAAATTTTGAAGAGATAACTGATGTTAAAATTTACAAGTATCAAATCATAAAACCTAGAGAACTTTCTAGTCTGTATCCCTGCTTAACCCTTTGAACAGGGGTAACAGTAGCTGCAACATTGTGGATCCAGGTGAGAGGAGCCCTCTCATCAGAGTCTGCACTGTATGTTAGTAAAAATCCTCTAACAAATTATGCCCAATATACTGAATGGATTCTATTGTTAAAATATGACAGACTATACCACTTTGAAAATTCACCATTGAAAGAGTTGAGCAATACATTTTATAACATACCCTGAATTATAAGAGTGTAATAGCCCATCTTTGATTAACTATAGAGTCCATACAGTACGAAAGGCTCAAACTTGTGAGAGGATTTTAAATGACAAACAAAGCAGACCCTGATCAGAGGGCTCCTTTAGGCTTTGTCATTTGCAAAGCGGTGATTGTTCTGCAAAATTGCTCAACTACAAATATACTGTTGATAATTCAAATAAGGATGTGATTTTATGAGCAGAATCAAGAGAAAAGAAATATTCTCAGTTGAAAATGCAAAATGTTGAGAAATTGCACATCTGATGAGGGTCTACACTAGCTGTCACTGATCACACACAGTATGTACTTTGTTCACTAAAGCTACAAACAAAGATCAGCAATTCAATGGCTATTCTGAGTTTTCAAGGTTTGTAAAGTCCTGCCATCTGATTTACTCTAAATATTAATCACAACTGGTTTAACCCTTTCCTCCATAAATACACCTTTCTACATCTTTGCAAACAGAGTAGACCAAGATCAGATGGCTCCTGTAGGAGTCGTCTGATCAGGGCCTGCTCTATTTGCTTTATGGTATCATATAGATATGATCCTACAGTTTCTGTCAAGACCAACATTTTTTTGTGTCCATGTGCTATTATAGCAATTAATCTAATTAATATAATGATGTCAATGTTTCTTTCATGAATATTGATGGCGCAAAGTTAACCCTTTACTCCATGAATACGCCTACACCTTTGCAAACAGAGTAGACTCAGATGAGACAACTCCTACAGGAACCTTCTGATCTGGGTTTACTCTGTTTGCTTACATTATTAGGGTATATAGATCTGATTCTACAGCTTCCACTATATGGCCAAAACTTCCTGTGTCCATATGCGATTATAACAAATGAATCTACTTAATATCCATGAGGACCACGACGTCATTGTTTCTTACATGAATATTCATAGAGGACAGGGTTAAAATGCTGAACGTTTCAACTGGTCACATTTTGATAACCCTTAAAGTGTGGCAACCAAGTATACATGACTTTTGCAAACAGTTATAATAGACCCAGATCAAAGGGCTCCTGAAATTGTCAGCTGATTTTTCTTTCATATCTACTGAAAAAATTGCAATGAGTGTCAAACAGTTTAAATCCTAATGAGATGCCGAGTTACTCAGTATCTCATCTGGATCCAGACTGTTTGCAAAGTCATCGTAATTTTGCCCAATAAATCGTAGTTACAACCTTTTTGCACTAACCCCATAAAATGTATTATTCACATACAATCACTTTTGCAATCACATACAAATGATATACAGAGAGACACCGATAGTTCGAACACTTGAAACAAGTATTATTAACTCTTGCCTCCATGAATATTCATGTAAAAAATTATGACGTCATGGGTATTAATTACATTGATTTTAATAGCACATGTACTCAGGATTTTATTAACATGGCAGAAACTGTATTTGAATTGTATATATATGATATCATAAGCAAACAGAGCAGACCCTGATCAGACGGCTCCTATAGGAGCCATCTGATCTGGGTCTACTCTGTTTGCAAAGGCGTAGAAAGGCATATTTATGGAGTAAAGGGTTAAGACAGGACCTGGTGGCAGCTTAATTCAGTGTGAAGGTCATGCAGAAAGCTCCTATAGGAACTTTCTGCATGACTTTCATCCTACATTAAGCAGCCACCTGCATACAAAGAGTGTCTAACATAAACTTCTTCTTTACTACAATTATGTAGTATCACGTTTTTACTGTAGGTTTAAATGCTGAGAAACAGTGTCAAATAATCAGGATACAAACTATTTGCTACTTTGAAAAAAAAAATAGAAGAAATATTTTCTTTGAGGTTTCAAGCAGAAGACAATATTGTAGCAGACCACAATTACTTGGGATGCATATGATTGTCCCAGTGATAGTGACGTAGCCTTCTGTCGCCTAGAGACAAACTTGTAACTAAAATGAAAATCGGTCCATTCCTGGCTCATGATATAGGAAAACTGATTACAAAACTTGACTTTGGCTTGATTACAATGTCACACTTGTTTGCTGGAAATTGACATGTCATAAATGCCTCTGAAAATATACAGTAAAGCCTATTCATGCCTACCTCGCAAAGCAAGCCAAAACAATTGAATTTTAAGTCAGGTGGTATTTAATACATGAAGAAAAATAATGTTAACTTTTTACCTCATTAATAACCCTTTAAAGCATTTATGACCAAAGCAGACCCAGATCAGTTGGCTCCCTTAGAGCCTGTCTGATTAGGATCTGCTCTGTTTGCTTATGGAATTATATAGTTCTGATTCTACAGTTTCTGTGTCCATATGCCACTATAAAACATCTGCTAACTAATATTTGTGATGTCATTATTTCTTCCATGAATATTCATCAACTGAAGGGTTTAAGAGACTCCACTTTACTGTTCCCAGACTTCAATTTTTGTCTGCTTCAAAATGAATTTGAATGTGAGTTTGAAAGTTGCCTTCAAATCATTACGAACTTGAAGTCATATTTAGTGTCAAACAGTCTAGTTGTCTATAACACACGTATCAAGAGTTATTTGTCATGCATATCAGGATCCAGGCTATTTGCAGATGTCCTATGGTATAGTGTCAGATGTCCTATGGTATGGTGTCATATGTCCTATGGTATAGTGTCATATGTCCTATGGTATGGTGTCATATGTCCTATGGTATGGTGTCATATGTCCTATGGTATAGTGTCAGATGTCCTATGGTATGGTGTTATATGTCCCATGGTATGGTGTCATATGTCCTATGGTATAGTGTCAGATGTCCTATGGTATGGTGTCATATGTCCTATGGTATAGTGTCAGATGTCCTATGGTATGGTGTCATATGTCCTATGGTATAGTGTCAGATGTCCTATGGTATGGTGTCATATGTCCTATGGTATAGTGTCAGATGCCATATGGTATGGTGTTATATGTCCCATGGTATGGTGTCATATGTCCTATGGTATGGTGTCATATGTCCTATGGTATGGTGTCATATGTCCTATGGTATAGTGTCATATGTCCTATGGTATGGTGTCATATGTCCTATGGTATGGTGTCATATGTCCTATGGTATGGTGTCATATGTCCTATGGTATAATGTCATATGTCCTATGGTATAGTGTCATATGTCCTATGGTATGGTGTCATATGTCCTATGGTATGGTGTCATATGTCCTATGGTATGGTGTTATATGTCCTATGGTATAGTGTCATATGTCCTATGGTATAGTGTCATATGTCCTATGGTATGGTGTCATATGTCCTATGGTATGGTGTCATATGTCCTATGGTATGGTGTCATATGTCCCAGGGTTCGAATTTAAACTGGCATACTGGCAAAATGCAAGTAAAATTTCAAAATTGCGAGTACCAAAATTTGGTTCTTGCAATTTTTTTTGCCAGTGAAACTTTTAAGAAAAGGATTATAAATAATGCATAGTAATATTGAAAACGCGAGTTGAAATTTGATTTTGCCAGTTTATTTTTTTGCAACTGGCAAAATAATGCCAGTAAGTTTTTAGCCTAAATTCGGACCCTGTGTCCTATGGTATAGTGTCATATGTCCTATGGTATAGTGTCATATGTCCTATGGTATGGTGTCATATGTCCTATGGTATGGTGTTATATATCCTATGGTATAGTGTCAGATGTCCTATGGTATGGTGTTATATGTCCTATGGTATAGTGTCAGATGTCCTATGGTATGGTGTTAGATGTCCTATGGTATGGTGTCATATGTCCTATGGTATGGTGTCATATGTCCTATGGTATGGTGTCATATGTCCTATGGTATGGTGTCAGTTCTACAAAAGATACTGGTATGTATGATGTAAGCTAATGGAGGATAATAACAGCTATAAGTCAGAAATGATTGTCTTGCCCTAGCAATATCAATGACAGAAGTAAATTCACCCAATCTTGAATTGAGCGGTATCAAAAGAAAAGTATCATTGATAGCTTTCAAACAGACCAAACCAAGACCAGCTGTTGCAATGCTATCGATAAGAGGAGTATTTAGGAAATTTAGGTTCACTTTTTTTTGTATTTCTCTTCCTTTCCCTATATTGTCGGTACTCTTCACAATTGTCTTAGAGAGGCAGCATTTCTTCTCATGAAACAAGATGTAAATAATTTGCAATTATAAATATGTTCAGTAAAATGTGACTTTCAGAATATATAAAACATTACTTTCTTGAAATTCTAAGTTCAGGTTCGGTTTCGTTTTATCGGGTTTTACGTCATTTAAACAGTATTTCAGTCATATCACGACGTCTAGCTAATTACAGGTGGAGGAAGACCCAGAGGTTCTTCCGTGCATGGAACAAATTGTATTGTTTCATGCACAGAAGAACATCCAGGTAGAACCATCGACCTACCGCAAGTCTATG
This sequence comes from Azorinus chamasolen, assembly GCA_963576725.1. Lineage (NCBI taxonomy): Eukaryota > Metazoa > Mollusca > Bivalvia > Cardiida > Solecurtidae > Azorinus > Azorinus chamasolen. The sequence goes on along the minus strand of OY755235.1, from coordinate 26,028,191 downwards.
TTCAGGAGCATAAAAAGTAAAAACATGTGAAACAAACTTTCAAATAACAAACTTACTCGTAAGTGCAATTAATTTGCATAACAATCCCAAGCAACTGTTTCTAATTTCATTTTATACCTCGCAGTGTTCAACCATTCAGTAATAAAAAATAAATATAACCGTGTACATTTGTATATCAGTTACTAATGAACTACAACATCTACATCGCAGGTACAATTACAACAATACATATACATGTATATAGTTTGACCATACTGGATAAGACTGAATGATAAACTTACTTTTCCTCTCTTCGACTGACAAGTGCTATTCTACCATAGTCCCAGGCCACACGTCGTAAAATAGCAAACACCACTAACAGTATCTGAAAATCACAAGAAAATCATAATTAATGTACCGTACATGTACATGTATAATAATAACAGAATAACATTTCTTCAAGACAGGAAAATACAGTAGAGTCTTTATTATGTGACCACTCAAAACAAGTCTAATTCTGAATACAAATGTACATGTATTTAAAAGAGGCAGTAGCTCCTATAGGAGCTTTCTGCATGAGTTTTGTCCTGCATTAAGCAACCACCTACTTTTAAAGAATATTTCTTACAACTTTTTACATCTACTACCTCATAAACAATTCTAACACCTTTAATGACCTTTTTTACATGAGTGTTTGACCCTTTCCCTCATATAAACGTGTTTTCATGCATTTGCAAACAGAGTAGACCCAGATCAGATGGCTCCTAGAGGAGCCATTTGATCAGGGTCTGCCCTGTTTGCTAATGGACTTTGATAGATCTGTTTCTTTACTTTCTAAAATGGATACATATTCCAGCTTCAATATTTGATTATAACTATTTTCCCCATGAATATTCAATAGGTATTGATATTTGGAATAAACATAGAACAGGGAAAGGTTTAACCCATTACCTCATAGGCTATTTTTAGATACAACCTCTTTGAATAAGTCTACTGAAAAGGATCATTAACTAGAGAAAAGGAAAATTTTAGAATTTTATAGTTTGAAACCATTGTGATAAACAGAGCATTTGCTCCTATAGGAGCAAATGCTCTATTTATCACAATGGTTTCACAAAGTGACTTTTATAGAGCCGTCAAAAGTCGTCAATATGAGGGAAAGGGTTAAGATTCATTAAGTTATATCTTTTACAACTGTTTATGCTTCACTTGATAGTCTTGCACTTTTATGCTTTTGCAAACTGGGCAGACCATGATCAGACAGTTACTATAGGAGCTGTTTGAACAACATCTTCTCTGTTTATTTATATATTAACGCATTCCCTCATATTGAAGCCTCTTGACGCCTCTGTAAAAGTCACTTCTTGAAACCATTGTGATAAATAAAACATTTGCTCATTAGCAGCAAATGCCCTATTTATTATCACAATTGTTTCAAAATTACATGATTCTAATTTTTTCTTTTCTTCTAGTAATTGCTCCTTTTCAGGAGATTTATTCAAAGAGATTGGGTATAAAAATAGCCTATGAGGTAATAGGTTGAAGATTCTCTTCTATTTGCCATGATAATAAAATTTCTTTATTTATATTTTTAATACAAGAATTAATTACTGGTAACACCCATGATGGGCAGATTTTGCATAAATATTCATCAAGTAAATATTTAAATCATTTTCGAAAGACAAGTTAATTACTAGTGTCATTGCTATTATCTTGATTTACATAATTCTATTATGAAACTTGAATGCTGTGGGTTTTCAAATTTCTGGCATACAAACAAAAGACTCAATAGAATATGAAAAGGAAAAGAAACTACAAGTTTTCTGGGTTGTTTATGTTGCTTCGTACTATTGGCAGATTTTCAAATCAGTTACAGAGATGAATTGCTGACCACATGGCAACTTTGCATGTTCCGACACAATAAATTTAACTCTGCTAAGTAATTGTCTCAAAAAATTGTTGTCCTCTAAATTTTCTTTTATTTCTTTTAAATCCTGATGAGACTCAATGTTAACCCTTTCCCTGTTGAATATTCATGTAAGAAACTAGAGGTTTTTGTCACAAAAACGGATGTCTCCCCTCTAATAAAAACAATATGTAAAGGGAAATCACTAAAAATGTTATGGTCTTGATGAATGATACTTCCCCTCATTATGCGTTTTCCACACTACATTTTTCAAGAAGAAAATGATAACAGCTAATAACTCCAAAAATACTGATACCAGATTTATGGCCCTTGTGCATGACACTTACTTTCAACATGCTCTTTCCAAAAATAAAATGTCATTCCAATAGCATCAGTCGAACAGGAGTTATTGATCGGCCAAAAAATGTAACAAAGGGCATTAACTCCAAAAGTATTGAAGCCAGAATTATGGCCCTTGTTCATGACACTTTCTCTCATCATGCTCTTTCCATGCATGAAGTTTCAATACGATGGCAAGAGCCATGTAGGAGTTATCATCCGGACAAGAAAGAATTAAACAAATGTACAAGGGGCAATAACTCTAAATTTATTGAAGCTCGAGTTAAAGATCTTATGCATGACACTTTCTCTTATCATGATCGTTCCATGTATGAAGTTTCACTCCAATGGCATGTGTCACATAGGAGTAATCATCCGGACAAAAAATTGTGATTTTTTTACAAAGGGCAATAACTCCAATATTAGTGAAGCCAGAGTTATGGACCTTGTGCATGACACTTCCTCTCGTTATGATCTTTCCATATATGAAGTTTTAATCCAATGGCATGAACCATATAGAAGTTATCGTCCGGACAAAAAAGTGTGAATTTTTTTACAAAGGGCAATAACTCCTATATTAGTGAAGCCAGAGTTATGTACCTTCTGCATGACACTTCCTCTCATCATGCTCTTTCCATATATGAAGTTTCAATCAACTGGCATCAGGCATATTGAAGTTATTGTCCGGACAAAAAATTATGATATTTTTTACAAAGGGCAATAACTCCAATATTAGTGAAGCCAGAGTTATGGACCTTGTGCATGACACTTCCTCTCGTCCTGATCTTTCCATATATGAAGTTTCAATCCACTGGCATGAGCCATATAGGAGTTATCGTCCGGACAAAAAAGTGTGATTTTTTTTTACAAAGGGCAATAACTCCAATATTAGTGAAGCCAGAGTTATGGACCTTGTGCATGACACTTCCTCTCATTATGCTCTTTCCATATATGAAGTTTCAATCAACTGGCATCAGGCATATTGAAGTTATCGTCCGGACAAAAAGTGTGACAGACAGACGGACAGACGGACGGACAGACGGACAGACAGACAACTCTCACGAAAACAATATGTCTCCCCCATATAAATATGGGGGGAGACATAATTATGACATTATGAATATTTATTAGCTGAAGTTTTATAATGTAAACCTTTCAACATTTTTCTTGCCTTGACAAAAACTGTAGAATCAGATTAATATAATTTCAAAAGCAAGCAGAGCAGACCCTGATCAGATGGCTCCCATAGGAGCCATCTGATCTGGGTCTACTCTGTTTGCAAATGCGTAAAAATATGTTTACATGAAGGAAAAGGTTAATCAGCATCGCATCTGGACTCACACTACATGTATGTACATAGATAGCCACGAATTTACTGCTAACCTGCAGAGTTAATCTGGATGACAGTTCCACACTAACCCTTTCTCCCACAGAGATGTTTGGTTCCTGTGCAAACAGAGTAGACCCATGTCAAACAGCTCCTATTGGAGCTCTCTTATCAGGGTCTCCTCTGTTTGCTTAATCATATACTCCATGAATATACACTTTTTAACTCCATTACAAACAGAGTAGACCCAGATCAGATGGGTCCTGTAGGAGCGGTCTGATCAGGGTCTGCTCTGTTCACTTATAGAATAATATAGATCTAATTCTATAATTCATACCATGTCCAAACATTTCCTGGTTTGAACTTTCATATGCCATCATAAAAATTAATCTAATTATTATTATTATTCCTGTGATCATTGTCCATCATAAAAAATGAGCAAATGAATATTCATGAAATTATGAACTCTTGGGGTGAAGGGTTAAACTATTTTCTTCTGCAACGATCAAGTTTATGACAAAAAAAGACCTCAAAATACCAGTGATCTAGACCACCGCACCACCAGTATGTCTTTCTTAACAGAAGTTATTAAACAGATTTTCTACTTTTAGTACCAGTGACCTTCACATTAAGACAAGACACCCAGATCAGATGTGCAATTAAAGCTTTGTCTTCATGCAGGCTTTCTGTACACCAAATTTGGTCAAAATGTCTTACAAAAGTTCCAACAAATTGCAAAACAGACATTCAATTGTCACATTGTAATGCAGCATCTGATCAGGGTATTTACTGTGTCATTTATCAGAATCAATACAAGATTATTGTCTGTAATTTTCTAAAGGCTTCTATTTCTATGGAATGGGCATTTCTTTGATAAATGGCTGATCACTTACCAACCAAGCTATGGCATTGATGGCTAGATTTTCTGGTACTCCTCCATAGCCCTCATAGATCATAACCGTCTTGTTCCCGGTCTGTTGTACCATACAGGTATCAGAATCTGTATTGTTGCCAGTATATATACTGGGTGAAAGTGTGCTTTCCATGTTGTTGTAATTATGGAGGAAAGGTTACAACAGAAGTTCACTTCTCTCTTTTAGTTCATACAAAGCACTGCTATCATGGCTGATATTGTATCCTGAAATATACAAATCTATCGTTACACACATTGATATATAACAAGTACTTATTTCAACTTCAAATGAATTTGTATTAAGCCATGCAAACTGTTTGGATCAAAGTGATGCCAAGTTACTCCAAACTGTCTGACACTTTATTTTCAGGAGAGTTGTAGTAGATGCCATCTTTTGCTGACGAAAATCTTTGACAATTTTCTATTAACCCTACTGAGTAGTCACAGACAAAATAGTTCATGGAAGGAGGAACATTGTAGCCATTTCAGAAAGTAAAAAACCTATCAAATTCCATTAGCAAACAGAGCAGACCCTGATCAGATGGCTCCTATAAGAGCACATGTAAGAAAAGTCATTTATATGAAGGACAGGGTTAAGACAATGCCAAGGAGCATTTGAGAATAAGGTGGAAGGTTTTGGCAGACGTAAAGCACATACACACAGGACAAACAAGTTCAAAGGAGCACATGTGTCACCTGCAGAAGGCACGACAAAACAACATTTGGTTGTGAAACATGTACTATGATCCAAACAGATACCGGTATTGGACACAAAACAATAGCCAGTTTGACCTTTGACTTCAAACTGTGATCTTGACATGAGCTTGACCTATGAAGGACACCACTCAAAACCTTTATGTGATGAATATACATGTACATGTCAAGCATGATGTCTCTATCTGTAACAGTTAACCCTTTCCCTCATATAGACATGTTTTCAAGCATTTGCAAACAGAGTAGACCCAGATCAGATGGCTCCTCTAGGAGCAGTCTGATCAGGGTCTGCTCTGTTTGCTTATAGAATTGCATAGATCGGTTCCATTGCTTTCTAAAATGTCTACAATGTTCCACCTTCCATATTTTGTTAATGAATATTCAGTAGATATTGAAATTTGGCCTACGGTAAATACAGAACAGGGAAAGGGTTAAAAAGTTATCCTAATAACACTAATTATTTGAATGCTCAATATCCCCACTCCAGGGGGGTGGCATCATCTGGAGGAAAACCATAATCATTCAGTCAATGAGGCCCCTTAGAGTCAGTCTGAATCTAAGCACCAAATCTAATTAGACATGTACATGTACAAATTGTGACAAAGTAATCAGTGCCATCCTCACACTCACAGGTGGTCAGTACATACTTCCTGAATACGCTCAAAATTACAATGAAATGTTGAATACCTTTGAAATGGGGAAATGAGTTAACTCTTTCCCTCATATAAATGCATTTTCACACATTTGCAAACAGAGTAGACCCAGATCAGATGGCTCTAATAGGAGCAGTCTGATCAGGGTCTGCTCTGTTTGCTTATGATATAATATAGATCTTATTATACAGTTTCTGCCAGAGCCAAAATGTTCGATATTCATATGCCATTACAACAATTAATCTAATTAATATTCATTATGTCATTATTTCTTAAATGGATACTGAACAGGGAAAGGGTTATATCAGTAAGTTTATCAGTAATATAGATCCAAATCAGCAGGCTCATATACAACCCAAGTTATAAGCAAAGATGAAGATGGTATTTTGTGTCATTAACCCTTACAATGCTGAATTTTCAAATGGACTATTCCAAAATTCAAAAAGGTCAAGCTTATGGTGAATATTTAGGGATTTTTCTAAAGAAAAGTAGTGCAGACCCTGATGAGAGGGCTCTTCTAGGAGCTCTCTCATCTGGGTCTACACTGTCTGCAAAGGACTTTTGTGACTCATATCCCGCACTGCAAGAGTTGAACAGGTTTGAATGTACACACATACATGTAAACAAGATACAAAAGATTCCACATAGAATATATATTACATTATTGTGTACCTATGTTATGTTAAGTAGTTATTGTCTGCCAACTTTGTCGTCTACATATATTTCTCAAAGTTCGTATTTCTTCTTTCATCAAAGACTCAGTCACAGTGTCCAACAGTTTGGATCCTGATGTGATACCAAGTTACTTACTCTGTGTCTCATCTGGATCCAAACTGCATGCAATGGATATCACAAATCTGCTGCTAGCATGTAAAGAGTCAAAATGATATCCTATCAATGATATGTTACATTAAGGATCCTCCTTTATCTATACAATCCAGTACAGTGACAGTCATTTAACCGTTTACTTCATGAATATTTATGTAAGAAATAATGACACCATGAATATTAATCATATGCAATTTTAAAATGGCATATTTAACACATATTACAATAAAACCGGAATTCTAGTAGAGAAAAAATTAAGATATTTTAGGCAGGTGACTGCTTAATGCAGGGTGAAAGTCATGCAGAAAGCTCCTCTAGGAGCTTTCTGCATGACTTCCACCCTTCATTAAGCTGTCACCTGTCCCTAAGACCCATATTTATACTAAATTTAAAGTTCGGTTAAGAGAGGTTTTACTGTATTGTCAACCTGGCAGAAACTGCAGATTCAGGTCTATATTATTCTATAAGCAAACAGCACAACCTGATCAGATGGATCCTATAGGATCTGTCTGTACTGGTTATGACAGTTCATATGGTAAAGTCTATCACTATTCAGTGGTACAAGTGGCTCCCTTGCTTATAAGTGCTTGGCATTATTATGAAAATTCAAAGTCAGTGATGGGTGGCTTTTCTCTGGGCATGGTGGAGAACCTGAGTGAACCCAAAAGAGAGAGTTCTCCTGTATCTGAACTAACCCGTTAATCCTAAATATTCGGACATCTAATCACCCCTCTCTATCAGTTTGTAGTAAAATTGGTACGACTTAGATTACTCAATCTAACCCTTTACCAGTTCAATATTCATATAAGAAATAGTGACATCATGAATATTAATTAGATTAATTTATATCATGCCATATGAACACAGTACATGTTGGCTCTGGCAGAAACTGTATTTTCAAACGATATTATACATTAACCCATTCCCTCATACTCATAGGATATTTTTAGATCCAACCACTTTGAATAATTCTACCGAAAAGGAGCATTAACAAGAGAAAAGGATTTTTTTAGAATTTTGTAGTTTGAAACCATTGTGATAAATAGAGCATTTGCTCCTATTGGAGCAAATGCTCTATTTATCACAATGGTCTCACTTTTACAGAGGCGTAGAAATGCGTATTTATGGAGGAAAGGGTTAAGCAAACAGAGCAGACCCTGCTGGTTACTCTGTTTACAAAGGTGTGAAAGGGCGTTTATATGAGAGAAATGGTTACATTAGACTTACATTGTAGCAAATAGTGTAGACTCTGATTAAACTTCTCCTGAAGGACTAGTCTGATCTGGGTATGCACAATTTGCTTAACCATTTAATTCATGAATAGTAATGAGAAAAAATGATGACATTATGAATATTTAATTAGATGATTTTTTAAAATGCCATATTATCAAAAAAAAAATTTGGCTAAAGCAAAGACCGTTGAATCAGATCTATATTATTCCATAAGCAAACAGAGCAGACCCTGATCAGATGGCTCCTATTGGAGCCATCTGATCTGGGTCTTCTCTGTTTGCAAAGGTGTAGAAAGGCATATTTATGGAGGAAAGGTTCAAGGTTATCTGTCTGAATACCCAGTGTAAGTAGGGTATCAATAAAATACCAAAAATAAATTGCTTTGAGGATGTTGTCAACAAACAAATAAAAGGCTTCATGGATGCTATGTTTGAAATTAACGGCATAAATCAGCGAAATAGAGAGAAAACTTACAAGAGATCTATTCCTATATCCTGTATAATATATAACAGTTGTGTGTAATATATAGCTACAAAACAAATGTTCTATCTTTTGCCTAACCCTTTAAACACTATGAAATGATTTAAACATTATGTAACTTCCATCTGCAAACATTGTAGATTGTTTAACTCCCACGGGCACTCTTTGCAAAGACATGATCAGTGTCAACAGTATACATTCTAAGGAGACTCTGATCAAGGTACTGAGCTTCTTATCTGGATCTAAACTGTCTGCACAGGTTATCACAAGCTTGTCCAGAGACTAGAAAGAGTTAACCCTTTCGACACTAAATTAACAGAATGGAATAGTCCATCAATGTTTACTGGTAAAGTCCATCCAGTGTGAAAGGGTCAACTTTACAAGAGGATTCTGAATGACAAACAATGCACAGAGGGTTTCTCTGACCTGGGTCTACACTGTTTGCAAATGACAGTGCGCTGGTTTCCTGCATTCAAAGGGTTAAATCATTTGTCTATGGTACTTTAACTCTCCTTTATTTCAATGTACACTTGATATGAATCACTACATTTCCTGGTTGACTTTCATATGTGTGGTAAAAAACTAAAATAGCATGGATCCTGATCAAACATCAAGATTCTTGGCATTTGATCAGGATCAAACCTGTCTGAAAATGAGACTCGTGTCTTGTTTGCAGGTTAATGGTTAAGACAGTGATATATCAATGAGTTTTGATAACATCTCGTGATCATACTCCTAATCTTTAACCTTTTACTCCATATATACCTCTTTTTTCATGCCTTTGAAAACAGAGTAGACCCAGATCAAAAGGCTCCTGTAGGAGCCATCTGATTAGGGTCTGCTGTGTTTGCTTATGAAATTAAAGATCTGGCTCTACAGTATTAATCAATACCAAACATTCCTGTGTACAAATGCCATTATAAAAATTCGGGTTATAAAAATTCAGGTAATAAATATTTATGACGTCATTATTTCTTACATGAATATTCAGAAAAAGGTTAAGCCCTTTTGTCCATGAATATTCATTTAAGAAAAAACTACTTAATGTTTATAGTGGCACTGAATTTGAAGCAGGGAATGGTTGGCCATGGAATAAAAAACGGTAGAATAAGACCTTTACTATCCCTTCCCTCGTGAATATTCATGAAATTTTATTAGTTAGATTTGGATAATGGCATGTCAACATGGGATTGTTTGACCGGAGCAGAAACTGAAGAATCAGATCTATATAAATCCATAACAACAAAGAGCCGATCCTGAACAGACAAAAGGCGCAGTCTGAACTGGGTCTACTATATTAGCAAAGGTGTAAAATTGCATGTATATAAAGTTATCAATTATAACCCCTTCCTCCATAAATACGCTTTTCTACGCCTCTGTAATAACCACTTCTTGAAACCATTGTGATAAATAGAGCATCTGCTCCTATAGGAGCTAATGCTCTATTTATCACAATGATTTCAAGCTACAATTTTCAAAATTTTTACTTTTCTTTAGTAAATGCTCCTTTTGGGTAGATTCATTCAAAGAGGTTGGGTCTAAAAATAGCCTATGGAGGAAAGCGTTAACTCTTTCCTTGATATTTAGGAAATCATGATAACTTTTGAAAAACTGTAGGGACAAAGATAAGACGTGGAGTGACTAGAGGTCCCAAAAGGATTCAAACTTTTTGACACAAGTATTGTTCCGGGTTTGAAAAAAAAAATAGTAAAAATATTCAACAGAGGAATAACAGAGCTGACAACAAACGTCTAGACTGATTTTAATGATGGGTTATGTTATAATTTACAGAAGAAACTATCTACTTATCTATTTGCATGCTAAGTATCACAGTACCAGTAATTGTAATCTGCAAAACTTGTCAGCAGCTACAAACTCTTAACCCTTTACTCAAATAAATATTCATGTATGAAATCATGAATATTAATAAGACTAATTGTTACAATAATACCTGGACATAAGAATGTTCAGCCATGGCAGAAACAGTACAATCATATCTACCTGTATATACTATATTACTGTATCATAAGCAAACAGAGCAGACCCAAAGTCTACTCTTGGTTTACTCTGTTTGCAAATGCATATAGAAAGGCGTATTTATGGAGTAAAGGGTTATGTGGATTTTCCCAAACATTGCGCACAAATGATGATGAAAGTGTCAAACAGATTTAATGACTAAACTTGGATGCATTGAAAAAGTAGGTGGCTGCTTAATGCAGCAGGAAAGTAATTCAGAAAGCTCCTATGGGAGCTTTCGGCATTACTTTACATCCATCATTAGGCTATCATCTGTCATTAAACTTCTTTGCTGTTGAAGGAAGGTTTTATTGTACATCTTTCAAAATATGATTAATGTTCTTGTGCATGTCACGTGACAATAAGTGTGCTCAACCTTTTGTAAGCCATTCAAATACTATCTGCAAAATGTCTGCTCAAAAATTTCATCCTATGAATGCTGAGTTTTCAAAATTGAATGGTCCATCATAGATTAACAAAGAGTCCATTCAATACAGACAAACAGTGCAGGCCCTACCTAATGAAAGGACTCCTCTAGGAGCCCCCTGATGCGGGTTTACACTGTTTGCAAATGCCAGTTTCCCACATTCAAAGGGTTGAAGTTCATCTTCAATTCTGTATAACCCTTTACTCCATATATACGCCTTTCTACGCCCTTGCAAACAGAGTAGACCCAGATCAGACAGCTCCTATAGGAGCCGTCTGATTAGGGTCTGCTCTGTTTGCTTTTGATATAATACAAATATGATTCTACAGTTACTGCCATGGCCAAAAGTTTCTGTGCCAATGTGCTATTATAACAAATTATTCTAATTAATATTCATGATGTCATTACTTCTTACATGAATATTTATGGAGGAAAGAGTCAATGAAACTAGAGGTTTGTGTCACAAAAACAAATGCCTCCAAACCCCCTCCCCCCCTCCCCCCACCCCCAAACACACACACACCTTCCCTCACCCACACATACACACTGCGACACATTGTCACATTTCTGTACATGAAAACTCGACCGGACAAGATGTGTACAGACAACTCTAACAAAAACAATATATTGTAAAGGAAAATAGCTCCAAAATGTTGATACCACAGTAATGGACATGATGAATGATACATGTACTTCCCCTCATCATGCGTTTTTTTCAAGAAAAAAAAATGATAACAGGGAATAACTCAATAATAAAATTAAATGTCATTCCAATAGCATCAGTAGAACAGGATTTATTGATCTGACAAAAAATGTAACGAAGGGCAATAACTGTTATTCCAAAAGTATTGAAACCAGTGTTATAGCCCTTGTACATGACAGTCTTCCTCTCATTATACATGCTCTTTCCATGTATCAAGTTTCAATCCAATGGCATGAGCCATATAGGAGAAATCGTTCGGACAAGAACGTGTGAAAAAAATGCTCAAGGGGCAATAACTCCAATATTATTGAAACCAGAGTTATGGACCTTGTGCATGACACTTTCTTTCCATATAATTATGAAGTTTCAACGAACTGGCATCAGGCATATAGGAGTTATCGTCTGGACAAGAAAGTGTGACAGACAGATGGACAGACAGACAACTCTCATAAAAACAGTATGTCTTCCCCATATAAATATGAGTATCAAGCAATTTAGATCCTGATGAGATGCTGAGTTACTCCAGATCTAACCTGAATCAAATCTTTAACCCTTTCCCTGTTCTATGTTTATTACAAAGTTTTATACATAGAGGATATTCATGAACGAAAAAGTTTATAATGAAATATGGAAGTTGGAACATCAGTCATTTTAGAAAGTAAAGAAACAGGTCCTTTAAATTCCATTAGCAAACAGAGCAGACCATAGGATTCCGATAGGAGCTACTCTGTCCAGGTCTACTCTGTTTGCAAAGGCATAGAAAAGCATAATTATGGAGTAAAGGGTTATACAAACAAGCACCTTTTGTTTTATCTGTACCCTTACGATATATTCTCATATTTATATGAGAGGAAACTGGAGTACATGAAGAAAATCTATACCAGACAGGCAATCAGTGCACTGCCCCTACTGCAGATCAGTCTGGGTTGTTTTGGTGTGATGCTCTAACCACTGCACCTCACCAGCTGGACACCTTTAGGAGCACAGCTCTATAGATCACAGGCTGATGAATATGATTAGGCGACAATTAATGTAAGGTTAAAGATAAAGTGGAAGTCCATACAATGAATGCATTTTATTTCAATTAGATCATAAAACTTGGTAATAATGTTATGTTGAATTATTATTATGAAGACTGTCAATTTGAACTTATACAGATAAAAGCCCCTGTGATACATTACAAAATCTGATACTTATAATTTTTGTTCTACAACTAAATACTATAGGCCTAATGGTCGAACAGTTAACTAAACTAAAACGCCAGCCCAATGAACATTAATACATTGCCGAATAACATCAAACTTGTGAAAATTGTGTCTCCTTCGGTGTTTATTCGCCTGTTTTGGGTTGTTTTTTTATAGACTTCTTTTCAGTATATTAATAAATGATTTGTGTAACTGTTAGGCATTTTTAAAACACATTGCAAGTAGAGACTCACTTTAATTGGCATTTGCAAACTAGTGTATACCAAGTAAATATGTGTTACACTGTTTATATTCAATGCTGTCAACCAATTTTAATCCTTTCCTACTCAATAGAATCAATAACATGTATCAAACAACTGTGAACCATTCCGAATTCAAAGAGTGATTCAGATTGGAAGACTCAAAGACTCATTCTAACAGGACATCTATCACCCATTATATGGATGTATACAGTGTAGAAGCCATATTGTCTCTAATAAACACCCCTGGGTGTAACATTTTTGAAAAGGAGCTTCTTGCATTTTGTACATAAGTGGTTGCTTAACCCTTTCCTCCATAGGCTATTTTTAGATCCAACCTCTTTGGATGCATCTACCGAAAATGAGCATTAACTAGAGAAAAGGAAAACGTTAGAATTTTGTAGTTTGAAACCATTGTGATAAAGAGAGCATTTGCTCCTGTAGGAGCAAATGCTCTATTTATCACAATGGTTTCATAAAGTGACATTTACAGAGGTGTAGAAAGGTGTATTTATGGAGGAAAAGGTTAATGTGGAATGAGAGCAATGCAGCAAGGTCCTAGGGGTGCTTTCTGTATTACTTTCAGTCTGCATTAAGCTTAGTACACATATTTTGAAAAACCTTTATTTCTTTATATAAATGAAATTATATAGAGTTTTATTTGCTTAATATTTATCATTAGTTTCACCCCTAGAAGTAAGGGGGCATTTATGAGAGTGGGGTGTTTATTAGGGAGAATACAGCATGTCTTTTTATGACCCAAATCTCAGGAAACTAATTTCAAGCCCTGCATGGGTAAATAATTAACCAACTGCTGACTATGTACTGATTTATCCTTGTTACAGGATCCATCTGGGAGAACTTACAGCCCAACAACACAACACAGGCGTCCAAGATCAAACCATGAAAAATTCATATTTATTAAGACCTTAAGCTAAGTTCAAGACAAAGATACCCACCATACATAAAATTGACATATACATAGGCATGCATATAGCTGTAACATAACTGCAGCTGAGGTGCAACAGATAATACTTTTTTTTAATTTGTCAGGCACCTTCCAATTTTGTTTGCAATCAGTGTATACCCACAGGCCAACTACAGTGTCAGGGGCTACAGTAATCACGCTCTACATTAGAACCAGTTTTAACCCTTTACTCCATAAATATGCCTCTCTACGCCTTTGCAAACACATTAGACCCAGATCAGATGGCTCCTTGATCTGGGTCTGTGCTGTTTGTTTGTCATTGAATATAGATATGATTCTGAAATTTCTATGTCCATTTGTTACTGTAGCAATTAATCTTATTTATATTCAAGATGTCATGATTTCTAATATGACCCTATTCATGGAGTAATGGGTTAAGAGGTCTTCAAAAAGAGGTCTAATTATTGGTCTGTAAGGCAGGTGGTAGCTTAAAGCAGGTCAAAAAGTAAATTGTATGACACAAGCTCCTATAGAAGCTTTCTGTATTATTTTTGCCCTGCATTAAGCAACCACCTGCTTTTTAACACTCCTATAATCAAAATATGAATGGTCACTCAAGACAGGTTCTACTGTATATCCAGACACCCAATATTCCCTCTCCACTGGTTTGTACAGGTGAATAAGTCAAATCTGCACTATTCTGACTCATAATAAAAATGAAACTGATACAGTAGCACATATATAGTGTAATCCCTGACCAAACTGCTTTCTTATCATTTCAACACTGAATTTTCAGAGTGGAATAGCCCACATTGATTAACCCTTTCCCTCATATAATCGCTTTTTCACGCATTTGCAAACAGTGTAGACCCAGATCAGATGGCTCCTAGAGGAGTCATCTGATCAGGGTCTGCTCTGTTTGCTAATGGAATTTGTTAGATCTGTTTCTTTACTTTCTAAAATGGCTATAATGTTCCACCTTCCATATTTCATTATAACTATTTTGTCAATGAATATTCAGTGGGTATTGAAATTTGTAATAAACACAGAACAGGGAAAGGGTTAAATAATAGAGTACACTTAGTGTGAAAGGCCTGAACTTGCTGGAGGATATTGAATAACAAACAGTGCAAACCCAGATAAGATGGCTCCTCAAGAAGCCCTCTTACCTGAGTCTACACTATTTATAAATGACATTGCATGCATGTACTGCATTCAAACGGTTAAGGAATGGTTTAATCTGTGTCTACACTATTTGCCTAAGTCTGTCTGTCTGAATATTTAGACTGATTAGGGTACACTGTCTGCTACATGTCTGAATGATGCATGTTGCAAACACATCAGACACCATGATCAGACACCATGTCTGTGACACAAGCTGCATTATAGTCTACACTGCTTCCTAAAGCCCTAATGCCCTCTCTCCTCAGAAAGAGCTCGAAATAAGCTGTTTATCTTTTACCTCATAAATACTGATTTAACCCTTCCCCTCATATAAAAGTGTTTTCATGCATTTGCAAACAGAGTAGACCCAGATGAAATGGTTCCTAGAGGAGCTGTCTGATCAGGGTCTTCTCTGTTTGCTAATGGAATTTGAAAGATCGGATTCTTTACTTTCTAAAATGGCTACAATGTTCCACCTTCCATATTTCATTATAACTATTTTGTCCATGAATATTTAGTAGGTATTGAAATTTGGAATAAACATAGAACAGGGAAAGGGTTAAGAAATAATGATAACATGAATGTTTGTTATCTAAATTCTTAAAGTCTCTGGCTTCCATTATATCACATGTCCATGGACTGTAATTTAAATAGAAATTCTGTTCTATTTCTGAATCTATTGATAAGCGCGACCAAATAACAAAAGGGAAACTAGAACTGAGAAAATGAAAGCAACCTTTCTTGGTTTAAGCAGACAATGTGTCTCAGCTGGGACAACTGTCTCTTAAGTTATGTTCTACTGTCTTCTGATATCAGCTTCAGCAGACTCTGCGATTAACTCATTCCCTCATATTGACGACTTTTGACGACTCTGTAGAAGTCACTTTGTGAAACCATTGTGATAAATAGAGCATTTGCTCCTATAAGAGCAAATGCTCTATTTATCACAATGGTTTCAAACTAGAAAATTCTAACATTTTCCTTTTCTCTAGTTAATGCTCCTTTTCGGTAGATTTATTCAAAGATGTTGTATCTAAAAATAGCCTATGAGGTAATGGGTTAATTACCATTTTGTTTACGTGACAATCACATTACAGTTGCTCATTTTGCATTTAGTGGACGATCTGGTCAACTAGGCATTCCCATAGTAAATCCCAATCATTTCTTTGAAGAAACAGTTTTTGAGCATAATACTCCTTAGTTACTAGTGTTTTAAAAACATATTTTAAACAAAAAATTGATCTTTTCAATTTTCCACAAGGAAAAATGATGCTGAAATATAATGAGACTTTAAAATGGTTATGAACATGGCAGTTTGGATCAGGCAGAAACTGTAGAATCAGATCTATACTATCTCATAAACAAAAAGAGCAGACCCTGATCTGACAGCTCCTAATTGGCAGCTGTCTGATCTCAATCTACTCTGCAAAGCGTTAGAAGGTGTATATCTATCTGAGTTAAGCTTTTACTCCAGTTATATACACCATAAGAACATATAAGCACCATATAAGAACAATGGGCAGCAATTGTTCCATTTGTATATTTTTAAGTGTCTTGGTCGTTAGATGGGTGTTTAAAGTATTTCAGAACTAATTATACAAATTTGCTTGATCTAAAGAGAATATTTTCATCATTCTTATTCATGAGATACTTGAAACTAAGACAGCATTTCTTGTATATTTATCAGGTATGAGCAGTTTATGTAATTGTCTAAGGTGGGCATTTTGATAAATAATGCAATTTGTCGGCAATGTTGCCAGTGTTACAGACGGTACAAAGTCAATCATTCAGTTCTATGTTTGACCATCTAAGCTCTTCTATTGATAAGTAGTTGTTACACATTATAAAGTCTACAATGCTCTGGTGCAAAAAGGTGACAGCACAATGTCATTGAAAAAGTGTTCATACTGTAGCTCCATCTTATATAGTATATAATATATACGCAGTAATTAATACATTTTTGTGAATCTAAAACTGTACTATGCCAAGCTTGTTTGTACAGATCCTGCAGGCACTTTTCGACCTTACTCAACAGAAGAGTTTTAGAATCGCCAAAGTACTGATTAATCCATATATAACTTAACCCACATTCATCTAGGCTCAGGTAGAAACTGTAGAATCAGATCTATACTTTACTACAAGCAAACAGAGCAGACCCTGATCAGAGGACTCCTATAGGAGCTGTCTGATCTGGATCTACTCTGTTTGCAAATGTATTAAAGGATTAACCCTTAACATCATAGACACACTGTGTAACGCCTTTGCAAATAGAGTAGACCTGAATGCAGATAAAACAGCTCCTCTGGAAGCCATCTGACAAGGGTCAACTCTATTTGCTTATATAGATCTGATTGTACAGTTTCTGCCATGGCCAATATTCTCTTGTCCATTGTCATTATAAAACATCTGCTGATTAATATTCAAGATGGCATTACTTCATGAATATTCACAAAGAAGGTGGTTACTATGCAAAGAGATCAAAGGCCAGTACTGACAATCATGTTACTGTATGATGTATAATGCATGTGGTACGTACCATATGTTACTGATTACAACAACTGTGACAACAGCCTGACATATGTGTCCTGCAAACCTTAAATTGCTCCATAAATACGTCTTTCTATGCCTTTGCAACAGAGCAGACCCAGGTCACTCAGACCACTCCTGTAGGAGCCGTCTGATCAGGGTCTGTTCTGTTTGCTAATTAATGACCTAACATAGATCTAATTCTACACTTTCTGTTTTGGTAAAATATTAATGTATCCATGTGTTACTTACAAAATACAACAAATTAAATTAACTATGCATGATGTAATTACCACTTACATGAATATTCATGGAGTAAAGGGTTAACTCTTTCCATACTAAGTAATTGTTGTTAGCGAAAATTCCTGTTTGCTGTACTTCTGAAAACTATTCTCACCCCCTTTCATTTCTCTTCATAAATGCAACAAGAGTGTCAAATAGTTGGATCCTGATGGCATTATATCTGGATCTAAACTGTTAGCATAAGCAATCACAATTTTGCTACTAGTGTGCAAATGTTCATGTATTTCAATGGGTGGCCAACTCTTATGTTAGCATGTGCATGTAAGGCATGTGCTCAAATAAATTACATGTACACATTGCAAAAAGTGTAATCAAATTTGAAAAGATGTACCCGGTATGACATCAGACCTATCTAAAAAGTTTACTTAACTGAAAAAGTCATTCAATGGAAAAGCTGAGATCCAACAGAAAGGGTGCTAATAAATTCCACCAGAAAAGAGCTAATCCGAAAAAGAGTTCTGCACAACCAATACAAAACAATCAAAAGAGGCTTATATAATACAAAAATATCTTACTGCCAATTTATAATTCCAAGTCCTACTCCCTTTGAAAATATTTCTGCATGACTTTCACCCTGCATTAAGCAGCCACCTGCCTAAAGTTTTAGTCTACTAGAATTCCAGTTTAGAGAGGTTTAACAGTATATATGATCAGGATCTGTGGGAATACATAGGTGCTAATTTAACCCATTCCCTCATATTGACGACTTTTGATGACTCTGTAAAAGTCACTTTGTGAAACCATTGTGTTAAAAAGAGCATTTGCTCCTATATAGGAGCAAATGCTCTATTTATCACAATGGTTTCAACTACCAAATTCTAAAATTTTCCTTTTCTATAGTTAGTGCTCCTTTTCGGTAGATTTATTCAAAGACGTTGTATCTAAAAATAGCCTATGAGGGAATGGGTTAAGAGGGTATAAACAGTCTAACACTCAGTTTTGATGGGTGAAGGTCACATAACTGTAGATCTACTGATCCCATTTTATCAATAATTCATCTTACTGAGATTTTATGGCCATGCAGACACATATATCTAAACATGAGATTCCATGGAGAAACAAAGTTACTAGAATGTGAACATGGTAAATATGTCATGCTTGGCTAGGACACATACCTCTTAAGTTCTACTTATATACTTTATATACTTAAATACTCAATTTAGTGTATATAATGGCCCAAGTGGTATTTGGGTTGGTTTAATTGGCCGCCCATGGCCAATTATTTTATTTTTTCTCATAGGAATCTCCTTGCTATGTTCGTGTGGGTGTGGTGTCTGCAGGGGTTGCTCTGTCCAATGACAAGGGAGTTCTATTATGATCTAATAGAACATCCCCAATATTGGTATCTCTGGCATCTTGTTCGCATTGCGACCCAGCCATGACTGGCGTCAGGGATTCCATTTAAGTTAACCTGAGTTCACCATTTTGGCTTAACGGGGAACTGGATTATTTCATTCACCCATTTCCTCCTCCTAATTAAAGAGGGGAGGAATGTAGTAAACTGTTTTTACTGTGTCTATCGCCCATGTGCATGCGTCAACCAAAGGCTCAAGGGGTGTAAACACAAATTTTACTAATCCAATTTTATTGTACAATCATGCGGTTCCTTCCGGTTAGGGATTTCATATTGATTGTATATCTATTGCATATCTTTCATTGACCGGATGGACAATCATTTTGTTCCTTCCGGCAAGTGATTTCATATAATTATATTGTATATCTATTGTATATATTTCATTGCCTGGATAGATAATCATGCGGTTCGTTCCAGTTAGTGATTTTTTCCATGTGAAGCACTTTTGAATGCACATATCCTGTGTGAAAAGAGCACTATATAAATGTGGTATAATAATGAAAATAATAATTTGAATTTGTCCATAATCAAACTTGACCAAGATGATGGCAAGATCTTATAGCCTTGATATTACATTATATATCTAATCGGGGATAAGTATCTAAAATATGCTACTTTTATAGGTCACGGGCACATAACTCTATAACTACTTATCTAAATAACAGTGCCCACAACTGAACTTGGCTAAGATATCTTATGATCATAAATATTATTTTCACACATGATTACCACTCATGATGGGAAAAATGGTGCTAGAGTGTAAACATTATACAACATGCTACTTATGGTAAATTAAGGGCCCATAACTCTAAGACTGTCATCTCCAATTTTGTTTATTTAAGCTTAGTGGGCTCTAATGGCCATACATATGACTATTAAGATTGATTAAGATAAATATTATTTCCACACATGGTTATGCTGCAGTGTAAACATGATGCAATATGCCAGTTTTCATAAATCATAACTCTAGACTTTCATCTCCAATTTCGCTTATTTAAGGTTGGTGGGATATTATGGCCATACATAATTATGACTATCAAGTTTAATTAAGAAAGTTGCTGTAATTGTTGGAGTTTTAGTGTTAACACACTAAATGTGAAAAGATTACAGATGTACAGGCATTCAGAAATCCTAAAAAAAATTAATCTCACCTTCAGAACTTTGTGCTCAGGTTAGCTAAAAATAAACTTTGGGAGGTAGAGCAGATGAAATTTTTTGCAGATATGGCAAATTTTTAAGGAAAGCTAGAGGTTATTATTTAGTACTCATGCTACAAGTACCATGGAGTGTGGGACAGAACACTGCGTGTTGAATTTGTATTGATTTTCCAGAATGGCAACCAGAGAACCTGTCATAGCCAATAGTATTAATGATAGCAATAACATGGGACAATGACAAGTCACCATATGGCAACCTGTATGACTTTTTCATGGGGAAAAATCAATCAATCCACAAAGGCATTTAACCATCACACTTATTTCTTTTCATTTCCTTACACATAACCATAACACTGTTATACATGTATGATCAAACCATTCCCTCGTACTGATGACTTTTGGCATCTTCGCAAACATGTACAACGTGTCTGTTCTGGATCAGCTCTGTTTGCTGATTCGTTTAACCCTTTACTCCATAAATACACCTTTCTAAGCCTTTGCAAATAGAGTAGACCCAGATCAGACGGCTCCTCTGTTTGCTTATGAAATAATATAGATATGATTCTACAGCTTCTGCCATGGTAAAAATTGCCATTGTGTTCATGCTGTTATAAAATAAAGCTAATTAATATTCATACATTCATTATTTCTCACATAAAATATTCATATTAGGGAAAGGGTTATCTTAATTGCCATCTGCTTCACATTCAAATATATTTCTTGTCTTTTACATCCAGAGAGTCAAACAATTTGGATACAGAAAAAAACTCTATTTACCAGATGCATTTCATCTGGACTCATACTGTGTGCAAACATTATTAGATATTGAAAATATGTAGAAAATCTGCTTTTATAAATAAAATAATGTTCAGCATATCTGGCACTAGGTACCAGTCCTGTGTTATACTTTTTCTATGGTAGCAATGAATTTGTGATAACCCATGTAAACAAGTTGTGTACAGATGAGAGATTAACCCTTTCCTCCATAAAAACGCCTTTCTACGCCTCTGTAAAAGTCACTTTTTGAAACCATTGTGATAAATAGAGCATTTGCTCCTATGGAACAAAAGCTCTATTTATCACAATGGTTTCAAAACTACACAATTCTAAAATTCTCCTTTTCTATAGTTAATACACTCCTTTCTTGTAGATATATTCAAAGAGGATGGGTCTAAAAATAGCCTATGGAGGAATGGGAACCACTGCATCTCAAAAGGATAAAATATGTTTGAAACTCATATCAGATTTACGGAAAAAAGGAGTAAATCTACTTTGACAAGACAATCTGTTTGCAAAAGACCATTACTTAGTGTACAAAGAGATTAAGTCAGAGACTGAAGTTGATCATCCTTTCAGTCAGGAAGTTAGACTAGTTCCATTGTCATTTCCATTAATTACTAAAACTGACCCAACATCCAACCCCTGTCATCACTCAAAAAACACATACACTCATAATAGAAATTAAGCCTTTACTCCGTGAATATTCCTGTAACAAATATTGACATCATGAATGTAATTTATTTCTTATAAGACACATGAACACGTAAATTGTTTTGCCCAAGAAGAAATTGTAGAATCTTATTAACTATTATATTTCAAAAGCAAACAGGGCAGAACCAACATGTATATCTATGCCAATAGTAGTGATGGTCTCATAATGGTATGTACATGTATACAGTATTTTATTTCTGTGAGACGGATGACACGCTGCTACCATATGGTGCATCACCACCAATGACACATAACTCTACTCGTAACAATACAGTCATTTCACTGTTATTATCAAGATAATAAACATTTTCTAAAGCACAATCTATCACTAACTGATATAGAACCATTAAAATCAATGGCCTTTTAATGTATGGCAGGTAAGTACATTCTTACCTGAATGTGTTGTAATCAATTCTTCCAGCACTAAATCCAGTTTCTAAATCCAATACTCTCTGACGAAAGTCAACTGCTTTTAAGATCTAATCCCAAATTAGAAAACTGAAATTGTTCAACGTGAAGAGATTCCAATTATTCCAAAATTCTCTTTACCTTTAACATGCCAAGCAAATACTGAAAACTTCATTCTCAAATATAGTTTTTCTATTACATTTGTATTTCTTTTCAATAATAGGATCAATGTGTCAACCAATTTCAATCCTAATGAGATACTGAGTTACTGGGCATCTCATCTGGGTCAAAACTCTGAAAAGGAAATTTGAGACAAGGTTTTATAAACTGCATATAGCATACTAAAGATTACAATGCTAAAGGCATTTGAGGTCCACAGAATTCCTGCCTGCAGAAGCAAACTAGCAGTGAAAAGAAGGCAGCGTTCCAGTGGTATATAAGGGACATTTGTCATTGATCCGTTATTCATAACGATGCTGATACTAGAGCGTCAGGCCAATACACACATGCCGGAGCTTGTTCTGTTCAACAGACAGTCAACCAATATTACTCTATACTCAACCCTCTATCTTGATGGATTGAGGCAAAACTATTGATAGTATATTCTTCAAACTTTAGAAAGAATTACATGACTTTCTCCTTCAATTTTTTCAGAAATTTCATCTTCAATTTATTTTTAACCTTTCCCCTGTTCAATATTCATGTAAGAAAAATGACATCATGAATATTTATTAGCTTAATTTTAATAATGGCATATACATGTACATAGTATCTTTTGGTATTGGTAGAACTGCAGATTCAGGTCTATTATAAATTGATAAACAAACAGAGCAGATCTTGATCAGACAGCTTGTTTGCAGATCTTGATCAGAAGGCTCCAACAGGAGCCATCTTATCTGGGTCTATTCTGTTTGCAAAGGCATGAAAAAGCATTTATATCAGGGAAAGGGTTAAAAACAATGATCAGTTTGATACAGTTTGGATCCCAGTTGAATGCAGAGTTAGTGAGCTACTCAACATCTAATCGGACTCCAAAGTGCTTGCAGAGATTTTCATCAATGTTCCCAATGCATTGCAATTAAAATACTTTAGCTTTCTAAACTCCTTGCAGATTACAGCTGGATTTATAAATGTGTGATATCAACTGCAAACAGTCTGGATACAAATGAGATGTGGAGCTCTACTATTCATGACTCTACCCTCTATTATTCATGACTGTTCAAAGGAGCACATTTCACCTGCTGACAGAAATGTCACAAAATAAGTGACATAAAAACATGCAGGTGGACAAATGGATAGACAAATAGACAAAGGTTCCTTAATTTGACACAAACATTAGGGATTCTATGAATTCAGAATTGAAATGGACAATGTGAAACTTTGCCTTACAATATTTATTTAGCATTTAACTAATTTGATAATATTTCTGTGTACATAAAGTCATGAAAATCAATCAAAACATTCTACAACAATTATGTATCAATATTTCATTGACATCTCATAATATGTACTACAAATAAATATTTTACGACTTAAAATTTTGGTAGATTATCAATTAAGAATCAGGTCTGTAAAAGTGATTTGCAATGTTTTTGAGAAGAGGTTTGAAATTTTCACTATTGTAGCCATATATAGAAACAGTCCTGCTCCCTAATGGCCATGGCTTTCATTTCGTGTACAAAAATAGTTGATGGGAATTTGGTAGATAATCAAGACCACTTCTAAAAAATCATTTTAGTTTGGATTATTATTTTTCTAAGATTTTTAAAGTTCTTTATTAACTGGTAACCATGGCAGCCAGAATTCTGTATTTATTACATATTTGAAGGACTCATGCAGGTAGAAAATTACCCAAAAAACATGTAATCTTGTGATCATGAGATTTGACTGGAACTGGTCCAGTAGTTTATGAACTTTTCTTGAAGTAATTGTTGACAAAGGATGAAGAACAACAAATCACATTGGACAGAGGACACAACATTAATGCAGTAGCTAGCTCACCTTTGCATTGTGCTAGGTACCGGAAAGCTAAATTTAGCTGATATATTAACACTTCAATTGATCATGGACAAAGAAATATCTTCATTATATTGAATAAGTTAACCCATTCCCTCATAGGCTATTTTTAGATCCAACCACTTTGAATAAATCCACCGAAAAAGGAGCATTAACTAGAGAAAAGGCATATTTTAGAATTTAGCAATGCTCTATTTATCACAATGGTTTCAACAGGTGACTTTAAAGGGGAAGTCCCTACATTCCGATTCGACGCGTTTCAAAAATACCTAAAATATACAAAACCAGTTTTTTTATATGATAGTAGTATGAAAGTAGTATAAATTCTGAAGGGTTGTGATCCCCCGAAAGCAAAAATTGCAACACAAAAAGAGAAAATTGCAGACTCGGTTTTATTGAGTCTGTTCATGAGCAGTAATTGAAAGTGCAACACTAAAACCTATCCAATAAACGTTGAAAATGACAAAACATCAATTGTTTGATATCGACGATCCCGATTTTATTCCCCGATGTTTCCGTTTTATTCGGGTTGGGTTTTAGTTTCGTATCCGTTCGAGCTATTCACATCTCTCCGACCATTTCCCAGAAAAGCTGTTACATAAACACTGGAGGGATCAGATGATCATCGGCAAAATGCGGAAAATTTGAACCGAAAAGGCCGATAATAATTTGTTGTAAAACAAAAATTATAGGTATTGATGTCATCGGTTAATCACATGGGCATTTTTAGATTTTTTAAGTTCAAATTGCCAATCTTCTTAATAAAGATTGAGCATAATAAATATCAAGTTTTATGATATTATTGAAAATATGCATTCATTGTAGGGACTTCCTTCTTTAACAGAGGCGTAGAAAGGCATATTTATGGAGGAAAGAGTTAATTACTCTTTGCTTCATCAATATACATGAAAGAAATAATAACATCAGGAATATTGATTAGGTTCATTTTTATATACATGTAATTACATTTTGTACAATTGAAATTTTGACCATGGCAGAAACTGAAGAATCAGATTTATTTCATTTCATAAGAATACAGAGCAGACCTTGATTATACAGCTCCAAAAGGATCTACATGATTAGCTGGGTCCACTCTGTTTGCAAAGGGGTTAAAAGGAGTATCTATGGAGTACAGGATTAAATTTTTGAGAAAGGGATTTAGACATAAGCATGGATAATAGCCTTCCTTGTTCAACATAAAGGTATTTAACCCATTCATACAAATATTTATTACCAGTCAGAGTAAATCCTTGGAATTTGATTGGTCAGTTTGCCAAAAACTGCCGGGGTGTACAGTACCGTATTCAGCGGCTTCCACGGAGAATACAGAATTATTCAAATTTGACGCGTGACGTCATTCGTTTTGTTTTTATTTTTAGCATCGATTCAAACTTTCATATCGTCCTTACTCCAATAATTCTGGATGGATTACGACCAAATAATCGATAATAAACGTAAAAAAATGTACCCCATACTTTCCTCAAATTAACACTATCAACTTATCAGTACAACGTGTTACCGTTAATGTTTACAAATGAAGTTTCAATTCCTCTTTCGAAATTGCTCTGAGACGACGTCATATTTGCCCTGTGATGACGTCATGTTTTCTTTGTCATGTCGTCATACAATTAAGGATCTAATGTCAGCAAAATAAGAGTTGTTCGTTTCTTAATTAGGTAAATCGGATCTCTGACTGGTAATAAATTCGTTACACGGTAATTTGGCAGGGTGTACGGGCTGGTATGACCGGGTTAGACCACGTATTTCCTTCGGCTAACGCCTCAGGAAATACGGGATCTAACCCGGTCATACCAGCCCGTACACCCTGCCAAATAACCGCGTAACTAATAGTATGGTTGGATACCGTTAAGAACGAAATGGTACGATACTGTAACGATACTTTTGAAATTATACGATATTTTATTGATACCAATACCAACGAGATTTATATAATTTTGTCAGAGGCGACTGGGTGTCTATTTTAAGAATTGTTTTTAATGCAAAAGTGGCGTCGTTTATGTACATGTATTATATTGCATGTCTATGTCATTTTTAAGCATATTAAATGTAATTTGGAAGCATTTTAAGCCAAAATACCTTGAGAATTTTTGTCAAAGTATCTATAAGAGTATCAGTAATATCTGAAGCGATATATACAGGTACTTTTGGAACTGGGTATTGGTTACCAATACCCATGGTACTGATATGATATACTGACTAACTGCATCCAACCCTAAATATGTATTCAAAGCATTATCAAACTTAACCCTCTATCTCATGGAATACGCCTTTCTTTGCCTTTGCAAACAGAGTAGATCCAGACCAGATGGCTCCTATTGGAGTTGTCTGATCAGGGTCTGCTCTGTTTGCATATGAAATAAAATAGGTATGATTCTACTGTTTCTTCCATGGCCAAAAATTCCTATTGTCATGTGTCAAATTTTTTTTAGCTTTATAAAAATTAAGCTTATTAATATTCATGATGTCATTGTTTCTTACATGAAAATCCATGAAGCAAAGTGTTAAAATTATAAAATTTAAGTCTCAATTATCCATTAAAAGGCTTAAATAAGTATTGCCAGTATCATAATAATAATGTACCATCTTACAAATTGGGAATTTATCCCCATCACTGAATATATCCAATTATCATTAACCCATTCACTCATAGGCAATTTTCAGACCAAACTTCTTTGAATAAATATGCTGAAAAGGAGCATTACCTACAAAAAAGGATAATTTAAGATTTGTGTAGTTTTGAAACCATTGTGATAAATAAACACAGCATTATATAGCTTCTATGGAGCAAATGATCTATTTACCAAAAGGGTTTCAAAAAGCGCCTTTTACAGAGGCATCAAAAGTTGTAAATATGAGGGAATGGGTTAATAATATGTGATAACCCCGGTAATAGGTTAATCACATGTGATGACACTGGGATATGTGCTTTCCTATTCTTAAGAGCTACAATCATAGCAGTTTGTCAGGGAGGTTAGATAAAAATAGATACTACAAGGCAATGCTCTCTTTTGAATATTTATAATGATGTAGCAGGGTAGTTTCAGCTGGAAATTATCAACTAATTCCGACATGGCCATTAAGATATAATTGACATTATTGACAAGCCTTAGATCATATTACATGTTTCTCTTTTTTAAACCATCTCCTGTTCAATATTCATGTAAGCAATAATGACATCATGAATATTTATTAGCAGAATGTTTATAATGGCATATGTACATATCATTTGGTAAAGGACATTAGAAGCTGACATGTAGAGTCAGATCTATTATAATTTCATAAGCAAACAGAGCAGATCCTGATCAGACGGCTCCAATATGAGCTATCTGGTCTGGGTCTAATCTGTTTTCAAAGGTGTAAAAAAAATTGTAACAAGAGCACCGCGAGACGGGGCAATATACGCCCGAAGGCTGTTCTATAAAATTATGTTGAAAAATAAAGGAGGAGTTAGTTGCACAAGAAATTGCTACCCGAAACTATCAAAGGGCAATAACTCCAGAATGAAAAATGATATGAGAGTTATCTCACTGATATGCACAACTACACATCAGTATCTATCATTCCTGAAAGTTTGAAGAAATTATGTTGAAAAATAAAGGAGGAGTTAGTTGCACAAGAAATTGCTACCCGAAACTATCAAAGGGCAATAACTCCAGAATGAAAAATGATATGAGAGTTATCTCACTGATATGCACAACTACACATCAGTATCTATCATTCCTGAAAGTTTGAAGAAATTATGTTGAAAAATAAAGGAGGAGTTAGTTGCACAAGAAATTGCTACCCGAAACTATCAAAGGGCAATAACTCCAGAATGAAAAATGATATGAGAGTTATCTCACTGATATGCACAACTACACATCAGTATCTATCATTCCTGAAAGTTTGAAGAAATTATGTTGAAAAATAAAGGAGGAGTTAGTTGCACAAGAAATTGCTAACGGACGGACGGACGTACGGACGGACGGACGGACATCCTAACAAATGGGTAGTTGTGTGACTTTTTCCTTTGATCTTTTCTTGTGGGACTAGTCCCACAAGTAAAACTATTTTTGGCTCTAACTTTGGAATAGAATGATCTGGAAGCTAACCCTAACCCTAACCCTATGTCCCACAACTGGCCAGGTTAATGTCACAAGAAATGGCCAGGTTAATGTCACAAGAGATGGCCAGGTTAATGATTTTACTTGTGCGACTAGTTAGAAAAAGTCACACAACTACCCTTTGGTGAGTGCGGACGGACGGACGGATGGACGGACGGACAGACGGACGGACGACATGCGCCATACCATAATACGTCCCTTCGGGCGTATAAAAAGGAAAGGGTTAATCCAATTCAAATTAGGGTAAACCAATGCTTTAACTCTTATACATGCTAGTTGGGCCCCTTAACCCTTTCCCTCATATAAACATGTTTTCACGTGTTTGCAACTAGAGTAGACCCAGAGCACACAGACAGCTCTTATAGGAGTCGTCTAATCATGGTCTGCTCTGTTTGCTAATGAAATTTAATAGATCTGTTTCTTTACTTTCTAAAATGGCTTCAGTGTTCCACCTCCAATATTTCATTATAACTATTCTGTCCTTCAATATTCAGTAGGTATTGAAATGTGTAATAAAGCGGTAGGTCTAAAACACGCAATGGAGGAAATGGAACACAAAACACGCAATGGAAATTTTTTAGGCATTTCTGGGTCGATTTTAATAATTTTTTCAACAAATATAGGTACAATAAGGTAATTTCGATTGATTTAGACCATATAAAACAAGATTGGTCAATAGATAACCATAAAATCGCGTAATTACTGAAAACTTTTCCATTTCGCCAGTTGAGAAATGGAGAAATGGAGATGAAATGTGCATTTGTATGTTGATTTTGTTCATTTTTTCAGGCATTATGACTACTCGTACACGAATTCTATCGATTTAGATCAAGATTAGCATCTGTTGTCTATTAATATTTGTGCAATAGTGTATTTACTTTAGAAAGGTCCATTGCGCCACAAGAGAAATGGAGAGAAAACACGCAATGTCATTTCTGGGTTGAATTTTACAGTTTTTTCAAGCAATATAGGTAATTTCGATTTAATTAGACAAACTAAAACGAGAATTATCACGCTATAACCGCTGATTGGATTAAACATCAACTTTAATCGTTCAGGACTTTCACGGGTGCGGAAATCAAATCCGACTGATCAGGATCTGCTCTGTTATATACTTCTTTAATACCTAATTAGACTTGATATTTTCTGCAATGACCAAAACGTTATGTAATGAATAAAATCTAATAAATGGTGACATATCAGATCCAGATCAAACGGCTTCTGTAGAAGCCGTCTGATCAGGATGTGCTCTGCTTGCTTCCGAGTTTAAATTGTATATTAGACTTGACATTTTCTGCAATGACCAAAACGTTATGTGATGAATAAAATCTAATAAATGGTGACGTCGTTAGTTCTTATGATTAACATATTAGATCCAGATCAGACGGTTCCTATAGAGGCCGAATGATCAGGGTCTGCTCTGTTTTCCGAGATATTAAATTACACTTTACATTTTGCAGTGACCAACACTCTACGTGGGGAATGAAATCTAATTAATGTTGACATCGCTTTTTCTTAGGATTAACATAGTAGACCCAGATCAGACGGCTCATGTAGGAGCCGACTGATCACAGTCTGCTCTGTTTGCTTCTCAATTTGTGAAAGATACTTGTAATTTTCAGAAACTTACTCTAATTATTGGTAACGTCGTTATATATTTATTACACTAACATAGTAGACCTAGATGAGACGGCTCATGAAAGAACCGACTGATCAGGGTCTCCCCTGTTTGCGTCAGAAATCTTACACTAAAATAGTAGACCCAGATGAAACGGCTCGTGTAGGAACTGATTTATCAGGGTCTGCCCTGTCTGAGTTCTTACAGGGAGCAGTTAAACTGTCTAGACTGTCCGTCATAAATTTAAGGCTAACAGCGTTGAATTAATAGTGTTTCATTGTCCATTAAAATGAAACAATGTTGATGCAGCGGTGTTATCTAATTTAATCTTATATAAAGAACATTAACTGCGCCAATAGCTTCTATTCAAAATGAGGTTATTTCGGGTCCCCAGTCCCGGTAAAGCAGGAGGGGTGTTTCCAAATGAATGACTTTAAAAAATTCCATTGCGTGTTTTCTTTCCATTTCTCTACTGGCGAAATGGATTTGTTTTTGGTAAATACACTATTTAATGGTTATCTATTAACCTGTCGTGTTTTATTTGGTGGGATTCAATCGACCCTACCAGACAGTAACCATATTGCTTGAAAAAACGGTTAAAATGGATCCAGAAATAACTTTAAAATTTCCATTGCGTGTTTTCCTTCCATTTCTCTAGTGGCGGAATGGACTTGATTAAATAAATACACGATTTTACAATTATTAATGGTCAAATGAGACTTGGCTTGGTCTAATCCGATAGAATTCCTGTAAAGTAGTCATAATGCCTGAAAAACAAAACAAAATAAACATATCAATGCATATTTCAATTCCATTTCTACTATTAACCTCCACTGGCGAAATGGAAATTTTTCATTAAGGTTATCTATTGATAATTCTCGTTTTAGTTGGTCTAAATCAATCGAAATTACCTTATAGTACTTATATTGCTTGAAAAAAACTGTAAAAATCAACCCAGAAATGACTTTAAAATTTCCATTGCGTGTTTTCTCTCCATTTCTCTTGTGGCGCAATGGACTTTTTTTAAAGTAAATACACTATTGCACAATTATTAATGGACGACATATACTTAGCTTGATCTAATTCGATAGAATTCGTGTAAGAGTAGTCATAATGCCTAAAAAATGAACAAAATCAACATAAAAATGCATATTTTATCTCCATTTCTCCATTTCTCCACTGGCGAAATGGAAAAGTTTTCAGTAACTACGCGATTTTATGGTTATCTATTGACCAGTCTTGTTTTATATGGTCTAAATCAATCGATATTACCTTATTGTACCTATATTTGTTGAAAAAATTATTAAAATCGACCCAGAAATGCCTTAAAAATTTCCATTGCGTGTTTTGGGTTCCATTTCTTCCATTGCGTGTTTTAGACCAACCCTAATAAAGGGTTAAAGCAGGCAAATTCACACTTACATGAGTGAGGGAGGGGCCAAAGTGCAAATTTAAAAACAGGCTAAAAGACTACAAGATTGTTTTCCAAATAGAAAATATCTTAATATTTAGTTTTACGTAATGTAAACAATGCTACTCTAAATTTCTAAGAGGTTGACTCTAAGCTGCACATTTGTAGTGATCGACCTATGTTTATAATAATGTATAAGGCAACTCCAATGGCCTTGCTGTACGGTTAACCCTTTAGCAACATGGTTAGTGTCAGACTTGTAGTCCAGAGATCTGGGATTTTCATCCTGGTACATGCCAGTTACTTTTACTTTTCCCACCTTAGAATTACATACTTCATTGGCGATGAGGATAATTCAGATTGTATGCGAGGATGCATGCATGGAAAGGGCATATGTTGGTTTGCAGTGCATGGGTATATGCTAGTCTCATCAATGAGTTGTAAGACAGCATGCTAATTTTGTGACGGTTGACGTCTGCCGGGATATTGTTAAAACCGAAATATAGTAGCTCAATATCACCATTTAGAGTACAGCACAAATGTGAACTACGGTATATGCCTGGCTCCTAAAGGTTAAGAGGGAGGGGACTCGGAGTGTAGTGATAGGCCTATGTAAGACATCTCCAACAGCCTTGCTATTTTGTTAACCCTTTAGCAACATGGTTAGAGTATCGGACTTCAAGTAGGTCCGGGTTCGAATCCTGGTAGAGGCCAGTACCCCCCCCCCCCCCCCTTCACCTGGTTCACGTGTACTCTGAATGGTAAATGGAGCTACTTTCGGTTTTAACGATATCCGGGCAGACGGCAACCATCACAAAATTACAGCTCATTGATGAGACTAACCCCCCCCCCCCCCCCCCCCCCTTCCCCCATTAGAATTACTACACATTCAACAAATCCGTCGAATGACACATGTCACTTTCCTACCTGCTTCAGATCAAAATACGCCACGAAATACTGATAAGACTTCAATCAATCTTGTTCTACTGGTTTGTTTACATCCGTGTAAAATATCTTGAGCTGGTATAAAACATAGGGGCCCGAAGTTTGACCCCCGACACTCTAACACTAATAATATTATTAGTGTTAGAGTGTCGGGGGTCAAACTTCGGGCCCCTATGGTATAAAACATGGGCGATTGCCGGCGCGGACTAAAACGCTGAAGTGGTTTGCCGAATACATAGATAAAGAAGGAAAACGCTGAAGACATAGAAATAGAAGGGTTTCGGAAAACGCTGAAGACAAAGAAATAGAAGGGTCACTGATCCATTAAATTGGGGAGGATTACAATGTCAACACCTGTACGGTATAACAGAAGCTTATTGCAGGATACTTATCAGATATATGTATTTAGTATTACTTGTAAAAGAAGTTTCAGTATACAATAAAATGTTATATTTTGATAAAATAAACATTTTTTTTATTAATGGCATCACATTTATTTCAAAACAGTAACTATGGCAAAAAACTGAGGGAAAATAAAAAACATAATAAAAAATTCACGATGTCATTATTTTTTCACATGAATATTAATTGAGTAAAAGGTCGACAGTGTAGTACCCAGATCGCCGCCGTGTGATAGGCCACGTGTACCTGGGTTAAATTATTTAATATTTTCCTTCATATTTATATAAACGTCTTTTCAAGCATTTGCAGAGAAGACCCAGATCAGATATGGCTACTACAGGAGCCATCTGATCAGGATCTACTCTGTTTGCTAATGGAATTTCTTGTCTTTGAAATCAGTTTGTGTATACATTAAAAGTAAATTATAATGAAAAACAAATATATTTAATCAAAAGAAATTAGATTTCTAAAATAACTACATTTAATTGCTTTTGTTCCAATTTTACTTCGTTTTTTTGTGTCCGCCTGACCAGGGTCTGCTCTGTTTGCTACTGATATATTCTGTCGTTATTTTTTGTGTTTGCACATATGTATGGGGTGTGTATATTTAAAAATAATAATAATATTGTTGCTTTACGAAATATTTCCTGAAAAAGTAACTGAAGCAGCTGAAGTGATTTGCCGGATACATAGATAAAGAAGGAAAACGCTGAAGACAAAGAAATAGAAGGGTTACTGATCCATGAAATTGCGTGATTTCAAAACAGTAACTATAGCAAAAACTGAGGGAAAATCTAAATAAAAATGAATAATTCACGATGTCATTATTTTTTCACATGAATATTAAAAAAAATTGAGTAAATGGTCAACAGTGCACCAGATCGCCGCCGTGTGATAGGCCACGTGTACCTGTGTTAAATTATTTAACCTTTTCCTTCATATTTATATAAACGGCTTTTCAAGCATTTGCAGAGAAGACCCAGATCAGATATGGCTACTACATGAGTCATCTGATCAGGATCTACTCTGTTTGCTAATGGATTTTCTTGTTAATAATCTTGTTAAACTGCTCTGTTTGCTACTGATTAATTATGTCGTTATTTTTTATGTGTGTTTGCATATGTGTGTGGGGTGTGTGTGTAGAGTAAGACCGTACGCTATCGGACAGCGCACGGCATCGGACACTCGCCTCTAAAATCCAAATAAAATTTTCAACTTCCTTTATAACGCAGTTGTTGTTGTTTTTCTTAACCTTGTGAACTGATTGTCACGTGATAACACTATTTGCTGGGGATGACGAATCAATACGTCACCATGTGAGGTAATCAAATACGTCACGGTAGCACTTCGTCACTTCCTTTTCCAAACCTTGGCGGATAAACCAAAAACCGAAGATTCCTTTATCCCGTGTAAAACATTGAACACTCTACACTACTACATAAGCTGGTATAAATTACTGTATATGCCTTTGAAATTATCGATTTTTTATCAGTAGCAAATGATACTTTTTATAAGAAATCGATTTTAAAAGGCTAAAACATAAAAATAAAAAGTGTCCGATAGCGCCCTTCAAGAATTTAACTATAGAATGGTGTGCGGGTACATATCGGACAGAATGTATTCAGTCTTACATTTAATGCTTTAACTAAATGTGGTGTATTTTTTAAGCATTTGCAATCAGTGTCAATCCAAATCATTTCACGTTACAAGATGTATTTTCAAATTGGTTTAAGGTTTAAATGGTGGCCTCGCTCATAAGCTTAAAAGACGTTGACCATCTGAATGTGCAAGCTCTCTCTCTCTCTCTCTCTCTCTCTCTCTCTCTCTCTCTCTCTCTCTCTCTCTCACTCTCTCTCTCTCTCTCTCCATCTCTCTCTCTCTCTGACTGTATGTCTATCTCTATCTCTCTCCATCTCTCTCTCTCTCTCCTATCTCTCTCTCCCTCTCTCTCTCTCTCCATCTCTCTCTCTCTCTCCTATCTCTCTCTCTCTATCTCTCTCCATCTCTCTCTCTCTCTCTCTCCATCTCTCTCTCTCTCACTCTCTCTCTCTCCATCTCTCTCTCTCTCTCTCTGACTGTATGTCTATCTCTATCTCTCTCCATCTCTCTCTCTCTCTCCTATCTCTCTCTCTCTCTGACTGTATGTCAATCTCTCTCTGTCTCTGTTTCTCCCCTCTCTCTCTTTCTTTCTTTCTCAATATTGACTAGTTTTCTATGAAAAACGTTTCGTAATTTTAACAGGTGGAATAGAATCTACTAGTCTACATACGTCCAAGACAAAGATGGAATTTCTAGGAGCTGTATACAAAAGACAGATTGGACTAAACACGAACATTTGCTTCCGTCCATTGGCGGAAAAATTGAGCGTTTTGGCAGAGAAAGATTGGTTGTTTGACCATGATTCTGTGTCCCGTGTTCTGTTCCACTTGTTGGTGGCAGCAAAGAGAGACTCTTTTGACTGCATGGCAATATTTCAGAGACTGTGTAGTTATGTTGAAGGAAACGCCGAACTGAAAAGCGTCGTTCTTTTTGCTAGATCTGTACAGAAGGATATTTTAATAGACAACTACACATTAATGACATGTATTGAAAATGCCATTGAATGAAGTATTTAATAAAGCAAACAGAACAATATGACTTGGCATATACATGTATACACTAGATCCAATAAACTTCACTATATAGCATAGATCTACATACCCCTATTTGCAAACAGGGTAGACCCAAATCAGACGGCTCCAATAGGAGCCGTCTGATCAGGGTCTGTTCTGTTCTGCTTCTTCAGTTTCTTCCATATTCCATTATAACTCCGTTGTCCATGTATCTTCAGTAGGAATTTGGAACAATCATAGAACAGGGAAAGGGTTAACTGACAACTTCATGTCGAAGTCAAGCCATGAAAGTGAAAAAATAATGTGGCCGTTTGATTTCAACACAGCTTCGTTTGGTTTGATCTCTCTCTCTCTCTCTCTCTCTCTCTCTCTCTTTCTCTCTCTCTCTCTCTCTCTCTCTCTCTCGCTCTCTCTCTCTACTCTCTCTCGCTCTCTCTCTCGCTCTTTCTCTCTCTCTCTCTCTCTATCTCTCTCTCTCTGTGATTCCACCGTGATAATGGTTTGAAAAAGTGGCTTTTACACAGGTGTTGTTCATTGCAGAACGATGCCTAGAAAGCCAAAGGAGGTTAAAGTAAGGCGAACATATGATAACGAAAACCTACAGAAGGCTATACAAGCAGTAAAAAATAACCAAATGTCTGTGCGGAAAGCCGCTCGTGAATTTGCCGTACCGAAGTCAACAGTGAGCGATCATATTTCAGGCAGGGTACTTCCAGGGGCAACATCGGGTTTTCAACAAGCAATTCCGGAAGCTATTGAAACAAGAGTAGCAATTAGGGTGAAGGAGGCGGGGAAGATGGGGTTCGGTGTAACTAGGGGCCAACTTTGTCTGAAAGTTAGCAGGGTGGTAAAGAAACTTGGCCTGAAAACACCGTTTCGGAATGGGGTGCCAGGCAAGGACTGGGTTGCAGGTTTCATGAAAAGACATCCAGACATTTCATTAAGATCCCCGACGCCTTTGAATACAGTGCGAGCAAGAATGCTCAACCCCGCGGTGGCGGCAAGGTACTTTGCAGACCTGGGTCAGGTGATGACTGACCTTGGTCTGCATGATTCGCCGACACGGGTTTGGAACATAGATGAAACGAACGTTTCACTTACACACAAGCCAACCAGGGTGCTGGCCGAGCTTGGTCAAAAAAACGTACCAGGCCGCGTCGGTAATTCCAGGGATGGTATTACAGTGCTGGCCTGTGTAAATGCAGCAGGAAAAGATATCCCCCCGCTAGTTATAGTTAAGGGTCAGACAGACAAATGTCTCCGGGCGTATAACGTATCACAGGGCCCACCAGGGTGCAAATACACTTATCAAAAGAAAGCCTGGATGGAGGATGTACTGGGTGTATGCTGGTTCAGGGACCATTTTCTGCGCCACTGTGGCCCAGAGCGCCCACAGCTAATACTATTAGACAGTCACAGCTCTCACGAAACTCTTTCTCTTGTAGAGGAGGCTAGAGCCAACAACATTACGTTGTTGGCTCTACCCCCTCACACAACGCAATATTTAAATCCGTTAGATAAGACAATTTTCGGACCATTCCAACGGGAATATAATAAACAGTGTACGGAATTCATGTCCCAGTCACCCAACAATCTGGTGACAAAGTGGGAGTGGCCAAAGTTGTTTAAGTCGGCATACATTAAAACCGTTAACCCGGAAAACATAATTAAAGGATTTGAGGTGTGTGGGATTTTCCCCTTCAATGCAGATAGGGTTCCTGCATCAGCATACGCCCCCTCCAAGCCCTTTGACCAGGTGCACATGCAAAATGTCATGTCCGCGTCTTCTCATACACAGCGTGACTTTACGGCTCCTGTGTCAGAGGAGATAGCGGACGCCACAGAAACGGTTACTTTAACCATGTCTCAAACAGATCCCGTGCCCCCAAGTCTCGAGACCGTCACTGTCAGCCTGCCAGTTTCTGACACTGGTGCTATTCCCCAGGACTGCACGGTTATTGCTTCTGCTGGCAGTGACGGCTTAATTTCCCTTGACGATCCGCAGGCTTTATTCGACTTGATCTTACAGGGGGAAATTGAGATCGTAGGCTGTGGGGCTCGGGATTCTGCTGATCCATGTCAAAGTTCCCCAGTCGCAGAGTCGTCGTTCGCAAACACTGGAACGTCGTCTACTGCAATAGAAGTTGACAAAGCATTCTCCTTACCGAATGCTATTAAGACTGAAAAGAAAGTCCACGTTAAAAAGTTAACTTCACACCGACTACTAACGTCGGATGAAGTGATTCAAAAAAAGAGAAAAGAGCTAGAAGTCAAAAATGAGTTAGCTAGAGTAAAAGAAGAACGGAAACTCTTAAGAATTATGAAAGCTGAACAGAAACAAGAGGGGAAGGCCAAACAAGTGAAAAAATGAATTTAACGTATTTGCTTACAATAATTTCAAATTAACACATCTGTTTGGCACACATAGATAGTACAATTTTGGAACTGGGTTTCTGCACAAATTAGCGAATCTAAAGTTAACACGTTCATACTTGTCTTGCAAATTGTATAGTATCTGATCAAAGGGCTCCAATAGGAGCCAGTTGATTTCATTCTACACTCTATGCGTAATATTTACGACACATTTATTGGATTGAGGAGCAAATTCATTTACATTGTAGTACAACCTGTCTTCTAAAAGTGACCTTCTAGTGATTGAACACAGTAATCTTAAAAAGCAAGTGGTTGCTAAATACAGACCCAAAGTATGCAAAAAGCTCCTATATGAGCTTTCTGCATTACTTTTGATCTGCATTAAGCTACCACCTGTCCTGCAGACCCATATTTAGGCACCTTTTTGATTGTTAAGAAAGGTTTTACTGTATTACAAAGTTGTGGTATTAGATTGTTTTAAAACTTGTCAAAGGTGTCGTTAGTTCAAAGTTCAACACTTTATATGTTTAATATAACTCATTTGCTGACACAATTTATGCGCTTTGAAGCATTTTCAGAGTAAACCCTGGCGAGACAGCTCGTGAAGGAGCTGTCTTATTAGGGTCTACTATATTTGTTTAAGAGTATGTTGTAGGTATGCTCTTCCTTTTAATCATACTGACAATCCCACACTTTATTCTTTTCTTTTCATGTATTTAATTAATGAGCATATTTTCAGTGACGTGTAAATTTATATTTGTCAGGCAATGGGTTAAAATCCCTCATACCGTGATTAATAATCTCAGTGATTAATAATCTCAGATCTTCTATTTTATTCATTTTGCGATGAATTGAACGTAAGGAAAAACATAAATGAACTTAATTGGAGATGTCTCCTTTTGTTTTGTTTTTTATATTTCGAGTGTCCCAGGGTTTCCGGTAGGATTTTCAGGTTGAGGGTCCCAAGGACCCTCTGGTGGTCCTTAACAATATTATGAAAGTCCCATTTCAAGAAAAAAAAACACTATCCTATGCCAGCACATTGGTAAAATGACTGTGTAAACCATGATTTACTAAAAAAAATTGTCTCAAACTGAATTTAATACATTTTTATCAGATTAAACTCCAAACAAAGTATCAAAAAGGAATTATATAAAACATTGGCAGTGCATCTTAGAGGACGCAGATGTCCATAATCTGAGGGTCCCAGTGCTTCAGTATTGCTTCAGGAAAGCAGGATCCTGCTTTAGCCCTTTCCCTGATGAGTATTCATGTAATAAATAATGACCTCATGAATATTAATAAGATTATTTTTATAATGGCTTATGAACACATGACATTTTGGCTCAGGAAGAAGCAACAGGGAGCGGTCTGATCTGGGTCTACCCTGTTTGCAAATGCGTGAAAACGCGTTTATATGAGGGAAAGGGTTAAGAGAAACCCTGGTGTCCGATAGCGTACTCCAGTTGTCCGATAGCGCCCGAAGTGGTCGTCCGATAGCACCCGCAAGTGTCCGATGCCGTACTACGTCTGACTGGCTCTAGTTTTATCTATCCAACAGAAAGGTCTCTCACTAGAATTAAGATGAATAAAGCGGAACATGTTCCGCACACTTCAATAATGGGGATGACTGTTGGTGGGGTGGCGCCATACCTGCGTGAGACCTTCAGGAGAAGGCGACGGCCGGAGGTGTCCGATACCGTACGCCCTTACTCTATATATTATAAAAAAAATAATACTGCTGCTTTACAAAAACTAAGACATATTTCCTGAAAAAGTAACTAAAGCAGCTGAAGTGATTTGCCGGATACACAGATAAAGAAGGAAAACGCTGAAGACAAAGAAATAGAAGGGTTTCAGAAAACGCTGAAGACAAAGAAATAGAAGGGTCACTGATCCATGAAATTGCGTGGGGGATTATAATGTAAATAATGAAAAAAATATATATTTTTAATTAAAATTTAATTAATATATATACATAAAAAGGAAAGAAAAAAAATCGTGAAAAACGTAATTAGATCGGCAAACATGTTTGTATCTATATTGAATTTGGTTCAGCAAAAGATTTTTCAAACCTGTCTTTTGTGATGTTATATATATGAATTGGTCATTTTCAGTTGAAATAATAGTCCGGTATTGTTGCCTTGTAATTGCGTTCCTTGGATATATGTTTGTGCTCTTTGGAATGCGGCACGTGTTCGTGGTCTTATCCGAACATAACATTTAGTTGTTCATATTGCCATTACAAACATATTTTTACAAATAAAATCAATTTTTCTAAACCCGTGCTCCATAAATACGCCTTGCAAACATAGAGTAAAGGGTTAATTGCCTACTAGCCAGTAGCATGTTAAAGGCTACCAGTGAAGTTGGGCACTAGCAATTTCACTGATTGGATTATGACAACTACCTTAATTTCCTTATTATGGAATGTAGATAAACCCATCAGGGGTCGCTAAAGGATTTCGGAACGTGCACTGCGCGGGCACGAGCAATATCATTGATTGGATTATGAGTACTCGATAATTCGATTTTATTTTAAAATCTCACAGGCAGTTATTGGACTAATGCACAGAAATTGTCCATGTTTGTTTGATATTGTACATCTGTGAAGTTCTAAACCGAGTTATAGCTATTCTGTATTTGTTTTCTGAAATTATAGCATACTGTGTTGATTCGGATTATGTTTTGAAATATATATGTATTATTTATAGTGATATACAGTGGTTTGCTACGCTGCATAAGTTATACAAGTATACACTTATAGGATATAAATATGATATTTTGATCATTGATTGGATTATGACAACTACCTTAATTTTTTCAATCTGGAATGTAGATAAATCGATTAGGAACGTGCACTACACGGGCACGAGCAATATCACTGATTAGATTATGACAACTACCCTAATCCGATAATTAGATTTTACTAAACCCATCATAATTATATATCTCAGGCAGTTAATGGACCAATGCATAGACATTTTGCATGTTTAACCCTTTCCCCGTTCTGTATTTAGGGCAAATTTCAATACCTACTGAATATTCATTAACAAATTAGTTATGATGAAATATGGAGGTGGAACATTGTAGATATTTTGGAAAGTAAAGACACAGATCTATCAAACTCTATTAGAAAACAAAGCAGACCCTGGTCAGACGGCTCCTCTAGGAGCCATCTGATCTGTGTCTACTCTGTTTGCAAATGCGTTAAAACACGTTTATATGAGGGAAAGAGTTAATATATTACACCCGTGATGTTCTTAACCGAGTTAAAGCTTTTCTAAACCATTTCCATGTTCAATATTCATATAAGTAATCATGACAGCATGAATATTTATAAGCTGAATTTTTCACTGGATTTATGATTTATGAATGTAATCATGAAATTAAGAATGACAATAGTTGGATAAAAGAATTAGAACTTAAACTTTAGGACAAAGAAGAATTAGTACACAACAGAAAATTAAACTCATTTCACATGGAAGCTGTTAATAAATTATTAAAACAAAAGTTTGCTCAAATAAATATTCATGTGAAAAAATAATGACATCGTGAATTAACATTCATGTGAAAAATAAAGACATCGTCAATATTAGTCATATTGTTAATATAGCACATGGCCTTGG
Source organism: Azorinus chamasolen (assembly GCA_963576725.1). Lineage (NCBI taxonomy): Eukaryota > Metazoa > Mollusca > Bivalvia > Cardiida > Solecurtidae > Azorinus > Azorinus chamasolen. Next base: position 25,986,768 of record OY755235.1, on the reverse strand, counting down.
AATGCTTTTAGCATGGCAGAAATTGTCAAAGAGTAGACCCTGATCAGATAGATAGTACAAACAAAAAATAATTTTACCGCATCAAAAGTAACATGTATTTTTTTTAAAAAAAGAAAGAATTTATACCCCGCCCATTTTTACTTGTTTAAAATAATTGTGATGCCATTAATTTAAAATATAATATATCTATATTTATTTTATCAAAATATTACATTTTTATGGTATACTCAAACTTCTTTTACAAGTAATTCTAACTACATATATCTGATAAGTATCCTGCAATAAGTTTCTGCTCTACCGTGCAGGTGTTGACATTATAATCCCCCACACAATTTCATGGATCAGTGACCCTTCTATTTCTTTGTCTTCAGCGTTTTCTGAAATCCTTCTATTTCTTTGTATTCAGCGTTTTCCTTCTTTATCTATGTATTCGGCAAATCACTTCAGCGTTTTAGACAGACCCGCGATTGCCTGCCAAGACTAAAACGGGAGCTGGTCATTTCGGATCATTACTATTTCGTACTCATGCATTTTATTTGTAATTTCGCCGTAATTTCGTACATTTTCACCCTTTAAATACGAGATTATGCAAAATGATCTAGGCCTTCTCTGTTTGAGAATGTGTAAAAAGGCATTTATATGAATTAAGGAAATGGTTCCTAATGCTTTCAAATTTATTGACATTTAAGGTCAATCAGCATATATACAAACACATGAAAATCACAAATCATAAAATAGCACAGTAATAAAGAATTATAAATACGACTAAGAATTAAAGAGTAGCTTTAAGCTATTTTTTTCTATATACATGTATATTATTGATGGCCAGCTTATGCATGCATACCTTTAACAATTTAACAGTGTGCATGTACTATTATTTTTTTTAGTAATAAATATGCTTATGGCCTATGGATAACCTATTATTAGCTAAAAGCTTAATATTTCCAATGGGGTCCATTTGTTAGAGGTTAGTAAAATTTACCCAGAGACCCTTCTTAATTATTTACCCTTTATCGCAGGAATATTTCATGTAAGAAATAATTGATATATGACTATTGATTGGTTGATTTTTTGTATAATTGCATTATAAACAAGGAATATATGTTGACCCATTACCGGTTCTATATTTATTCCAAGTTTTAACTAGAGGTTTGTTTTTGTCACAGAAACAGATGTCTCCCCCTTCCATCCTCTTTCTAATACAAAATTTAAGTGTAATGTCTGTAACTCCCAAGTTATCACGGTCTATAATTTTAAGTTATCAGGGATAATAAATCTAAAGGGGGAGAATTCAAAAACCCCAGATGCACAACAACTCATGTTGGTCAACATTCCTGTGAAGTTTGATGACACTAGCCCTAGTGCATGGTTTCAGAGATGTGCGTGACACAAAGTTTGTCTAAATTTAAGTCATCAGGGTCAATAACTGCAAATTTATCAGGAGAAGACAATTCAAAAACACCAGGTGCACAACATTTACACATGCTGGTCAACATTCCTGTGAAGTTTGGTGATTCTACCCCTACTGGTTTCAAAGATACACATATGACTCAATTAATATGTTTCTCTAATTTTAAGTAATCATATCAGGGGCAATTACTCAACAATTATCAGGGGGAGACAATTAAAAAAACCCAGGTGCTCAACAACTCATGCTATAGTCAGCATGATTCCTGTGAAGTTTGGTGACTCTAGCCCAAGTGGTTTCAGAGATGTGCACGACACTAAGTAAAGTTTGTCTAATTTAAAGTCATAAGGGGCAGTAACTCCAAAGTTAACAGGTACTTGAGACAATTAAAAAACAAGTGTGTGTTTGTGAAACACTAATGCCCCGACCTTTGACCCTGAAGGATGACCATGACCCTTGACCCATGGACAAGGGAGTTGAACGTAGCACATTGTCTTTGTGTGGTGAACATTTGTGCCAAGTTATTTTGAAATCCATTCACAGATAAAAAAGTTATAGAAGGGACACGAAATTTGGGTCCAGTGGACAGACGGACAAACCGATTGACAGATGGACGGACGTAAGGACGGACAATGCGATTACTATATGCCCATCTTTGGGGGCATAAAAACCCAGGTGCACAACAACTCATGCTGGTCAACATTCCTGTGAAGTTTGGTGACTCGATCTAGCCCTAGTGGTGTCAGAGATACGCGCGACACAAAGTTTCTCTAATTCTAGGTTATCATATCAGGGGTAATAACTCAACAATTATCAGGGGGAGACAATTCAAAAAACCCAGGTGCACATCAACTCATGCTGGTGAACATTCCTACTCTAGCCCATGTGGTTTCAGAGATATGCGAAACACAAAGTAAAGTTTCTCTAATTTTAAGTCATCATGGGCAGTAACTCCAAAGTTATCAGGGGGAGACAATTAAAAGACCCAGGTGCACAACAGCTCATGCTGGTGAACAGTCCTGTGAAGTTTGGTGACTCTATACCCAGTGGTTTCAGAGATACGCATGGCACAAAGTTTCTCTAATTTTAGGTTATCATATCAGGGGCAATAACTAAACAATTAACAGGGGGAGACAATTTAAAAAAACAAAGGTGCACAACAACTCATCCTGGTCAACATTCCTGTGAAGTTTGGGACTCTAGCCCTAGTGGTTTCAGAGACATGCATGACCACCAAGTAAGTTTGTCTAATTTCAAGCCATCAGGGGCAGTAACTCCAAAGTTAACAGGGGCAGACAATTCAAAAACCCAGGTGCAAAACAACTCATGCTAGTGAACAACCTTATTAAGTTTGGTGACTCTAGCCCTATTGGTTTCAGAGATACACACAGCACAAAGTTTGTCTAAATTAAAGTGTTCATATCAGGGGCATTGCCGCAATAACTCAACAATTATCAGGGGGAAACAATTCAAAAACCCTAGGTGCACAACAACTCATGCTGGTGAACATTCCTGTGAAGTTTGGTGACTCTAGTCCTAGCGGTTTTAGAGATACGCACGACGCAAAGTTTTTCTAATTTTAAGTCATCAGGGGCAATAACTCCAAAGTAATCAGGGGAAGACAATTCAAAAACCCCAGGTGCACAACAACTCATGCTGGTCAACATTCCTGTGAAGTTTGGTGACTCTAGCTCAAGTGGTTTCAGAGATATGCGTGACACAAGTTTGTGATGGACAGATGGACAGACAGACAGACAACTCTAGCAAAATCAATATGTCTCCCACATAAATGGGGGATACCTAATAGTTACTGAATATTCTTGGAAAAAGTGGTTTTAATTGAATATGAAAGGTGGAAGATTGTAGCCATTTTAGAAACTAAATTTTTAAGAAACAGTAAAACCTCTCTATAATGACCACTAAATTGTGTTAATTAGTTGGTATTTAGGGCAGGTGGCTGCTTAAAGCAAGGTGAAAATAAAACAGAACACTCCTATAGGAGCGTCCTGTTTTCCTTTCAACTTGCTTTAAGCAGCCACCTGCCTTTAACACAAAATACTTGGTGTAATTTAGTGGTCGTTATAGAGAGGTTTTACTGTGTATCAAATTCTATTAACAAGCAGAGCAGGTGGGTGATCATAGGAGCTGTGTGATCTGGGTTAACTCTATATGCAAATGCATGAAAAGGCGTACATATGAGGGAAATTAAGGTTTTACCCTTTCCCTCATATTGACGACTTTTGGCGACTCTGTAAAAATCACTTTGTGAAACCATTATGATAACGCCCCTGCAAAAGTCACCAGTTGAAACCATTGTGACAAATAGAGCATTTGCTCCTATAGGAGCAAATGCTCTAATTATCACAATGGTTTCAAACTACAAAATTCTAAAGTTTTCCTTTTCTCTAGTTAATGCTCCTTTTCGGTAGATTTATTCAAAGAGGTTGGATCTAAAAATAGCCCATGAGGGAATGGGTTAATAAGCAAACAGAGCAAACCTTGATGTAGGAGCCTTTTGATCTGAGTCAGCTTTTTGCAAATGCACCGATCATAATATGCCAATGAGGTAAAAGTTAAAATGTTACTTTAGAGAAATTCTTCTATTGAATTAATGCATTTTGAGAAAGCTTGTTTGTGTATCTGCATGTAAATTGTATCCTTTCAACACTATATATGTAGTAATTGTCTGTAAATATTTACACTAACTTAAACCGAATTGTTTTACATTTTTAGGGCCCTGCATTGAAAATACAGGAGCCCTATATATAGTAATCACATTATCTGTCTGTCTGTCCGTCCGTCTGTCAACACTTTTGATGTAATGCGAAATAACTCAAACAGTACTTAAATTCACATATTGATTTCATATTAAATTTAGGCATTGCTTAGTATCATCAAAGGAAGACGCCGATAGTTTTTTGGTTGAATCAATCAGATCACTATGTCTAGAGTTATCTGCCCTTGATTACAGATCGACCCTCTCTGACTCAGTCATGCAGTTTAATTTCTAGTTTTATTTACTTTTCACTTCTATGAAGGAAAGTTTTTGTACAAGTCAGAGTTCCCTCCAGAGAAGGACCCTGTCCTGGACCTCCTGGCCAGACTACAGACTGCAAGGCCTCAGTATGGACTGTATAAAAAAAAAATACAATATGAATTAGATAGAACCAGGTATTGAACAGTTTAATCCTTAAGGTGCTGATTAATTAAAACTGGCTTCTCTCTTTCTTAATTAAACACAGTATTGTATATTTGGAATCAAACTGTGTCACTGAAGAAAAGGATTTTTATGACAAACAGTGCAGACCCTCTGGAACACTTTGACCTGGGTCTACACTGTTTGCAAAGGTTATATGTACTTGCTTCCCACACTTCAAGGGTTAGTTAACAACTGTTGTCTGCATATATTGTCGGCTGCTTCAATTCCTAAAGTATGTACATTTAACTTCTATTTCTTTAACACTTAATTTCCTTCATTTTACTGTATTTTTAGCTCACCAGAGCACAAAGTGCTCAAGGTGAGCTATTGTGATACCCCTGTGTCCGGCGTCCGTCGTCCGTCTGTCCGTCTGTCCGTCTGTCCGTCTGTCCGTCTGTCCGTCTGTCTGTCCGTCAACAATTTCAAACGACTTCTTCTCTGAAACCGACTGCCCAATTGTAACCAAACTTGGTCAGATACATACTGTGGGTGGGTGCTTCAAAAGTTGTTAAAAGATAGTGGGCGGGGCCATCGGTCTTGTTGCCATGGCAACTGTACGCAATATCTAGAAAAATCTTCTTCTCCAGAATGACTTGTCCGATTTGAATATAGTTTTCACCAAAATGTTTCTCAGTTGATAGACTTTAAAAGTTGTTAAAAGAATTTTGATCCGGCAAAAAACATGGCCGCCAGAGGGCGTGGTCGTTTTTTCCATATATGGTAATATATGAAAATCTTTAAAAATCTTCTTCTCTGAAACTGTATGGCCTAGACCATTGATATTTGGTATGTAGCATGATCTTATGGTCCTCTACAAAGATTGTTCAAATTATGACCCCCGGGCCAAAATTGGCCCCGCCCAAGGGCTTATCAGTTTTTCATTGGAAAATCTTTAAAAATCTTCTGCTCTGAAACTGTAAGGCCTAGAACTTTGATATTTGGTATGTAGCATGATCTTATGGTCCTCTACAAATATTGTTCAAATAATGACCCCCGGGCCAAAAATGGCCCCGCCCAAGGGCTTATCAGTTTTTCATAGGAAAATCTTTAAAAATCTTCTTCTCTGAAACTGTATGGCCTAGACCTTTGATATTTTGTATGTAGCATGATCTTATGGTCCTCTACTAAAGTTGTTCAAATTATGACCCCGGGGCCAAAAATGGCCCCGCCCAAGGGCTTATCAGTTTTTCATAGGAAAATCTTTAAAAATCTTCTTTTCTAAAACTGTAAGGCCTAGACCTTTGATATTTCGTATGTAGCATGATCTTATGATCCTCTACAAATATTGTTCAAATTATGACCCCCGGGCCAAAAATTGGCCCCGCCCAAGGGCTTATCAGTTTTTCATAGGAAAAGCTTTAAAAATCTTCTTCTCTGAAACTGTAAGGCCTAGACTTTTGTTATTTGGTATGTAGCATGATCTCATGGTCCTCTACAAAAGTTGTTCAAATTATGATCCTCGGGCCAAAAATGGCCCCGCCCAAGGGCTTATCAGTTTTTCATAGGAAAATCTTTAAAAATCTTCTTCTCTGAAACTGTAAGGCCTAGACCTTTGATATTTAGTATGTAGCATGATCTTATGGTCCTCCACAAATATTGTTCAAATTATGACCACCAAGCCAAAAATGGCCCCGCCCAAGGGCTTATCAGTTTTTCATAGGAAAATCTTTAAAAATCTACTGAAACTGTAAGGCCTAGACCTTTGATATTTGGTATGTAACATGATCTAATGATCCTCTACAAATATGTAGCTGTGGCTTGTGGTCCTCTGCCAAGAATGTTTAACTTACGACCCTGACCACTGGGCGAAACTTGGCCCTGCCTCAGGGCTTATCAGTTTTTCATGGGAAAAATATAAATATTATCTTTCTCTGAAACCATAAGGCTTAGACCTTTAATTAATGGCATATTGCTTTGCCTTGTGGTTCTCTACCAAGGGTGTACACATGATTTCTTGTGGTCAAATATGGCCCGCCCCTGGGGTTATGTCTGGTGAGCGCTTCAGGGCCTCATGGCCCTCTTGTTTACATTTTACATGCATTTGCAAACAGAGTAGACCCAGATCAGGGTCTGCTCTGTTTGCTTATGAATTTAATAGATCTCATTCTTTATTTTCTAAATGGCTACAATGTCACACCTTACTTATTTCATTATAACTATTTTTGGTCCCCTACCGGCATCGCCAAAGGGGACTATATACATTTGTATAGGTTTACACTCTGTCCGTTCATCCGTCCATCCGTCAGTGTACGTGTCACACTTTGGTTATCCGGACTTTTTTTCTAATCCCTTACAGATATTGAAGTGATATTTGGTATGTGGCTTTATTATAATGAGTTACAGATCAAGTTTGAATTTAGTTATGCTTCATTGATTTTTCACGGAATTACAGTATTTTAACTTAAAAAATTCCCAGAAAATTATGTTTTCCGCATTTTTTTCTAAACCTTTGCAGATATTGATGTTATATTTGGTATGTACTTTTATTATAATGAGTTACAGATCAAGTTTGAATTTTATTACACTACATTGATTTTTCATGGCACAACAGCTGTTTGACTTTGAAATTTCAGGTTTTCCGGATTTTTTTTTCTAATCCATAGCAGATATTGAAGTGATATTTGGTATGTAGCTTTATTATAATGAGTTACAGATCAATTTTGAATTTCGTTACTCTATATTGATTTGTCACGGAATTACAGTGGTTTGATTTGGAAATTTTCCGGAAAATTAGGTTTTCTGGACTCCTTTTCTAAACCCTTGCAGATATTGATGTTAAAATAATATTTGGTATGTTCCTTTATTATAATGAGTTACAGATCAAGTTTGAATTTTGTTACATTACATTTATTTTTCACTGAATTACAGCTGTTTGACTTAGAGGAGCGGTCTGATCAGGGTCTGCTCTGTTTGGTAACAGAATTTGATACAGCTGTTGCTTTTCTTTCTAAAATGGATACAATGTCCCACCTTTCATATTTCTTTATAACATTTTTGTTAATGAATATTCAGGTATTGAAATTTGGCCTAAATACAGAACAGGGAAGGTGCTTAACATGACCATCACTGGAATACTTGAGGGTATAAAAAATAGTTTATTAATATGCATGTAAATCATAATATTATGACCAGGGTCAGCAGTTTATGGTTTTATAGGGATCAAAAGTTTTCATTACACCGGTGACCATGATGGTAGATTTGGCCCCAGCGTTCACCGTAAAAGGACCACTTCAAGTCATGTTTTCTTTGTCTCACAACAAACCAGCATGTCAGTAATGTCAGTAATTTATGTCATTGCACACACATTTCAAATACCGTAGGTTTATTCTTTGCATGTAATTGTCATCTGCAGAACAAAACAAATGTCAACTGCAGTTCTGAAGTTTATCAGCTTTTATCTTTGATATTTGATCAGAGTATCCAACAGTTTGGACCCTGATGAGACACTGAGTGCATCGGCGTATCATCTGGATCCAAACAATTTGCATATATAATTATAACTCTCCAGCTAACTTGCAAAAAGTTAAATGCATTAAGATAGGAAAATCGTACAGCTAATTAAGATCGATGTATGTCTTACTGCACAGTGTTGACAATTGTCTGAATTCCCCTTTATAATGGGGAAGGAGCTTAACATGACCATCACTGGAATACTTGAGGGTATAAAATGGTTAATTAATATGCATGTAAATCATAATATTATGACCGGGGTCAGCAGTTTATGGTTTTATAGGGATCAAAAGTTTTCATTACACCGATGACCATAGAAACAGTTTGGGCCCCAGCGTTCACTGTATATGGACCACTTCAAGTCATGTTTTCTTTGTCTCACAACAAATCAGCATGTCAGTAATTTATGTCATTGCACACACATTTCAAATAGGTCAGGCTGGTTTATTCTTTGCATGTAATTATCATCTGCAGAACAAAACAAATGTCAACTGTAGTTCGGAAGTTTATCAGCTTTTATCTTTGATATTAGATCAGAGTATCCAACAGTTTGGACCCTGATGAGACACTGAGTGCATCGGCGTATCATCTTGATCCAAACAATTTGCATATCGAGGGCTTGGTGCAAAACTATTGTAACTCCTTCACAAAGTGATGGAGTTACAATAGTTTTGCACCAAGCCCTCGATATATAATCATAAGTCTCCAGCTAACTTGCAAAAATTTAAATGCATTAAGATAGGAAAATCGTACAGCTAATTAAGATCGATGTATGTCTTACTGCACAGTGTTGACAATTGTCTGAATTCCCCTTTGTGAGAAAAAGACTATTTTGAACTAAAAAAAAAAGTCAGGCCTCATGAAATCGCAAATATTACAGCATGTGTTTATTTCTCTCAAAAGGATCTTTAGATTTCGTTCTGTTTGAGGCAAGTTTTTCAGTATTTATGGTAATAATGATAATGACCATGATAATAATAATTAAATATCCACTGAATAAAAACCGTACCATAAAGAGAATTTGATATTTTATTGTCTATCTCTTAGTCCATAATTAAGAGAATTTGATACAACTTTTATTGTTTATCCCTTAGTTTACTATTTTGATAATATTAAAAACTGAAACAGATGGCCAATTTGCTCACAACAGTTCAAAAATGCAGTACAATTGTTTTTACACTTAGCCTTCATTTAACCCTTTCTCTGTTCAGAATTCATGTAAGAAATAATGACAGCATGAATATTTATTAGCTCAATGTTTGTAATGTTAAATTTTCATGGGAATATTTTGCTTTGACAAAACTGTAGAATCAGACCAATATCATGTCAAAAGCAAACAGAGCAGACCCTGATCAGACGGCTCCTTTAGGAGCCGTCTGATCTGGGTCTACTCTGTTTGCCAATGCGTGAAAACACGTCTATATGAGGGAAAGGATTAATAAGGTTAATAACCTAACATTGGCTCTTACCATACTTGTACTGGTAATTGTTTTATACAAAAACGGCCATCTGCTACAATTTCTTAAACCAAAGTTTGTTATTTTTAAAATAAATATGACCAGAATATATCAAAGAGTTTGGAACCTGATAAGACACAAAGTAACTTGGCGTCTAATCTGGATACATACTGTTTGCATAGACTAATATCTTCGCCACTAGCGTGTACAGAGTTAAACCTAATCATATTCAATGGGGTGCTTGTGATGTTGAAATGTCAAGGTCTCAACATAACATCTATTACATTTCAACTCTTTACTTCATAGATGCTCCTTTTGACGCCTCTGCAAAGTAGACCCCCATATGAGTCATTTGATCAGGGTCTGCTCTGCTTGCTAATGAAATAACCCATTCCCTCATATTGACACCTTTTGACGCCCCTGCAAAAGTCACCAGTTGAAACCATTGTGACAAATAGAGCATTTGCTCCTATAGGAGCAAATGCTCTAATTATTACAATGGTTTCAAACTACAAAATTCTAAAATTTTCCTTTTCTCTAGTTAATGCTCCTTTTCGGTAGATTTATTCAAAGAGGTTGGATCTAAAAATAGCCTATAAGGATAATACAAATTGGATTGTACAATCTGTGTCATGGTCGAAACTTCTCCCTTGTTCTTAATTGCCTTTATAAAATTCAGTTAATTGATACAGTAATTATTTCTTACATTAATAGGGTTAACTACAATCTAACTTGCATTTGATAAATACTTGAATCCAGATAACCCTTTCCTCCATAATTACGCCTTTCTACGCCTCTGTAAAAGTTGCTTTATGAAACCATTGTGACAAATAGAGCATTTGCTCCATAGGAGCAAATGCTCTGTTTGTCACAAGGGTTTCAATACTACACAATTCTAACATTTTCCTTTTCTCTTGTAAATTCTCCTTTTCGGTAGATTTATTCAAAGAGGTGGGGTCTAAAATTAGCTAATGAAGGAATGGTTTAAGATGCCGAATAATTCAATATCTCATCAGGATCCAGTCTGTTTGACACTTGGTCAATAATTTCTCAAAACCTTAATCAAATCAGACATAGTCAAATGAACATGCAGATCCATATTTAACCCATTACCTCATAGGCTATTGTTAGATACAACCTCTTTGAATAAATCTACCGAAAAGGAACATTAATTAGAGAAAAGAACACTTTTAGAATTTTGTAGTTTGAAACCATTGTGACAAATAGAGCATTTGCTCCTATAGAAGCAAATGCTCTATTTATCACAATGGTTTCACAAAATGACTTTTACAGAGTCGTCAAAAGTCGTCAATATGAGGGAATGGGTTAAGCAGATTTTTTTTTTCACATCTGGGTAAGGGTAAACTTGTAATGATAGAACTAGGCGATATGAAAAGCATTACTTAATGGGTGTAACTGCTAGCTAATTGATGGTAATTTAATTTGATCCATTTGCAGATAAATGGACCCTCAGTCATTACACTTAGTGTAGATCCAGATTAGATTCAGCATAATGCAATGTTATCAAAAGCTGCTCTATTTGTCACGTAGTGAACAAAGCTCTAGCTAGCTGTTATAATATTATGTGAGTACATGTATAGTATTAAACATTGTAGACCTTGATTAAATGCCATTCTGACAAAAAGCACTATTGGGTATTCAAGTTTGTCACTGTAGGGAATATTTGTGTCCAAGGATGTTGTTTTTTTCATTTCTTTGTTCCTGACTTTGGCTACACAGTGACCAATGAAAGATAAGTTTTCTTACATGTGAATGAAAGGCAAAGAGACAAATAATATCGACAGGAAAATATGCTGATATCAGCCAAATTGTGTGTTTTGTACATGCTGTTAGTTTTCCGTGTATTATGTGAGCACCAGATACCTGACAAAATAAAAAGTCGCCAGTATAAAAAAGATATCGACAACAAAGACAGCTCATCTACAACAGATAACAGTCAACATGAAGTCTGGAACATGTGCACAAAAAAGTGAGTACTTTCAGTTACACTTAAACCCTTTCCTTCATATAACCGCATTTTCACGCATTTGCCAACAAATAGGAGCCATCTGATCAGGGTCTGCTCTGTGTGATTGTGGAATTTGACAAATCTGCTTCTTGAGTTTCTAAAATATCTACAATATTACACCTGCCATATTTCATTATAACTATTTTGTTCATGAATATTCAGTAAGTATTGACTATATTTGACTAAGTAGAGAACATGGAAAGGGTTAACCCTTTCTTCCATAAATATGCCTTTCTACACCTTTGCAAACAGAGTAGACCCAGATCAGACGGCTCAAATAGGAGCCGTCTGATCAGGGTCTGCTCTGTTTGCTTATTATATAATATAGATATGATTCTATAGCTTCTGCCATGGCCAAAACTTCCTATGTCTATGTGCTATTATAACAATTAATCTAATTAGTATTCATGATGTTATTATTTCTTATGCAAATATTCATAAGGGGGGGGGGGGGGGGGGGAAGGGCTTACTATTATCCCTCTGTGAAAATGAGGTCTGCTTAACCCATTACCTCATAGGCTACAACCTCTTTGAATAAATCTACCGAAAAGGAGCTTTAACTAGAGAAAAGGAAAATCTTAGAATTTTGTAGTTTGAAACCATTGTGATCTATTTATCACAAAGGTTTCACAAAGTGATTTTTACAGAGTCGTCAAAAGTCGCCAATATGAGGGAATGGGTTAAACACCAATCTGTTGTAAGTTTAACTCAATTTCAAATAGTTCATGCTTTTTAGAATTTAAACTATTGACCTCGGGTGAGATGTCAAGTCACTAGGTGTCTTATCTAGATCTAAGCTGTTTGCAAAATGCAATTCAGGTCACACTTAGCAGTATTGGGTTAAAGTGAAAACATACCAAAAAAATATATTTATTAATCTTTGTTCACTTGTTTTGGTTTTTTATTTATCTTTTCTTGAAAATTCAAGAAAATAAGTTCAACATGACATAAATGAAAAATCGTTCTGATGTTATGTTGAAAATTCAAGATAATCTTTGTATTTTCAGCTTATTGTCTTGCATTTTCACAATAATACACAAGTGATCTTGAAAATTCAAGATAATAAGTTGTAATCATCTTGAATTTGAACATAATAATATACATTTTTAGCATTATATAACTTAGTATCGTGAATTGTAAAACAAACACAAGAAAGCAATATTGTGCTTCCGTATTGTTCTCTTGTTTTATTTTGCGATAAGAGCTTTTAATTAAGACATTCATTTGAATTTTCAAGAACCTATCTTGAATTTACAACATAATCCTAAAGAAAATACGCTGAAAATTCACCTTATTGTGTTGGATTGTCAATTACATAATAATATGAATTTTCAACGTTATATGTTGAAAATTCAATTTAGTATCTCGAAATTTCAGGAACATCCCACAAACAAAACGAAAGCAAATGACACTGTTGTGCTTCTAAGTTGTTCTCTTGAAGAGCATTTATGAAATGCATGTTTCACTTTGTATGTGTACGGTATTTTGAAAATGTCATACCATTTCTGTAGACATGTCACTATAATTATGCACATGCAAACTAAAAAAATGTCCAAGCAGTTTGAAAAAAAAATATACATGCTTTTAAATATCAATTACATGTAACAGCTTGAAAATATAAATAAATGACTGTCTGCATAACATTTCACCTGCTTTGAATTATATAAAAAAAATGTATCCCGTTTCTTTTCAAATACTGTATCCAAGTGTCAAACAGATTGGACCTGAGTAAGAAATTGAGTCAAGCTTGCATCTTATCTGAGGTTGCCCATGGTGTTGAAAAACAGTTTTGAGACAGGTTGACCCTTTCCCTCATATAAATGTGTTTTCACACAGCTGCAAACAGAGTAGACCCAGATCAGACAGCTCCTGTAGGAGCTGTCTGATCAGGGTCTGCTCTGTTTGCTAATGGAATTTGATAGATCTGTTTCTTTAATTTCTTAAATGGCTATAATATTCTACCTAAATCCATATTTTGTTGTAACTATTTTTGACTATGAATATTCAGTGGGTATTGGAATAAACATAGAACAGGGAAAGGGTGCATATTGTACAACATGCATTTTATTTTATACCACAGGTACCGATTTTACTTTGTTTTGTATAAACATGTGGAAAACTATACTGGAACTACTGCTAAACTGAAAAATGTTCTTACAGGATGAATCCATCCGGTTTACTACATACAGTATAACCCCTCAAAGGGAATGAATAGAAATTTGGTATAAATCTATCAACACCAAAATTTGTACACATATTCATATCATTAAAATAATGCTTACAGACCATTTTCAACAGTTTATATATAAATTCAGATAAATATGGTAAAACCTCTCTAAACCAGGTAGTATAAATAACGGTCTTGGAGACAGGTGGCAGCTTAATGTAGGATGAAAGTCATGCAGAAAGCTCCTCTAGGAGCTCTCTGCATGACTATCACCCTGCATTAAGCAGCAGCCTGCCTAAAAGTAATTAAATTCTCTACTAAATTCTCTACTAGAATTCCAGTTTAGATAGATTTTACTGTATTAACCCTATCTGCATACTGCTAAATCCTTAGAAAATTCTTAGAAAATCGTCAACTTTTTCCTCTAGGAATTTTCTGCATGATTTTCACCCTGCATTAAGCAGCCACATGCCTAAATTCTTCTCTACTAGAATTCCAGTTTAGATGGGTTTTACTGTATTAATGATATCTGCATACTGCTAAATCCTTAGAAAATTGTCGACTTTTTTAAGAGATGGAAAACTTTGTCAACAACACAGAAAGTCTCTGATTTCGAAAAAAAAACTAAAAATGTTAATTGGCGTTTCACAACAATAGCTGAGTATCAATCAAAAGAGTTAATATTTACTGTGTAATACTTTACCTACATGTACATCGAGCACATCGATTTTTACGACAGATTCCGAATACGGAGGACATGTTTCTACTTGGTTTCCGAGGTAATAAAACTTCTCGTTTTTTCGATACAAACAATTCTTACATACCATGTGCTTTAGCACTTCGTTAGTTTCAAGTTACACATATTTAGATTCTGGAGTTATTTTGTTAATGCGAAATTGAGCAGAGTATGTCTGAAAGTAACACTCGGCCTGCATTAAGCTACCACCTGCCTCTACAATATAGAACAAGACCTCTTTTTGGTGGTGACCTTAGAGGGGTTTAATGTACAGCAAAAACCTGTCTTAATCAGTCATTCATTTATTGAACATAGGAGTATTAAACAGCAGATGGCAGCTTAATGCATGGCAAACGTAATTCAGACATCTCCTGTAAGAGCTTTCTGCATTACTTTTGATATGCATTAAGCTATCACCTGCTATTACCTGATCCATAGTTGGACCTTTTTTAATGACCACTTAAGACAGGTTCTACTGTATATATAACTCGTAAATTGGATGGTATTTCAAATTTGCCCAATATTGATTTCTTTTTTCCAGATCAGCAGGGTCCAGTATGATTTTCCACATGTACCTGCATACATCACAAAGTTCCATAGCTTTATTAGTGTTTTATACTTAAGTTGTCAGTAGTCCAAATATGTGTCTATTAAATGAATGTGCAGAATAAATGAATGTGCAGGAGACTACATTTAACTCTTTCAAATTGAAAGTTTCAATACTATGGACCAATTTACGATCCTTTGCAAACAATTTGGATCCAGATACAATTCCGAGTAACATAGCATCTCATAATTGTAGCAGATGACAAGTTTTGCTGTCAAAATTTACATAGTGTTGAAAGAGTTTCTTTAAAAATGTTTGTACAGAGCACCAGAAGATGCCCTCTTGTGGCCAACGGTCGGCAATGGACACGTGGCTACGGTTGTTCACAGCCAGAGGGTGTTCATGAATGGGCTATATAATGGCCACGGTATAGAGTCCAAGAGAGCCAGGATTCCAGCCTATACCTCCATACTGATCAATGAGCAGGACCTGAACTACACCAGCAAGACATACTGTTTACATATGGATAAAGGTAGAATTAAGTAGAAGTGACTACTTTTGATGACATGCAAACTGAAAGGTGGTTGTGTAGAATGATACAAAATAAAAACTGACGTCTGTTCTACTTTTGTTTTACAACCAAATGGACTGTTCTTGTGTGATCAAATGAAGCTCATTGGTGACCGAATTCACACCATGTTGCCGTCATACAGATTCAACTCTGTTTAGCCTCTATACATACAGTGAAACCCCGCTAATGCTACAGGAGCTTTCTGCATAACTTTTGTACTGCATTAAGCAACCACCTGCCTCTGTCACCCAGAATTATGCCCCTTTTTTGTGGTCGCATTAGCAGGGTTTTACTGTACACAAAACTTTATATGTTTAACCCTTTCCCTGTTCTATGTTTATTCAAATTTCCATAAATTACTGAATATTCATGTACAAAATAGCTATAATGAAAATCGAGGGCGGAACACTGTAACCATTTTAGAGAGTAAAGAAACAGATCTTTCAAATTCCACTAGCAAACAGAGCAGACCCTGATCAGACGGCTTCTATAGGAGCCGTCTGATCTGGGTCTACTCTGTTTGTAAATGCTTGAAAACACGTTTATATGAGGGAAAGGGTTAATACTACCTTATGGTGTCACTATATTTCCGATCTACAATGTACATGAATGCTACATCAACAGGAAACCTTGGAAAACTAACTCTGCCCCAGATTTGAGCAATTTTGGCAGAGAATCACCTATGCAACAATAACATTGAAATCACCCTGTAGTTTCAGAGGAGAAAGTTTTTGAAATTTTCTCTCTTGCCATATTGGGAAAATTAGCTCAACCGCTTGTTGCCCTGAATTTTAGGTAATCAAATTGATCTGAATTGTTTGATAGAGGGTCACCTAAGACTTATACCTACAAAATTACACTGTAGTCTACCCAGTGGTTTCACATGAGAAGATTTCTGAAATTTACACTATAGCCATTACAAGGAAAATTAAACTGGATTAACATTCATATGGAACATTTCTGGGAGCATGTCGCCTAAGGACCATTCCTGTAAAAATTATATTGAAATCTGCTTATTATGATGAAACCTTCCTTGTGGTTTCGCAAAAATATATATTGTTTTAATTTGCTATTATTCAAATTTAAAGAAAGTTAGCACTACCCATGGCGACCATGCTTTTTTTAACAAATCGAAATAGTTTGTACAATGGTTTTTCACTAAATTACATTGAAATCGGCCAAGGGAAAAGTTTTTCTTCAGGTTGCCATGGCAAACAGAGTACTACATCAATTTCAGGTTTGTGAGCAAAAATGAAAGAACTGCAAACTGACTGTATCTGGCAAGATGTTGTTTATGTTTATTGTTGATGACAGACGACGCATTGTGACGGATATATCATCATAGTTTACATTGAGCACATGTGAGCTAAAAATAATTGAAATTAGGATGAAACAGATGTAGCTCTTTCAGAACTTTTCATTGTTTGACATTTTGTTAAAATGTTTGTAGAAAGACAATTTGGCATACTTTTTAAATACTAAGTTGACCAAGTTTTGAGTCATGCCAATACTGGTGACACTTTGATAGGTATTTTCTGTATATCAGTCATATGTGCACTAATGGAATTCCCCTATTTCAATCTATATGCGAGTATAAAAAGAGGTGTGTGTGTGTGTGATGGAGGAGGGGGGAGGATTAGGCTCATATTGACGCCTTTTGATGCCTCTGTAAAAGTCACTTTCTGAAACCATTGTGATAAATACAGCATTTGCTCTATTTATCACAACGGTTTCAAAACTACACAATTCTAAAAGTTTCATTTTCTCTAGTAAATGCTTGGTAGATTTTCGGTAGATTTTTTCAAAGAGGTAGGATCTAAAATTAGCTTATGAGGTAATGGGTTAAATGCATCATGGGTTAACTCTTTCCACATAATGGAATATAAACCACAATCACAGTTGAAAACAACTTGGTTCTAGATAAATTGCTAAATATCTAGATGTCTCATTAGGATCACATCTACTTTGACAGTCTGACAATTCTTTGAATGGACATAAAAGAAACAAAATGTATTTTGAAAGAACCACTCAATTATTTTTGCAAGATATTAAAATGTTCAAATCTTCAGGTGGGTGATAATTATATTCAGAGAAATATAATTATAATAATTTTCTAGGCTTGTTTGTGGAGCAGTACGTAGCAGATCATTGGTCATTGGATGTGACGTGGTATGCCCATAGGACCATTCCAAGTCTCTTGGTCACTTTGATACATATACAGACAGATGGACAGCAGACAGCTTTCAACATAAACATAGATGTGAACCAAGGAGGTGATGCTGAGGGCATCAATTTGACGGAAAGCACAAGCGAGATCACTAATGCACAGTATATAATGTTTTTTGAGGAGCTAATGTAAAACTCTTTCAGAAACAAAATGTGGTACTTCACCAGTCAACCGTTTTCATACTAACTGTGAATCTGTTATAACCTATGCAAATAATTGGACCCAGAAGAGGTGCCGAGAAACTCATCATTTCTTCCGGATACAAAGTAGGTTTCTTGGGGGAAGTGGGGGGAAAAGTTAACTGAGAGAATTTTAGTAGCTAGCAATTCTTGCAACACTTATAAGGAGTTGACCAGTGGACAACTGGAGAAGACACCAGTTAACCCTTTCCTCCATAAATATGCCATTTTACACCTTTGCAAACAGAGTAGACTCAGATCAGATGGCTCCTGTAGGAGGAGCCATCTGATCAGGGTCTGCTCTGTTTGCTTATGGTATAAACAAGATATGATTGTACAGTTTCTGCCATGGCCAAAGCTTCCTGTGTCCATGTGCTAATACAACAATTACATGTAATCTAATACTCGTGTTGTCATTATTTCTTATATGAATATTCATGGAGTAAAAGGTTAACATGCTAAATGTTTAACCCCTTTGAATGTGGGAAATGTTTGCCCATAGACATGACTTTGCACATCGAGGGCTTGGTGCAAAACTATTGTAACTCCTTCACTTTGTGAAGGAGTTACAATAGTTTTGCACCAAGCCCTCGACATGCATTTTCTTTAATATCACTCACAATCAAAATCATTACATAGGATCAAGTAAGAAACTGTTCTGCTCAACTCTTTACTACGTGAATATTCATGTAAGAAATAATGATATCATGAATACTTATCAGCTTATTTTTTATAATGGCATACATGTTTGTTGTAGATAAGTCGGAGAGGGAATATGTTTATTTACACTGTTTGTCTTTTACGGTGGGGATGGAATAAGTGTGAGGTTGGGTGCCCAATGATTGGTTTAAACCCCCAGTGACAATTGTCACTGACTATTCCAAGGCAGTAATCTCAATAATACACCAAGTAACAGGATTTCTTATCTTGGTCGACATTTGGTCTAAATTCAGTAGAACCTGTCTTAAGTGACCATCAAAAATAGGTATAATTCTTGGTCTCTAAGGTAGGTGGTTGCTTAATGCAGGTCAAAAGTAATGCAGAAAGCTCCATTAGGAGCTTTCTGCATTACTTTTGCTCTGCACTAAGCAACCACCTGCTTTTTAACACTCCTACATTAAACAAATTAATTAAGACAGGTTCTACTGTAGAACTAAAGGATAGGGGAATGATGTTTAGATATGTTTAGATATGCAGCAGGTAAAACATTGAACAGAAACACAATTTTAACAACAGGATAAGGGTTAAAACCAAAATAAGTCTTTGATATAGCCTTGATCTTCTTTCACAACTTGAAGATACCATTTCTGTGACACATCTCAAAGAAGAAAACATTACATGGGAATCTACTACAAATTTATTTGTTAAGGGAGACTTTTTCAGTTACGTATATGGAAAAACCAAGATTCCAGAAACGAATGACTCTGGCCATTCCCCTGTGCACATTTACTATACCGACATTCCTACACACATCGCCATACCTACAGGTGTGAAAGAAAACAGAATGGTCAGAATTCTTGCATCTGTAAGCCCATTTAAAGAAATAGCCATGGACCATTACAGACTAGGTAAGTGGTTTGCGAAAAAGTAAATGATTCTTTTAAAAACTATATGATTAGCCCTTAACCCGTTAGCATCTCCAAACAGAGTAGACCCAGATCAGACGGCTCCTATAGGAGCCGTCTGATCAGGGTCTGCTCTGTTTGCTTATGGTGTAATATAGATCTGATTCTACAGTTTTTGCCTGAGCCGAAATGTCCTGTGTTCATATGCCATTATAAAAAATAATCTTATTAATATTCATGACATCATTATTTCCTACATGAATATTCATCAGGGAAAGGGTTAACTTGAAGAATAATCATACACTACTCTGCCCATTAAGAATATAAATTTGAATTTTGCATAAAAACAAATTATTTCAATGGCAAACAGTAGACACTATCAGATCTGTCATACTATAAGCAAACAGATCAGCAGAGCATATTCTGTATACAGTGTAGCAGGTACATATTCTGTATACAATGCAGCAGGTGCATATTCTGTATACAATGCCAGTTGTTATTCAATTCTATATACAATATTAGTTATACAGATCATGTTGCCCGAGCCGTTAGGCGAGGGCTACATGTATTTTCCTCAGCAGGAAATAAAAAGTCAGATATCCCGCCAATGATCTGTATAACGATTTTATTATACTGCAAAGTTTAATATTTGTAGCAGTTAATTAGCGTTGTTAATTTAGGCGTCGTTTTGCTTCCCCTCAGGGGCCTCTTACTGTAAGGTAAGGGCTTATATATCACTCTGCAACCCTAGTTCATCGTGTATAATAACCAGTTCATTATATTTATGGATAGAAAGGGATCTTCCAAGTGCATTAGTTTATCAAAGGATTGAAAGAATCGGACGTTAGTAAAACTTTCAGCAGATCAGCGGTTAAGCAGACACTATTTAACTTAATTGAAGGAATTTTGGCGCAGTTCCGACGTCATTTGGATGACGTCAAAATGACGGTTTTATAATATTCAAACAAAGGGCGTTGGAAGGAGCGGCTATACTGCAATTTACAGGTACGTGTACTGTGCATGTACATAAATAAAATCTGAATCGAATTGGGTGTGGAATATCTTTGTAAAAGCGGGGTTTGGGGCTAATCGGTACGTGCACAAGCACTTTGACAACATTTGCAGCATCAAAGCAGAATAAGACCTTCGCCACATATAGGGTTCATTTACATTGTTATACAACAACTATAACAAAAATGTTTCTAAATGGATAACTTTTTTCCGCCCCAAACTCTTTATATTTCGTTTGAGAGCGGTTGTTTGAATCGAATCGACGAAGTGAAGCTGGTCGGCCATTTTTATTGTGTTATATCAAGGGAGCGAGGCCCTCTGCGGGGGAAATTCCATTGTTGCTCATGACTCCGTATATACATCAGAATTTAGAGGGATACACGGCTTTTATACATGGCTAAATGACCAATCAAAATCGAGGATTTTACTTTGCGTTATAATAATGTACAATGTAACAGTTGTATATTCTTACTATACAATGCAGCAGGTGCATATTCTGTATACAATGCCAGAGTTTTTATTCTGTATACAATTCTGTATACAATGCCAGTTGTTATTCTGTATACAATGTAACAGTTGTATATTCTAACTTTACAAGGCAGCAGTTGTATATTCTGTATACAGGAATTTGCATCATTTCAATATCCAAATTGTTGTATACTGTGATATGCTTTTGTAAAAAGGAAGACAACATATTTTGCACATGACAATATATGGCAGCTAAGAAGGTGATTCTGATGCATGCTATGTGATGCAAAGTAATTCCATGTCTCATCTAGATTAACCCATTCCCTCATATTGACACCTTTTGACGCCTCTGTAAAAGTCACTTTTTGAAACCATTGTAATAAAAAAGCATTTGCTCCACAGGAACAAATGCTCTATTTATCACAATGGTTTCTAAACTACACATTCCTAAAATTTCCCTTTTGTGTAGTAAATGCTCCTTTTTGGTAGGTCTGTTCAAAGTGGTTGGGTCTGAAAATAGCCTATGAGGTAATGGGTTAATCTAAAAGTCACGAAAATTTTCACTATTTAGTTTGGTAAGAGTCAATTTCCAACGCTGACAATGAAAAATGGAACATTGATGAATTGCTTTACATGTTAGGTATGTCCTTACAAACTGAATCATTGATGAATTGCTTTACATGTTAGGTATGTCCTTACAAACTGAATCATTGATGAATTGCTTTACATGTTAGGTATGTCCTTACAAACTGAATCATTGATGAATTGCTTTACATGTTAGGTATGTCCTTACAAACTGAATCATTGATGAATTGCTTTACATGTTAGGTATGTCCTTACAAACTGAATCATTGATGAATTGCTTTACATGTTAGGTATGTCCTTACAAACTGAATCATTGATGAATTGCTTTACATGTTAGGTATGTCCTTACAAACTGAATCATTGATGAATTGCTTTACATGTTAGGTATGTCCTTACAAACTGAATCATTGATGAATTGCTTTACATGTTAGGTATGTCCTTACAAACTGAACCATTGATGAATTGCTTTACATGTTAGGTATGTCCTTACAAACTGAATCATTGATGAATTGCTTTACATGTTAGGTATGTCCTTACAAACATTGATGAATTGCTTTACATGTTAGGTATGTCCTTACAAACATTGATGAATTGCTTTACATGTTAGGTATGTCCTTACAAACTGAATCGGAGACTAAGCACATTCAGCGCTGGAAAAAAATCTGGGAAAATGGACGTATTGACATTTTTGGGAATCGTGATCTGGCCTCTGCAGCTTACAGCGCTCTCTATTACATCACCAGCTCCATGCCAGTGGATGAAGTCGACATCAGATGGCCTTTCATTGGACTATCACCTGGGGATTTAGCTCATGGTCCCACAGAGGAGGTACATGTTGACCTCAATTTCTCTAACTTCTCCCTCCATAATCATAGCAATAAGCATGATAATCATTGTTTTTACGATCGTATAACAGCTTTTCACAGACTGTGCATTTCATTACCTTATTTTTTTTAACCCTTTCCCTTATGTAAACGCATTTTCAGGCATCTGCAAACAGAGTAGACCCAGATCAGACGGCTCCTATAGGAGCTGTCTGATCAGGGTCTTCTCTTTTTGCTTATGGAGTAATAAAGATCTGATTCTACAGCTTCTGCCTGAGCCAAAATGTTCTGTGTTCATATGCCATTATAAAAAATAATCTTATTCATGATGTCATTATTTCTTACAATAATATACAACAGAGAAAGGGTTAATTGTAAAGGTAGTGTTTAACACTTTACCTGATAAGGACACCCTTTGACACGTACCCTTGCAAACAGAATACGGTACACTAAGGTCAGATGGCTCTGGTAGGAGCTATCTGATCAGGATCTGCTCTGGTTGCTTATCTAAGAATATATTAGATCTGATCCTGTACTATTTATCTTAGTCATATGTTTTACATAACAATATAGAAAATTAGTCAACCCTTTCCTCCATAGGCTATTTTTAGATCCATCCACTTAGAATAAATCTACCGAAAAGGAGCATTAACTAGAGAAAAGGAAAAATTTAGAATTTTGTAGTTTGAAACCATTGTGATAAATAGAGCATTTGCTCATATAGGAGCAAATGCTCTATTTATCACAATGGTTTCATAAATTGACTTTTACAGGGGCATAGAAAGGTGTATTTATGGAGGAAAGGGTTAATTACTGTTTACCTATAGGAGCAAATGCTCTATTTATCACAATGGTTTCAACAGGTGACTATTACAGAGGCGTCAAAAGGCGTCAATATTAGGGAATGGGTTAATAATATTGTCAAAACCTGCATACACCTGTTCTTACTTTTGATTTAATCTGTTTATTGTTTAAATACAAGAAACATGTGTACTGCCATTTGTAAGTTGGTGTACTTAGAGATAAATCTGTCTTGATTGATTTCAGGAGTATAAAGGCCATGTTTTTTGGGATCAGGATACATGGATGTTCCCACCAGTCCTTACACTGCATGCAGATCTGGGTAAAACACTGATACAGACACGCATACGCACACTAGACGCTGCATTTGAGATAGCAAAACAATGGGGCAACAAAGGGGCAAGGTACCCATGGGAAAGTGCATTTACAGGTTAGATAGAAACTTTTTTAACCCATTTCCTCATAGGCTATTTTTAGATCCAGTCTCTTTGAATAAATCTACCGAAAAGGAACATTAACTAGAGAAAAGGAAAAGTTTGGTATATTGTAGTTTGAAACCATTGTGATAAATAGAGCATTTGCTCCTATAGGAGCAAATGCTCTATTTATCACAATGGTTTCGACAGGTGACTTTTGCAGAGGCGTCAAAAGGCGTCAATATGAGGAAATGGGTTGAATATCCTAGTTATGCTAATAGGCAAATAGTGAAGATGCAGATCAAACTGCTCATATAACAGCAGGCTGATCAGGGTCTACACTATTTGCTACTATTACAGTCTAATTTTAAAGTTATGAAAAACTCAGAATGCATGTAGTTTAGTGAATCAATAACCCTTTACTTTATGAATATTCATATTAGAAACAATGACATCATGAATATTGAGTAGATTATAATTTTTAATCTATATCCTATAGGAGCCGTCTGATCTGGGTCTACTCTGTTTGCAAAGGCGTAGAAAGGCATAGTTATGGAGTAAAGGTTAAAGAAACTTCTATTCTTAATCCTTTACATGTTTAATATTCATGTAATAAATTATGACATCATGAATATTTGTTAGGTGAATTTGTATAATGTAAAATTTTAAAGGGAATTTTTCGCTCTGACAAAAATTTTACAAGATCTATATCATGTCATAAACAAACAGAGCAGACCCTGATCAAACAGATCCCACGTCTTGGTCTACTCTGTTTGCAAAAGCTTCAAAATGCATTTACAGTAAAACCTCTCTATAACGGCCACTAAATTGTGTTAATTAGTTGGTAATTAGGTCATGTGGCTGCTTTAAGGCAGGGTGAAAGTAAAACAGAATGCTCCTATAGGAGCGTTCTGTTTTACTTTCAACTTGCTTTAAGCAGCCACCTGTCTTTAATGCAAAATACTTGATGTAATTTAGTGGTCATTATAGAGAGGTTTTAACGTATATAAAAGAAAGGGTTAAACTTGTAACAGGCTGCAATTTTGCTATTGCTTATAAAAAATATTGTTTTTGTTAATGAATATTGTCATGTAAGAAATACAGACATCATGAATTTTAATATTCTGAATTTATATAATGACACAATGGTGTGAATACAGAGGTTTTTGATGATTACAGAAACTCTAGCATTGGATCTATATTATTTTATAAGAAAACATAAGGCATTGTTAAGGCATTAAAGGTACGGTATATTAGATTTATGGAATAAAGGGTTTATTTCAACCTTGCACAATGGTTATACAATTTGTCCTTTTTTAATCATCTGTTTTTAAAAAAAAAGAAAAGATTTATTGTTGTAAATTGAGGTCTCCGTTGTCTTCATTATTGGTGTCCAGAAACTTTAACATTGGCTATTACTTCTTTACTATTCATGCAGATCTTATGAAACTTCACACTCTTGTTCACTGTCACAAGGGCTACAGACAAACAGACAAGTGTTGGCACCCACATGTGGTGCTCTTGTTGTATCCAGAGACAGTTTTCTTAGTTTCTTAGTTTGTTTATCCCATTCCCTCATATTTACGCCTTTTGATGCCTCTGTGAAAATCACTTTCTGAAACCATTGTGATAAATAGAGCATTTGCTCCATAGGAGCAAAATGCTCTATTTATCACAATGGTTTCAAAACTACACAATTTTAAAATTTTCCTTTTCTCTAGTAAATGCTCCTTTTCGGTAGATTTATTCAATGAGGTTTTGTCTAAATATGGCCTGTTGTGAATGGGTTATTTTGTAAAAAGTCTACTGTAATATGACATTATCTATTTTGATTTCAGTAATCTGCTGATAGATTAATTACTTAAAACAGCATGTATTGGTTATGCTTACTTATTTCATATCAGGTTCCTGTTTTGATTATATATACAGGTTTTGAAACATGCCCAGGTCCTGTGTATAGTGAGTATGAGATTCATGTGACTGGTGATGTTGCCATGGCAGTGCGTCAGTACCTGATGATGACACATGACACTGAATTGCTGCTGACTGGACGGTTGAAGGAAGAAATCATTGGCATTGCTGATTTCTGGAAGTCGCGAGCTATTTATAACCCAGATCGTAGGATGTATGAAATTCATGGTCAGAAGAATTCTAAACTATCATGCTACTGTTAAATTGATGATAACCTATGCATGAAATGTCAAGGTGGGGGGTCTCATCAAGATCCAATCTATATGTCTCTCTGTAGTTCAGAAAAACAAAGTAGAAAGCATTATAACAGTACAACCTGTCTTAAGGGGTCTTCAAAAAGAGGTCTGTTTATGGGTCTGTAAAGCAGGTGTAGCTTAATGCAGTTCAAAAGTAATGCTGAAAGCTCCTGAAGGAGCTACTGTAACTAGCACTATCAAAAGCAAAGCAGACAAAATAATAACCAAGCATGCTAGAAGTCTCAAAAAGGAATAAAGAGCACAGAATCTTGCTTCTTCTCTCATTATATGTGTAATAGTCACTACCGCTTGATAACATCTGTGATAACATCTGCAGTAAATTGACTGCTCAAAGCATGGAAGTAAGTTTTTAGCCACTGATAAATCATAATGGGGCTAATTCAGCTTTCTAAACAGTTATTGCAGTTATTTAACCCATTCCCGCATATTGACGCCTTTTGACACTTCTCTAAAAGACACTTTGTGAAACCATTGTGATAAATAGAGCATTTGCTCCACAGGAGCAAATGCTCTATTTATCACATTGGTTTCAAAACTACACAATTCTGAAAAATTCCTTTTCTCTAGTTAATGCTCCTTTTTGGTAGATTAAATCAAAGGGGTTAGGTCTAAAAATAGCCTAAGTGGGAATGGGTTAATCCTTTCTTTCATATAAACGTGTTTTCACACATTTGCAAACAGAGTAGACCCAGATCAGATAGCTCCTATAGGAAATTATCCATTTCTTTACATTCTAAAATGGCTACAATTTTCCACCTCCCATATTTCACTATAACTATTTTGTCCGTGAATGTTCAGTAGGTATTGAAATTTGGAATAAGCTTAGAACAGGGAAAGGGTTGAAATATATATTTATCTTTTTTATATAATTACAGTTTTACTACATTTGTATTTTCATGTATGAGGATAATATTTTCCTATGAGATAAAATAGAATAACATTTAACCCTTTCCTTGTCCAGTATTCATGTAAGAAATAATGACATCATTTATTAGCTGAATTTGTATAATGTAAACATTTTCAAGGGAATTGTTTGCTGTGACAAAAACTATAGAATTAGGTCTATATTATATCATAAGCAAACAGTGCAGAGAGCAAACACTGAACAGACAGCTCATATAGGAGTTTTCTGATCTGGATCTGTTTGCTAAGGTGCAAAAACATGTTTATGTGAAGGAGAGGGTTAATCATGCAACAAATTTTCATTTAAAGATGTGATGCCACCTGATGAATGGAACTACCCTGTCAATAATTCTGTGTACACTAATGCTGTGGCCAAACTTAGCCTGCTACTTCCAAAATATGCACTTGGTCTCATGAGAGAGAATGTATCACCTGAGTATGAGGCAGTGGCTAAGAAAATGTATATTCCTCTTGACACCAACCTACAGTATCACCCAGAGTTTGATGGATTTACGGAAGGTAAGAAATAAATGTTTTAAGCTTTGACTTATCCTACACAAGTTGTATTTGTTGAGCATCGTTGGAAAGGGTTCTTTAGATAATTGCAAACATAGTAGACCCAGATCAGACACTGTGTTAGCATACAGGGGATTGATTAGAGGCTGTTTATACCAGTCAGACCTGCAACACATTTTTGTGACCCTGTATTAAAGTTATACAGAGAAAAACATGACCACCAAGGATGGAACTACCAGTACCGGTAGTTTTTCTTAATTGGCTACAGCGAGCTTTTTTCTCTTTGAAACCACTGGCATGATTTCATAGTATTTTTGCAGAAATTTTCCAAAAGAGACTCTTTTCTAAAATTATTCAAGCTGTTGTGATTCATCAAAAAATGTGACCATCAGGGGCAGGGCTAGTTTTCCTTATATGGTTTCTTTGAACAATTTTCTCTGAAATTACTTACCAGATTTCAATGCAATTTTGTAGGAATGGTCGAGTGGGGAACCTTAACCAAATTGTACAAGCCTTTATGATTGTTCAAAATGTATGTTGTCAGGTGTCATGCATGTTATATATTCATATATAATAAAAATGAATTACAATAGATTTTCATATTTCAATCAGAGATTGAAGTGAAACAAGCAGATGCCATTTTGTTGGGATTTCCACTGCAGTTAAGCATGACGGAACAGCAGAGGCGTAACGACCTCATAATTTATGCAAATGTAAGTAATGTCTGGTGGGGTCTATCGATAAATGTTCGAAATTTACCCCTTACCCCATAGATGCACCTTTCGACACCTTTGCAAACAGAGTAGACTCAGAAACTGAAATCAGATCTATATTATTATGTAAGCAATCAGAGCAGACACTGAATTTGCAAATAGAGTAGACCCACATCAGATGGCTCCTATAGGAGCCATCTGATGTGGGTGTACTCTATTTGCAAAGGCATAGAAAAGCGTATTTATGGAGTAAAGGGTTAAGGGTATGTAAATAAGGCTTCAGTAACTTTTACTAGAGAGAGAAACTTCAGAGTGTCTCAAACTCTTTGCATATTAAGTAATGGTCATCCATAAAAAATTGTCATCTGCTACAGTTCTAGGTCAATTTCAATTTAATTTCAACTTTTTTTTCTGTTTTTTAAAAATCCGTTTTGCAAGCATGTATTAGTATCAAGCTTTATTTTAAATTTTAGTAGTTTGCTACGTTATAACATATAGAAAGCTGAGTGCAAAAATATTGTAACTGCAATTTGTAGGGCAAATGTATGATGACCCTTGCAAGCAGTTGGGTTCCAAAGGAGACACTTAACATTTCACCAGGATAAAAAGGGTTTGATGCTTTAGTCAAAGTTTTCAGTAAAATCTCTCTATAACGGCCACTTAAATGTGTTAATTAGTTGGTATTTAGGGCAGGTGGCTGCTTAAAGCAAGGTGAAAGTAAGTGAAACTTTCACCTTGCTTTAAGCAACCACCTGCCTTTAACACAAAATACTTGATGTAATTTAGTGGCTGTTATAGAGAGGTTTTACTGTACATGTATAGTTACAACAGTTTTGTGCTAAACCCCGATATGTTGTATAAGTTAGGCGTGTAACATACTGTATGTCTTGTTTAAGATGACTCCCAGTGGCCCTGCCATGACATGGAGTATGTTCAGTATTGGCTGGCTTGAGCTAAATGACCTGAAGATGGCAAATGAAACGTTCCACAGACAACTACTGAACAAACAAGAACCCTTTAATGTAAATAAGTTTACCTCCATCATATTATATCATTATATCACACCCAATTATGGTGAAAATATACTGCCAAGTACCAGTACTGACTTGTGACAAATACTGTAGACTTTGGTCATATGTTGATATTCAAATGTGATATCTGACCAGATTCTGATATTAACCCTTTCCTCCATAAATACACCTTTCTACGGCTCTGTAAAAGTCACTTTATGATACCATTGTGATAAATAGAGCATTTGCTCCTATAGGAGCAAATGCTCTATTTATCACAATGGTTTCAAAATACAAAATTCTAAAATATTCCTTTTCTCTAGTTAATGCTCCTTTTGGGTAGATTCATTCAAAGAGGTTGGGTCTAAAATTAGCCTATGGAGGAAAGGGTTAAAGTGTGACATCTGATTAGATGCTGATGTTTGAGTGTTATATCTAATCAGTATTTCAGTATTATCAAGGCCTTTTCCTATATTAATGATCATGTTGTATAGAAGACAATGTGAAGACCCATGTTTCAGAATATATGACCCAAGGTCACATTTCAAGGTACTATGTTAAAACCGTCATTATTGTGTCCACTCCATGTCCCAAACTTCTTGAAGGATTTTGTGAAACACTAGTCAAATATCTATTTCCCCTGGAGACAATTCAAAACATATGACCCAGCACCATAGACTCAAGGTCAATGTCAAAGTTACAAGTCAAGGATTAAAGTCGTGAATTTCATGTCAGCTCCATACCTCCGAAATGGCTTGAAAGATTTTTACTTAAATGAATGATTTATCTGCTCAAGACAAGATGCAAAATGCATGTGCCTACAAGGTCAAGATCACAATTCAAGGTCATAGGTATAAGATTAGATTTTTGTCTCACTCCATTTCTTTCAAACAGTGTAAAGATCTTCATCAAACTTGGGTCATTTGTTCATCCTTTCAATACAATATGCAGAGCTAATTGTCCAGCAACTGAGATTTAATGTTGAAGGCAGACTTTAAAATTTTAATTCCAATTTATACTTCTCTTATATACAGTTTGAAAAGGTTTTGTAAATGTTAGGCCAAATAGTCAACCTTTATAATGAAGACAATGTGCAGGATCCATGTTCCAACATTCTAACTCCAAGGGCAAGTTCCCAAATTATGGTAAAATGTTAAAGGCTTGACTTTCTTATGCACTCTATATTTCCCAAATGGTTTGAAGAATATTTGTCAATCTTGAGTCAAATGTTCATCCTTTCAAAAAACTGAGGATCTAAGTCAAAATGGGAAAAACCCACAATCAAGGGCATGGCACCCAAATGTCATCAAACAGGAAACGACACCGCTACCAGACAAAGCAAGATGAAACACACAATAAACATTTATCATATAAAAATAATGTAAACCTTATGGTGAAAGCAGGAGTGCTGCCTCAAAGTCATAACTCAAGACTCTAGTTTTAAACCTATGAGTGTGTGTCCTCATAACTCCAGTGATTTTTTGGTCAATGTTAGGTTAAATCTTCAAAACTTAAAGAACCCATGTTCTAGCCATCCAGGTTCTGTGGTTAAAGTCCCAAATCAAAGTCGTAGGATTGACCCTTTAATTTCAGTCATATCCCATACATCACAAATGGTTTGGATGATGTTACCATTCTTTGGTCAAATGTTCACTCATTCAAGACAATTTGCAGAACTAATAATTTAACCCCCAGGTTAAAGGTCAAGCATACATTTCAAAGCAATATGTTTGAGAAACAGTTTCATATTTACTATAGATGTATATCTCTCAATGGTTAGAAGAATTTTCTTCAAACTTTTGTGAATTGTTTGCCCATTTAAGACAATGTGCATAATCCATGTTTAGAACACTAAGTCTTAGGCTAAAGGTCAAGGGCTTTATTCAAGGTCATAAAATTGGGACATCAATTTAATTTCATGTCCACTCTATATGGCCCAACTTGTTTGATGTATTCAAACGTTTACTATCCCTTCAAGATAAAAGTATACAGAACTCATGTTCCTGCCATCCATGTTAAAGGTCACAGTTTAACCCTTTACTCAATGAATATTCATTGCAGAAATATTGACATCATAAACAATGATTAACTGATCTTTATAATGGTACTGTGAACAAGGGCATTTTTTTTATCAAGACATAAACTGTAGAATCAGACCTGTATTATTTTATACCCAAATGTAGGAGTTTAGCCCTTTACTTCATTAATGCACCATTTTACACCTTTGCAAACAGAATAGGAGGCCTTTGATCTGGGTCTACACTATTTGCAAATGCATTACAAGGCTTATCTATGAGGTAAAGGGTTAAGTCAAATTTTATCAATTGCATTAAGGTGTGGTCTGAGTACTCTGACGGAGGAGGCGCCAAGAACTTCATTACAGGCCAGGGAGGATACCTGCAATCCATTCTGTTTGGCTATGGAGGACTGCGAATCCATAAGAACAACATCACACTAGACTGCAAACATATTCCA
The DNA here is from genome assembly GCA_963576725.1 of Azorinus chamasolen. NCBI lineage: Eukaryota > Metazoa > Mollusca > Bivalvia > Cardiida > Solecurtidae > Azorinus > Azorinus chamasolen. The sequence continues at coordinate 25,955,283 of OY755235.1, read as the reverse complement.
GGGACATCAGGATTCAGGTACATGTATATTGTTCTATATTAACCCTTTACTCCATAAATATGCATTACTACGCCTTTGCAAACAGAGCAGACCCAGATCAGACGGCTCCTACAGGAGCCGTCTGATCAGGGTCTACTTTGTTTGCTTATAATATATCTAGATATGATTCTACGGTTTCTGACATGGCCAAAAATTCCTGTGTCAATGTGCTGTTATAACAATTAATCTAATTAATATTCATGATGTAATTATTTTTTACATGAATATTCATGGAGGAAAGGATTAACAATTTATCTCATGAACATTTAGGTAAGAAATAATGACATCACACATGTAAATTAGCTGAATGTTTAGAACATCATATGAACACAGGAAAGTCTGGCCATGGCAGAACCTATATGACCATATCAGTAGTATTCCATAAGCAAATAGTCAGCAGACCAAGATCAAATGACTCCTACAGGAGCCATCTGATCTTGCTTCACTTGGTTTGCAAAGGCATCAAAAGGTGTCTGTCAGGTAAAGGGTTAAGTGGTCTTGACTGTTTACCCAAACAGTTTGTATTGTAATGAGTTGAGTACAAATTGCTGGCTGTCTTAGTGTCAAACAGATTGTATTGTAATGAGTTAATAGAGTTATAGATGTAATAGTTAAAATTGCTTCAAACTGCTTGTAGCAACAACAATATGTATTCTAACTACCCTAAGTAATAGGACAGAACATTTACTTAGGCAAATAGTGCAGACCTAGATGACTACCCCTGAACAATATTTGCTACTTTGTCAGTCTTTTTTTATACCCCCCTTTTGAAAAAATGGGGGTATATTGATTTGCACATGTCGGTCGGTCGGTCGGTAGATCCATGGTTTCCGAATGATAACTAATAAACAACTTGGCATAGAATCTTCAAACTTGCTGTGGTGGTTGGTCATGACAACTAGATGACCCCTATTGTTTTTGAGGTCACTAGGTCAAAGGTCAAGGTCACCATGACCTTAACTGGTGAAATAGTTTCTGATCAATAACTGCCCAAGGGTTTGGCTTGGGATCTTCAAACTTGCTGTGGTGGTTGGTCATGACCACTAGATGACTCCTGTTGTTTTTTAGGTCACTAGGTCAAAGGTCGAGGTCACCATGACCTTAACTGGTTAAATGGTTTCTGATCAATAACTGCTCAAAGGTTTGGCTTAGAATCTTCAAACTTGCTATGGTAGTTGGTCATGACCACTTAATGACCCCTATTGTTTTTTAGGTCACTAGGTCAAAGGTCAAGGTCACCATGACTTTAACTGGTAAAATGTTTTTTGATCAATAACTGCTCAAGGGTTTGGGTTAGGATCTTCAAACTTGTTTAGGTGGTTGTTCATGACAACTAGATGACCCCTGTTGTTTTTGAGGTCACTAGGTCAAAGGTCAAGGACACCATGACCTTAACTGGTGAAATGGTTTCCGATCAATAAATGATCAGTGGTTTGGCTTAGGATCTTCAAACTTGCTGTGGTGATTGGTCATGGCTATTAGATGACCCCTATTTTTTTTTAGGTCACTAGGACAAAGGTCAAGGTCAACATGACCTTAACTGGTGAAATGGTTTCCAATCAATAACTGCTCAAGAGTTTGGCTTAGGATCTTCAAACTTGTTGTGGTGGTTGGTCATGACAACTAGATGACCCCTATTGTTTTTGAGGTCACTAGGTCAAAGGCCAAGGTCACCATAACCTTAACTATTGAAATGGTTTCCAATTAATATCTGCTCAATGGTTTGGTTCGGGATCTTCAAACTTGCTGTTGTGGTCGGTAGTGACCACTAGATGACCCCTATAAATGTTGAAGTCACTAGGTCAAAGGTCAAGGTCACCATGACCTTTACTTGTGAAATGTTTTCAGATCAATAAATGATCAGTGGTTTGGCTTAGGATCTTCAAAGTTGCTGTGTTGATTGGTCATGGCTATTAGATGACCCCTATTTTTTTTTAGGTCACTAGGACAAAGGTCAAGGTCAACATGACCTTAACTGGTGAAATGGTTTCCAATCAATAACTGCTCAAGAGTTTGGCTTAGGATCTTCAAACTTGTTGTGGTGGTTGGTCATGACAACTAGATGACCCCTATTGTTTTTGAGGTCACTAGGTCAAAGGCCAAGGTCACCATAACCTTAACTATTGAAATGGTTTCCAATTAATATCTGCTCAATGGTTTGGTTCGGGATCTTCAAACTTGCTGTTGTGGTCGGTAGTGACCACTAGATGACCCCTATAAATGTTGAAGTCACTAGGTCAAAGGTCAAGGTCACCATGACCTTTACTTGTGAAATGTTTTCAGATCAATAAATGATCAGTGGTTTGGCTTAGGATCTTCAAAGTTGCTGTGTTGATTAGTCATGACCACTAGATGACCTCTATAGTTGAGGTCACTAGATCAAAGGTCAGGGGGTCTGGGGGGTATACATGTTTTACAAACATCTCTTGTTAACCCTTTATTCTGTGAATATTCATGTGGTTACCACACATATTGATATGACCGAAACATAGATGAAATGACTGACCTTATTTACAATGCCTCCTAATTGCACCTATTATTGATTTCAACAATATTTTATTTAACCCTTTCCTCCATAGGCTATTCTTAGACCCAACCTTTTTGAATGAATATACCCAAAAGGAGCATTTACTAGAGAAAAGTAAAATTTTAGAATTTTGTAGTTGAAATCATTGTGATAAATAGAGCATTTTGCTACTATCGGAACAAATGCTCTATTTGTCACAATGGTTTCAAGAAGTGGTTATTACAGAGGCATAGAAAGGCGTATTTTTATGGAGGAAAGGGTTAATAAAGAAACCGATTGGAGAACAGGCATAGCCTATGTAAGTCACCTATTATTAGAGATATAATCAAGTTTTTACATCTAATCATGCTGATATTATCCAACATGAGCTTTTCTTTTGCAAGAATACAAGTTATTAATGAGATGATCTTGTAGTAGACGTTTAATTTGAATAAAAATCAACATATTGATGAAATTCACAGAACATATTGTGTATGATTGAATGGAAAAGTAAAATACCTCTAAAACAACCACTTTATAAATAAACATAGGTGTCTTTAAAAGTAGGTTGTTGCTTAACTCTTTACTCCAGGAACATTCAGGTAAGAAGTAATGACATCATGAGTACATGTATTAATTAGGTTAATTGTTATAATAGCACATGGACACCTCAATTTTTGGCCATAGCAGAAACCCCAAAATGTTGTATAATTTAGGCCTTGGCTCAACTCTGACCAATCAAAAGCTTGAAAGCGAACTCAGACTCAACTAAAAAGCTTTATAAGCATGGACCCTTGACAGGATTTTCTTAAATTGTATGGGAATTAACGGGTTGTTTTGACTTCATTTGAATAGCCATCAAATGGGAAATATCTTAACCCTTTCCTCCATAAATACACCTTTCTATGCCTCTGTAAAAGTCACTTTTTGAAACCATTGTGATAAATAGAGCATTTGCTCCATAGGAGCAAATGCTCTATTTACCACAATGGTTTCAATACTACACAATTCTAAACTTTCCCTTTTCTCTAGTAAATTCTCCTTTTTGGTAGATTTATTCAAAGACGTTGGGTCTAAAAATAGCCTATGGGGGATTAGTTAATCTTTATGCCTTCTCTCTCTTATGCAATCCTTTGTGCTAATTTGACTTTTTGGATATGTTTCAGAATTAAGGATCTTGATTATCTTGGGAACTCTATTGACATTACATGTTATGTCAACCACATCATCATTGCACTGAGGAAAGATTCTGTACCACTGATGGTAAAACTGGCATCAAAGAAACAACAGTATTTTCTTTATCGCAACAAGACTTTGGTCCTTGATCGACAGCCTGTGGCCATAATGGTTGCTTCAAAGTCAAGGTCTACAACTGGGTCCATGGGTTTCGTCAATGGCATAAAAAATATCCTTAGTTGTGTTTGGAAAATAATAAACAACATTGTTGTAAATTAGCTTTTAATTTTCGGAATGAAGCCATTCATTCTGCAAGGCCATGCAAGGGAGAACTTTTGATTTTTTTCATAAATTGGCAATCAGTGCAGACTCTGATCAGAGGACTTCTATGGTAGAAGTAGAAGTCTGCAAATTAATGTAAATATGTCCCGCTTACTGAGTGTTAGTTAACCCTTCACTTGGTGAATATTTATGAACCCTTTACTCCATAAATATGCCTTTCTATGCCTGTGCAAACAGAGAAGACATAGATCAGATGGCTTCTTTAACCCATTACCTCATAGACTATATTTACATACAACCTCTTGGAAAAAAAATCTACTGAAAAGGAGCATTAACTAGAGAAAAGGAAACTTTTAGAATTTTGTAGTTTGAAACCATTGTGATAAATAGAGCATTTGCTCCTAAAGGTTGTCAATATGAGGGAATGGGTTAAGAACCAGCTGTCTGATCAGGAATCTGCACTGTTTGCAATATGATATAATATAAATATGATTGCACAGTTTCTGCCATCACCAAAAGTTCTTTTTTCCACAAGTGTGCTATTATAAAAACATCAAATGGCATTTCTGTCAGGTAAAAGGTTTATATCATGAAATAATTTGAAACCTATTCACAATGTTACATTTGTTTTAATCAGTTATGATTCACTTCATAATTGTAGTCTTAATTTAACCATTTACTCCATGAATATTCATATAAAAAATAATAACATTATTAATATTAATTTGATTAATCTGTGCAATGGCACATGGACACCAGCATTTTTGGCTATAGTAGAAAACTGAAAAATTATATCTATAACATTTCATAAGCAATCAGGGTCCATGCTTATAAAGCTTTTAGTTGAGTCTGAGTTTCATTCTCAAGCTTTTGATTGGTCAGATTTGAGTTCTCAAGCTTTTGATTGGTCAGATTTGAGCCAGAGGCTCAAATCTGACCAATCAAATGCTTGAGAACGTTCTCAGACTCAACTAAAAGTTTTATAAGCATGGACCCAGGGCAGGCATTGATCTTATGCTCCTGCAGGAGCGGTCTGATCTGGGTCTACTTTGATTGCAAAGGAGTACAAAGGCGTATTTATGGAGTAAAGGGTTAACTCATATAGTAAATTGTCAGCATTTTTTTTTATCAAATACGATTTTGTAACAAGTTATTTCTTTATTTTTAGAAGGGCAAAGTAAACTGTTGTTAGTGTAAATGTACAGTTGTACACTAATCAAAAACCTGCACATTATCACTATGTTACAGGAATAAATATTAATGAATGTAACCCTTTCCCCCATGAATATTGATCTAGGTCTGCAGTTAAGCCTCTCTATAATGGCCACTAAATTACATCAAGTATTTTGTGTTAAAGGCAGGTGGTTGCTTAAAGCAAGGTGAAAGTAAAACAGAACGCTCCTATATGAAATACTGGGATCATGGATATTAAATAGATTAATATTTATATTAGCTCATGAACACAGGAAATCTTTGCTAAAGCAGAAACTGTAGATTCAAATCTTATACCATAGCAAACAGAGTAGACACTGATCAGACAGCTCCTATAGGAGCCATCTGATCTGGGTCTACTCAGCTTGCAAATGTGTGAAAAGGTATCTATATGAAGAAAAGGGTTAAGTAAATATAAATTTGCCACAAGCATGCAGAGAGTAGAATTGATAATTATTATTCATAATTACTAAACAAATAAAAGGCAGCTTTGGTGGTTTGTTTTTCCTTTATTCCTTCAAATTTACATTATAATTCAATTTTGAGCTGTGAACCGTGGGCCGGCCCATTCCGCCCCCCCCCCTAGTTAATTTTTTCCCCTTGTCTTTTTTCCCCCTTGCTTGGATAATAATTTGGGATGGGCGAAGAACTGGACCCGCCCGTTTCTTCACCCCTTGCGTTAATGAAAAGTAAAAGGGGGGGGGGGGGGGGGGGGGGGGGGGGGGGAACTGGCCTGGCCCATTTCTTCTCCCTCAGTTTTTCCCCAACCTTAACTAGTCAGCCAAGCAAGGGGAGAAGAAACAGGCAGGCCCAGTTCTCCCCCCCCCCCTTGTTTTTTCTCCTTTTGCTTGGCTGACAAGTTGGGATGGGGGGAAAAACTAGGCCGGCCCATTTCTTCTCCCCTTGCATGACTGACAAAGTAAGGGGTGGGGAAAAACTGGGCTGGCCTGTTTTTTCTCCCCTTGCTTGGCTGACAAGTTGGGATGGGGGAAGAACTGGGCCCACCCATTTCTTCTCCCCTTGCGTTACTGAAAAGTAAAAGGAGGGGGGGGGGGGGGGAACTGGCCTGTCCCATTTCTTCTCCCTCAGTTTTTCACCCACCTTAACTAGTTAGCCAAGCAAGGGGAGAAGAAACAGGCTGGCCCAGTTTTTCGCCCCACCATAACTAGTAAACACCATAACAAGGGGAGAAGAAACGGGTCAGCCCAGTTCTTCCCCCATCCCAACTTGTCAGCCAAGCAAGGGGAGAAAAAACAAGGGGAAAAAATCAACTAGGGGTGGGAAGGGCCGGCCCAAGGGGAGAAGAAATGGACCAGCCAAGTTTTTACCCCCATAATAACTAGTCAGCCAAGCAAGGGGAGAATAAACGGGCGGGCCCAGTACTTTCCCGATCCCAACTTGTCAGCCAAGCAAGGGTAGAAAAAGCAGGCCAGCCCAGTTTTTCCCCCACCTTAACTAGTCAGCCAAGCAAGGGGAGAAGTAATGGGTCAGCCCAGTTTTTCCTCCACCCCTTACTTTGTCAACCATGCAAGGGGAGAAGAAACAGGACAACCAAGTTTCCCCCTGCCCACCCTTATTTGTCAGAAATGCAAGGGGAGAAGAAATTGCCCACGTCATTAGATTGGTATATAATTATAGTGAATGTAATTAAAAACTCTTAGACAAATTCCTTACTTTAGTACATATTCACAAATATTGGGCTTTGGGGTTGGGGTTGGGAAAGAACTAGGCCAGCTCATTTTTCCCCGGGGGAAAGAACTGACCAGCCGGGCCATTTTTTCCCCCAGCGGAAAAATACAACTTGGGGGGGGGGGGGGGGGGGAGAAATGGACCGGCTGGTCAGTTCTTTCCCCCGGGGGAAGAAATGGGCGGCCCATCTGGGGGAAAAAATTGACCAGAGGAAAAAACGGCCTTTTAAACCGGTACCTTTGTCAGTGAAACAATGAAGGATGTTGTTATTCCAATTACATGTACACTACAATATAATGCAGATAGCATGGTACAAGGATTGTGATCAGTTTTGAATTAATGTGTTTTTTTCACCTTTGAAATCTTAAGTTGTATTGCATTTCTTTTTTTAAAATTGATGATAGGTAGATAGATAGATAGAATTGATATTTCTATAGTCAAATTAATTTCTTTGTTGTTGTTTGTTTTAGCTCTCCTGGCACATTGCTTTTATTAGCTCACTAATAGCACAAGGAGCAAAGGTGACTTATTGGGATCACCCTGTGTCTGTCATCGTGCATCTTCAAGTTTCTTAAAATGACATCTTTTCTTAAGCTGCTGAAAGGATTTTGACTAAATTCACAGGAATTAACCGTAGGTTACTTTCTATTGAAATTATATACCGGTACATCATTCCAGTCTGCTGCATAAGCAGTTCATTAGAGCAGCAAATAGATTATAAACAATTTCTTCAAAGGCAGGAATCTGAATTTGAATTTGAATTTGAAAAATTACTGAATTAAAATTACTTTGCGAAGCACCTAAGTTTGTTAAACATCCTATTACCGCAAGAAATTCTGTTGTAAAATTCAAGGTTTGACAATAATATACACATCAATGTTTGGTGATGGGAAACTTGCAGCTGACAATGAGCTAATATGTAGCTGAGACAAATACTAAACGGACAAACATTGATATGTAGATAAGTCTTACATTCTATCATATCAGATTTAAAGTGGAAATAATAATTCTGTCTTCCTTCACTTGTGCAAATTGTGTTAGAAATGTGGGTATTATGATTTACTGAATGATAAATCCATAGAAAACGCCCTGATAAGACATTGCTCTTCAATTGTTGTGATCTGGACTGATGGTACCCAGGTGATTGATAAAGGCCCATCACCAGAAGTTGCGCTTTCATTATTATGATCTGGACTGATGGTACCCAGGTGAGCGATAAAGGCCCATCACCAGACATTGCTCTTTCATTGTTGTGATCTGGACTGATGGTAGCCAGGTAAGGGATAAAGGCCCATCACCAGACATTGCTCTTTCATTGTTGTGATCTGGACTGATGGTAGCCAGGTAAGTGATAAATGCCCATCACCAGATCTTGACTGATGGTACCCAGGTGAGCGATAAAGGCCCGTCACCAGATCTTGACTGATGGTACTCAGGTGAGCGATAAAGACCCGTCACCAGACATTGCTCTTTCATTGTTGTGATCTGGACTGATGGTACCCAGGTGAGCGATAAAGGCCCATCACCAGACATTGCTCTTTAATTGATTGTTGTGATCAGGACTGATGGTACCCAGGTGAGCGGTAAAGGCTCATCATCAGACATTGCTCTTTCATTATTGTGATCTGGACTGATGGTAGCCAGGTAAGTGATAAATGCCCATCACCAGATCTTGACTGATGGTACTCAGGTGAGCGATAAAGGCCCATCACCAGACATTGCTCTTTCATTATTGTGATCTGGACTGATGGTAGCCAGGTAAGTGATAAATGCCCATCACCAGATCTTGACTGATGGTACTCAGGTGAGCGATAAAGGCCCATCACCAGACATTGCTCTTTCATTATTGTGATCTGGACTGATGGTAGCCAGGTAAGTGATAAATGCCCATCACCAGATCTTGACTGATGGTACTCAGGTGAGCGATAAAGGCCCATCACCAGACATTGCTCTTTCATTATTGTGATCTGGACTGATGGTAGCCAGGTAAGTGATAAATGCCCATCACCAGATCTTGACTGATGGTACCCAGGTGAGCGATAAAGGCTCATCACCAGACATTGCTTTTTCATTATTATGATCTGGACTGATGGTACCCAGGTGAGCTATTAAGGCTCATCACCAGACATTGCTCTTTCATTATTATGATCTGGACTGATGGTACCAAGGTGAGCTTTAAAGGCCAATCGATCACCAGACATTGCTCTTTCATTATTATGATCTGGACTGATGGTACCAAGGTGAGCTTTAAAGGCCAATCGATCACCAGACATTGCTCTTTCATTGTTGTGATCTAGACTGATGGTACCCAGGTGAGCGCTAAATGCCCATCACCAGTCATTGCTCTGTCATTATTATGATCAAGACTGATAGTACCCAGGTGAGCGATAAAAGCTTAAATTATCACTAGACATTGTTCTTTCATTGTTATGATCTGGACAGATGGTAGACAGGTGAGCAATAAAGGCCCATCACCAGACATTGCTCTTTCATTATTATGATCTAGACTTATGGTTCCCAGGTGAGCGATAAATACTCATCACCAGACATATTGCTCTTTCATTGTTATTCAAACAATTTGAACAAGTTTTAAGTATAATGGTACTAAGTGTAAATTGATTTATACGACAGTACTAACCAAGTATTAACAAATTAAATGTTTCACTCCTGAACAATCAGTACTGATTATTACTTTGAGCATGCAAACAGTGTTAGTCATGTTTCCCTGTTTTATATGTTGTCCAAATTTCAATACCTACTGAATATTCATGGTCAAAATAGTTATAATGAAATACAGAAGGTGGAAAATTGTAGCCATTTTAGAAAGTAAAGAAACATGTAGATCTATCAAATTCCATTAATTAACATTGAACAGAGCAGACCCTGAGCAGATGGCTCCTATAGGAGTAATCTGATCTGCCTTCTGGGTCTACCCTGTTTGCAAATGCGTGAACAGTTTACTTGAAGGGAAGGGTTAAAGTGCATGCAATCTAAAAGATACTGACTACTTCAACTTGCTGCAGTTTAGGCTATGTCACTGGTGATAGATGCGCACCACGACTGGACAACAGTTTATATATACAATATTATTAAAACTATTCACATAGATAAGCCGTCGAGTTGGTGTTTGTATGTCTGAATTCTGATTGTATTTTTGAAAGATTCAATAAAAATTTTGACAACTACATAATATAAGGAAGCTGTTCCAGTCCTTGATTGTCTGGGAAAGAATGAGAGTTGTCTAATTTGTCTTTTGCATTTTTGGAATTTGATAGAGAGGCGACTGAATTTGTGATTGAGTCATGGAATTTATCTATTTTTAGAATGGAAACCACATGTATATATATATATATAATATTTTAAAGAGCATAGTTAGATGTCTATCATCAGATGTCTCCATTCTAAGTTATTTAATATGGTACTTGTACTAGAGGTATTCCTGCTGTCAGAATATATCTATATATTCAACAATGAATAAATAATAATAATGACGGTATAATAGTACTTATATTTATGATGATAATAAGCACACTAATTAATAGAAATAATAACAATAGAAATAATGATCATAATGAAATGATAATTTCGTGAATTTTATATGTTCTAGGGAAATTGTGTACAGCTGAGCTCTGTACTTAATTACTGTGTCAATTAGTAACTCTTACGATATGTCAAAATATATGCACCGTTCAAAATTTGCGGGGAAAACTTGTTTTGACACGACCTGACGCTCGACTTTATCTTCATGTAGACAGTTGATCGTGCTTGACACTTTTATTGAAGTGCTGCATCAGGTTGTCATTAATCTCAAGCTCTATATTTCGTTTTATTAGCTCGTATGTTGCTCGAAGAAGTTGTTATTACCATAGCCTATATGTGTTTTGATCGCCGTGGTGTGCAAAGACTGTGATTTTATCACAATTTCTTCAACATCATTACAGCAATATTTCATTTTCTTCAACATCATTACAGCAATCTTAAGTCTATTAAACCTTGACGTTGTTTCACAATGAGATTGTTTCACATGTCTCATGCGAATCCAAAAAAATAATGTTTACACTGATGTGATACCTTTCTATCTATCTATCTATATATACTGCAACACCCTTTTGCAAGTATTATGTGCAGCTGCGCGTCAGTGCAGTTAGTAAATAAAAGTTAAAGTAGGGGAAAGATAGTAGAGTGCTATTTATGTTATTTGTTAAAAGAAGTATGATACAGTTAAAAGATGATAAAAACACTGTTCCCACTTAGAAATAATGGATGATATTGCTTACTGCCAGCTTGAATTGTTCAAGATCTGACAGCAAGACAACATGAGAAGGGAGGCCATTCCACAAGATGATGGTTGCTGGGAAAAAGGAATATTTGTAGTAGTCTACAGGGGTAAAAATCTGTCGGTATGAAAGAGGGTGCATGTGACGTGTAGCTCTCAGAGGGTGTTGAAGATAATGGGGTGGCGGTATGGCTACAAGGCCATGGACTACCTTGTAGAACATGACAAGGCGGGCATCAACTCTCCTGTTTTGTAGGGACCTCCAGCCTAGCTGCTCTTGCATCCTAGAGACGCTATCATATGTGGAGTAATTATTACTTACCCAGCGGACAGCCCTTCGCTGTACCATTTCGGTTTGACTGATTTGCTGTTTCGTGTATGGGCTCCACACTGTTGAGGCATACTCAAGCTGGGGTCTGACCAATGTCTTGTACGCCATCTCTTTTATTCCTGAGTGCGTAGTCTGTATGTTGCGCCGCAGGAAGCCAAGGGTTCTGTTTGCTGTTTGGGTGACTTTCTTTATATGGGTTTTCCAAGTGAGGTCAGAGCTCACTGTTACACCAAGGTACTTGGCATCACTGACAGCCTCCAGGACTTGTCCGTGGAGTGTGTAGAGGGGCTCGATGGGACGGGTAGACCTTGTGATATGCATAACCTGGCACTTGCTTGGATTGAACCTCATGTCCCAACGAAGTTCCCACTCCTGGAGACGGTCAAGGTCAGCCTGTAGTGCAGAACCATCCTCCTCACTTGAAATGGTCAAGTAAACTGCTGTGTCGTCAGCGAAGAGTCTCACATGTGACACAAGATTTTCCGGCAGATCATTGATGTATAGCAGGAAGAGGATGGGGCCGAGAACAGATCCCTGCAGCACGCCAGACGTCACTGGTACAGCAGACGATGATGCCCCATCTAGGACCACAGTCTGTGTCCTATTGCTAAGGAAAGCCTCTATCCAGTCGAGAGTCTTTCCTGTAATGCCATGTACTGCTAATACTGTTTTAACAATATAAAACTTAAACCATACAAAACCAAAGACAAACTATAATGCTGTGTTCTACCTCTAGGTGAACACTTTGAATGCTGAAGGCCCATCAATATGTTACATGGTGAAAAAGCTGGGACTCGAACCCAGGGCCTCTGGCTAACCATGCCAACACTCTATTGACTGAGCTACCACGCCACACAGTAAAGCCTATCAACTTATTTCACCATACTCTCTACCTGGCTACAAATATATAACTGTAGAATCCACTTAGCATGAGAGTATGCTTTGCAAGAGGATGACCTAGAACAGAGCTAGGTGACTGCACTGACCCAGCTAATTATCGGCCTATCTCCTTAACTTGCATTCTCTGTAAAACTTTAGAACATATAGATAGATTTATTTCGGTAAAAAGTGTACATAACATGGCAAAACATAACTAAATATAGTTGCTTCCCATCTTTCCTCTCACTTCAGTAATCATAGTATCCTCTTCGATCTCCAGCATGGCTTCAGAGAAAGACGCTCATGTGAAACGCAGCTCATTGAACTAACAGACAGTCTTATCAATAATATAGCATTAGGTAAACAAACATCTAATACTGCTAGATTTCAGCAAAGCTTTTGACAAAGTAAACCATCTTAAACTACTCTATACTCTTCAAAATAACGGTGTCTCTCCACAAATCTTAAACTGGATACGTTCATTCTTAATTGGCAGAACTCAAACTGTTGTGATGGATGATGTCCACTCCAACAAAGTCTCTGTAAATTCTGGTGTTCCTCAAGGCTCTGTCCTTGGCCCTCCCTGCTTCCTTCTTTATATCAATGAGCTTCCTTCCTCAGTCTCTAGATCTCAAATTCAACTCTTTGCTGATGACACAGTGGTCTACATCACCATTGACTCCCCCTCCGACTCCCAATCATTACAGGAAGATCTCAATAACATGCAGATCTGGGAGAAGGAGTGGGACATGGAGTTTAACCCCTCTAAGTGTCAAGTACTCCATATTACTAAAAACAAAAACGTGATAAAAAACAAGTATTTTCTCCATGGCCAAGCTTTAACATCCGTCCCTAATGCAAAATATCTTGGCCTAGATCTATCTACAGACTTAAGTTTCAATACACACATCACAAGAATAACATCAAACGCAAACAAAACCTTAGGATTCATTAAAAGAAATATCACTACGAAAAATGAGAACGTAAAACAACTTGCATACAAATCTTTGGTCCGGCCCCAGTTGGAATATGCCTCAACATTTTGGCACCCCTATACACAAAGCAATATTCATAAAGTTGAAATGGTCCAGAGGCGAGCAATACGGTGGGTAAAACGTGATTATTCTCCATTGTCATCAGTAACTGCCATGCAGAAAGATCTTGGCTGGCGATCTCTCGAACACTGTAGACTTGACTTCCGCCTTATTATGTTCTTTAAGATTTACCATAACTTAGTATCCACCAGTCTTCTACCTTACATTGTAAAACCACTTAGATCAACTAGACATATGCACCCTCTCTCACTTAGACAAATACAGGTTACATCAGACTACCGCAAATTCTCATTCTTTCCCCATTGTATTACCCTTTGGAACCAGCTTCCCTGTAACATCGCAACCCTGCCTGACCTTGACCAATTCAGGCAGGCAGTGGTGAGGATGCAGTATTAGTTACATACTAGTGTTTTTACTTTTAATCTTTTTCACATCTCACTAATATGCTAATATTTTATCTATGACTTGAACCTTGTTCATGTCTCTCACTGACCTGAAAATACTCATTACCAGGTTCTTATCCCTATCACCTTTTGCTACTAACAGTTCCGACATGCACCTTTTCCTGCCTATAACTCGAGAGAGAGGGGTTGGCAGTACACAGAGATAGATAGATAGATAGGCCTAGGTTCCTCCAAGAGCTATCATTTATTATGGACTATGTACACAGTTTGCAAAGTCAACTTCAGTAACTTCTCCATGAGGACCATGTAATGAAAATATGGTTTCTTTAACCCCTTCCTTCATAAATACGCCTTTCTATGCCTCTGCAAGATTTACTTCTTGAAACCATTGTGATAGAATATGCTCTATTTATCACAATGGTTTCAGAACTACAAAATTATGAAAAAAAATAAAAATTCTCTAGTTAATGCTCCTTTTCGGTGGTACTAAACAGAGACAACAAGTGTCAACTAGAGACAACTAGAGACAACTAACTTAAAAAGGCGTTTTAGGGTATTATTTATATATTAAAAGCCAAATATAGTAGTATTATACCTTAACAGATTAAAAATTATCAGTTTGGATCCGAAATAATGTCTTAGATTGTATTTAGAACCCCAATTATAGCAACGGAAAGACACCGACACCGGCTGACCCAGAGTCAACAAAAGCCAACGGGATAAATATTGGGTTACTGTGTTTAATATAATAGGGTTATTCTCAATATTAGTTGGTAAAGTCATTCTAAATGTTTATAAGCATTTTTTGCAATGAAAATATGTGATATAAATGTGTAAAATGGGATATTTTCCAACGGTGTTCTAAATCAGGAATGGTATTGGCGTGAGATTTAGATACCGTAGTCATGACATTCACACTTTCGCACTTATCTTGCTAAACCGGCGTCTTCACAAGTTGTTCAGAAGAGCGACCTTACAACCCTACTAGATCTACATCTTTATTATTTTTTGCAAAACTCCGTACGCTATAAATGATTCAGTTGATCTGGTACTCTGCTTCAACGGGAAACTGCACATTTAAATATTCTGGCAAACAGAGTGTATCTTGATCAATCAGCTGCCTGGTCTGGATCTACTCTATTAGCATAGGCTAGTAACGAATTTGGTTTCTAAATGATAACAATGGTGTTAAACTTTATTCATTCAGTAAGTGTATATTCATACCTACAAATTTTCCATAAACAGTTAACCCTTTGCCTCATATAAACATGTTGCAAAATAGCCTATGAGGTAATGGGTTAAAGACATGTAGCTCCTTACTGCAGAAAGCTTGTGCAGCATTCTGCATAACGTTCATCTTGACCTACCACCTGACTTAATTAAATCTTTACTCTATAAATATACCTGTCTATGCCTTTGTAAACAGATAAGACCCAGATCAGATGGTCCCTGTAGAAGCATCTGATCAGGATCTGCTCTGTTTGCTTATGATATTCATGAGGTCATTATTTGTGACATGAATGAAAAATTGGTCTTTCTGTTGTGGAGATGTTTTACTGTATAGAGATATGACAAATGCGTATGTAATATGGAATGGCAGCTTATCAGAGTTTAATTATTGACTTTATTTTTGTCACAGACTTTACTCCTTTATCATATTTTCACTTAGCACCAGTCATGCCAAAGCTACGTGACCCCAGAATTGTGAAGATCTTTTTCTCTTCCCCTTTTGGAGGCATGGAAGATGAGAGAGAAGAGCTGACGAGGCGTTACTTTCCACACATTCACCATCTGTGTAATTCTCATGGTCTCCAGTTTGCTGCTGTAGACATGAGATGGGGAATCACTGCAGAGTCATCCGAGAACTCGCAAGTGATCAACATTTGTTTGCGAGAGTTGGATAGGTCAGACATGTTTGTTGGATTCTTTGGGCAGGTGAGAATAAGAAAGTATCCAGCTTGAGTATCAATAAAGATGAACTGTATATTAAACTAGTATACTGGCTCCGAGGTTATAACACTTCTGAGTCTGAGTTCATTCTCAATTATCTGATGATTTCAGACTCAAGCTAAAGGTTTCATAACCTCGGGACCTGGGGTTGGATTTGTGATGATATTTGTAACCAGTTTGAATCCAGATGAGACACTCTGCATCTCATTGGGGTCCAAACTGTTTGCCACCCTATAACTCCCTATGTTTTGAAAACGAAATGCAAGGACTGCCAAATGTGAAAACTGAAGTGCACATCACTTTCTATTGATGAAATTTTGCTGAAGTGGCTAAAAGTTAATAAATTCTCAAGTTCATTAAAAACTAGACACATGTACTACAAAATTTTAGTAATGTAGAATTAATGTTTTTTGTAGCCAGGTGGCTGCTTAATGCATGGTGAAAGTCATACAGAAAGCTCCTAGAGGAGCTTTCTGCATGACTTTCACCCTGCATTAAGCTGCCACCTGTTTGAAAGATTGATAATGATACGTATTTGAGTATTCGTACAATCGAGATTTTACTGTATTTTAATTTTCAGCACTACCAGCATTCATCTGCTAGGTTATTCTTATCTACCAAATAAAATCCTGTCATGAATCTTAATTTCTAGAAAGCTCACCTGGCACAGAGTATCAATGTTTGTTATTGGGACAGTGTTTTGTGAGTCCGTTGTTAGTCATCAACAATTGCTTTAAAGAACCCTCCTTCATAAATAACAGGGTCAGTTTCTATCTAGCCTCACAAGAATAATCTTTGAGCAGTCCTCTACCAGATACTTTCAAATATTGGTAGTTCATGCAAAATTCTGGTTGCCATGACAACCAGATTGAGAGAAAAAAATCTCAGAAAGTTCTTTTTCAGTTTCTAAATGATTATACAAAAAATTATCTGGTTTATCATCTACCAAAATCGTAAAACTAATTTATTAATGCAATGTAAAAATGGCAGCCATGGATGTGTTTTGTTTTCCTAAGAGGCAATATAGTAAAATTGAAAATGTCTATATTTTCTAAAATATGTTTGTACCACAGATACTATAAGGCTATACAGTGAAACTTTAAAAATATCTTAAGTACATGAAGTATTTATCAGATTTCAAATGCCACAAAGTAGCATGGTTGCCATGCAGGGTTAGGCAGTGGGGTGGGGAATGGGTTAGTATAACTACATAACAGCACAATTTCAAAACAATTTTACGGATGTGTTCCTTTGCTTAATCATCTACCATTTTCCTTTAAATGAATTTCTTAACACAACAAAATGGCCAATATAGGCAAGGCAAGTCTTGAAAAACATTCCATAAAAGTCTATTTAAAATAGTGAAATTTGAAATTCTCAGAAACTACTAGACTGATTTCAAAATAATTAAGGCCAGTTTTCCACACATTGGTAGGTTAGCAATGCCCCTCTTGTTCAAAGATATGTCCTACTGAAACTGATCAGTGAATCAAACAGTTTGGATTCTGATTCTGAATTATCATCCCATGTTCATACATAAGTCCATTCATGAATTTGTTTATGATGCAGTGTTCTAAATTGCTATAGAAATTTATGACAAGAACAATTTTCCACTTAACCTTTCACTTCAATATACATACAGTAAAACCTCTCTATAACGACCACTAAATTACATCAAATATTTTGTGTTAAAGGCAGGTGGATGATTAAAGCAAGGTGAAAGTAAAACAGAACGCTTCTATAGGAGCGTCTATTTTACTTTCACCTTGCTTTAGCAACCACGTGCCCAAAATACCAATGAATTAACACAAATTTAGTGGTCGTTATAGAGAGGTTTTACTGTATATGCATTTTCACTACATTGCAGTCAAAGTAGTCCAAGATCAGAACAACTACAGCAAGAGGTCTCTGATCAGGGTCTTGCGCCGTTTTCTTATATGTTATAGATCTGATTTTACAGTTTTTGCTAAGGCCAAAAATTTACCTACTATGTCATATGTCACTTATAAACCAGTTAATCCTTTATTCCATGAATATTAATGTGAAAAATAGTTACATTATGAATAGTAATTTTTACTGTTTTATACTGGCACATGAAGTTTGGGTCATGGCAGAAACTGTAGAATCAGATCTGTATTTTATCATAAGCAAAACCTAGCGGAGCCAGCTGATCTGGGTCTACTCTGTTTGCAAAGGTTTGAAAAGGCATAGTTATTGAGTAAAAGGTTAATTAAATAAGTCAAGGCCTTAAAACATAGCTATTTGCTACATTTATAAGCATTAAAAAGTTAGTGTACCCCTAAAATTGTCATTTAATTATTTTTTCATTTCTATTAAAAATCGAGTTGTATTATCCAAACTGTTTGCAATGATCAACTTTGCTATATAGACTGTAGTTCTTACATCAGAGCTCCAGATAAGATGCGTAAATTAAAACATTTTCAAGAATAATTTTTTTATTTCACTACCATACCCTATGTTGTGACCACTCAAAGAGACGATTCTAAAGAGTGGTCACAACATAGGATTTCACGGAGAATTGACAATTTTAGTATTTGGGTTCACACTTTTATCTGTAGTTTTGTTACTCTAAGCCCTCACAATGTTGTTTACAGAGGTATGGCTGGCATGGAGCAGATGACAACATCCTTCAACAAAACTTTGACAATGCTATCGGTCGTTACCCATGGTTAGACAAGTTCCGAGACAAAAGTGTGACTGAGCTAGAATTTCTACACGGGTTTGTGAACGAACCTGGTATACTGCCGGCAACCATACTTTTCCGAGACAAGGTATTTTGAGACCAGAACAGAAGATTCTGTCTGAATTCGACACTAAATGAACAAGCATATGTGTCTCTAAAGCAGGTGTTCGAACAGGGGCTTTCACTTTCATTTGTTACAAAATATGTCCACCAGGGACAGGGCTAGCTCTCCTTATATGGCTATAGAGAAAAGTTTAAAAAAAATCTTCTTTGAAACCACCAGGCAGATTTCAATGTAATATGGCAAAATTGTTCCATAGGTGTCTTTCTACCATATTGCTAAAGTTGGTGTGATTTGCTAAAAAGTAACATGGCCACCAGAGTGAGCTAATTTTCCTTTTATAGCTGTAGATTTCCAAAAAATTTCTCATCTTAAACCACTTGGCAGACTTCAATAAAAAGTTGCAGGGATGTTACTTAGGTGGCCCACTGCCAGTTTTGTGTGATGCGACTTTCAGTTTAATTTATGTCTTATCTGGATCCTAACTATGCAAAAGTTATCATACAATGTTGATAGTATATAGTTATATTAGGGTTGCTCTGAGCCCTCAACTTTGTATGGTCATTTCAGGCCTATGATGATACTGTTAGGGAAGAGGCTGTTAAAAAGGGTGACAAGAAACAAGTCTTCAAGTACTCTGCGGAAAGCGAACAGGCCAGCTCTTTGATGGATGACTTGAAGGAACGGGTTTGGGCAGAAAGAGACAAGGTACAATAAAACCTCTCTAGAGGTCTACTGCTGGATCTTAAAGGCAGGTTTTAGCTAAATGCATCAGGATAGTTATGTGGAAAGCTCCCATAGGAACTGTCTGTGTTATATCTATCCAGCATTAAGCATCCATCCATTTGCTTTTAAAGACACCTAGGATTATTCATTAAAATTTAACCTCATAAATACACCGTTTTATGCATTTGCAATAAGAGTAGCCCCAGATCAGATGGCTCCTATAGGAACCATCTGATCAGGGTCTGCTCTGTTTGCTGATGGTATGATATAGATCAGAGTCTACAGTTTCTTTCTAAGCTATAATATCATGAATTTAATTGCCATTATTAAAATTATTCTAATCAATATTATATAATTAACACATAGTTGTCGGGATGATAGAGGATATTGTCAGCCCGAGAATTGGTATATTTACCCCGAGGCGCAGTCGAGTGGTAAATATGCTAGTTCAAGGGCTGACAATATCCTCTATCATCCCGACAGCTATGTGTTAATTATTTTATTATACCGAAAAACTTTAGAAGTACAAACTTAGTTAATTTTAAAATTAAAAGAAATAATCAATGAAGATAATATTCCAAAAAGGGAATTAAGATACAGAAATATTGAAATAGCCCTTATCTAATATTTCGACCACTACGAGCCTTTATCAGAGATAATGATGTCAAAATACACGTCACATTTTTGGTACATGTGTGCATTCAGCCATAAAATCAAAGAGAATAATGTTGATCCAGCATCACGCAGCATTGAGTTGTTATTTCAAAAGTGATGACATCATCAAATGACGTCATGAGCACAATGCCGTCATGTATGCATTAGCATGCATGCATTCTCCTGACTGCAGTATATGCCATAAAATGCAATAAATGCGATAGAATTATGTATGTTGGTAAGACGAGAGAGAAATTCGGGAGAGAATGAAAGAATATTTGAGTGATGTAAGACATGAGAGACAGAATCCAATAAACAGGCATTTTGGAGTCGGTGGTCATAGCAGTGATGATGTTAGATCATTTCAAACGGATATATTCACCTGGAAGCTTATTCTGAGGGTGATATATCCTGATATATTCACCTGGAAGCTCATTCTGAGAGTGATATATCATAAGATCACATTTTAGGTCTATGGGAGTTTTGCAATGAAGGATATATTGAGGTATAATAAAATGGTGTCAATATCTCTGACTTGAATACTCCACTTGGAAGGTTTAACTGGTTGCTTTAGAGAGGGCTACTGGATATACAGGTATTGTAAAACCTACAGTATACAGACTCGTAATGAAGTGAAAAGTAGGGAAGATGAAAAAAAAAGGAAAATTAAAGATATATTTGCAATATCTTTTTTAAAAAAATTGCAAAATATTATGTCTTTGCAAAAATTTTTTTTTTTTAAAAAACCCTGATTGATTGGAAATGTATGGTAGTAACAGTCATATACCAGTGATGCTATTGTAAAGACTTTGTAATCTCCCATCCCATTTTAAGTACCTTTGCAAACAGAGAAGATCCAGATCAGATGGCTCCTAATAAGGGATCTTTTTGCTCTGGAAAAAAGTGTCCTGTTCATGATGGCATTATAATTCAGTAAATTAATATTCATATAATTATTTTTTTGAACCTGAATATTCATGGATTAAAGATTTAGATAATGCTACAGATCTGATTCTATGCTGTCGGACATGACAAAACATTGCCAGTTTGTCAAAAAGAAATCACTTCACCTATTTTATATTCTAGAACATTATTATAGATTATTAACAGTACATGAATATTCATGAAGGAAATGCTTTATAACCCTTTACTCCATACATATGCCTTTCTACGCCTTTGCAAACAAGAGTAGACCCAGATCAGACGGCTCCTATAGGAGCCGTCTGATCAGGGTCTACTCTGTTTGCTTATGACATAATGTAGATATGATTCTACAGTTCCTGTCATGGCCAAAAATTCAAGTGTCCATGTCCTATTGTAACAAATTAATCCAATTAATTTTCATGACATAATTATTTCTTACATGAATATTCATGGAGGAAAGGGTTAAGTAACTATTTTGTGTATTTATTCAGACTACTGTTGCTGCCATTTCTTTTAAAATGCAATCAAAGTTTCAAATTGTTTTTGATCCTGAACAAATACCAAATTATTATTATTATTTTTTTTCTGCATTAAATTTATTAGAACACTTCAAAATGGTTGGTTACCATGGAAAGGTGAGTCTTATGCAATATTCAGTTCAGTAGCTTGAAGGTCAAGGTTAAAATCAGATATGGATTTAAAATGAGAAAAGGTGAATGATGTATTGGGGTTTCAAAAGTTACAAAATTTATCACAGTGATAAGATGTGCCCTTTAAAATACTCAGAAAGATTGTAGGCCAAAGTCATTGTTTTGGGATGTGTCACATTTATTATAAATTTAGCCCTTTTATGGAAATTGTCTTTCTATTTCAGAGTCTTGGGGTACACATGAGCTACAAGACCCCTGCAGAGGTATACATATTTCTTCAATATTATATCAGCTAAACTTTGAGATTCAAAACTTTTGTACCACTATCTGTAGAGTATGGAAGCAACTGCAAAATTGTCACCTTTTGTTATAAAGAGTATCTGATCAAGCTGGTTCTTATCTATATATGTAGATGCTGCAGTTCCATACAAATATCTGACTGTTTTGGGGGCCTGTATGTTAAAGAGTTCCTTTTCCAATATGAATTTTTAATGATCATTTGTCAGATGTTTACCACATGATGATTATATGTTGCATCTCATGCTCAAGTATGTATCTCCCAGGTAAAGGTCAAACTATTTATACTATTCATGTATGCTTCACTGTATACATAGTGGTGTCCCTGACTTTGATATATGTAAAGACATTTTTGAATAATAGTACACAAATGCTGTCCATACCATTATCATGTATCACACTTCATGCCAGAGTTTGCACATTCAAGGTCATGGTCACTTTTCAACATCAAACAATAAATGTACTTTCACCGTGTACATAGTTATGTTCGGTCCGTAACTCTAATATGGCAGGAGGAAAATTAAAATAATTTAATATCATTGCTTACTACATCAATGTCCAGTTTTGCATCTCATGCTCAGTTTATACCTCCAAAGTCAAGGTCACATCAAGGTTGATCTATATGCATGTGGTACACTATATACATATGGTATGCTTCCACTGTACAAAATTGTTTTTGACTGATTACTCTGACATACCTCAGGAGGTTTTGAAGTCATTTTACACAACTGGTCACCACATCATTATCATTTGTCTCAACTCATGCCAAGTACCGGTATGTATGCGAAAGCTATTCATGTATGCTTGTATCGAGTCAATAGTTCTGATATACCGTGGGAGATTTTGATATGCCTCATGCCCAAGCCTGTACATCAAAGGACCAGGGCAAATGTCCACCATAATATCACAATGTATATGCCTCATGTCCAGGTCAAGGTCATATGTTAACAATTTTATCTCCATGTCTTCTGCCACCTTCTCAGGTAATCATCATCATTATCATCAGTGTTTTGATCAATATTCACCATAATTATTATCTCCAAGTGTTGTGCCTCCTGCTCAAGTAATGTTCACCATATCATCACCAAGTGTTACACCTCATGCCCAGGTAATGATCACTATATTATCACCATGCGTTCTGTCTTCATGCCCAAGCCTGTAAATCAAAGGTCTATGTCAAATGTTCACCATATTATCACTATAAAACTGTAAAACCTGTTTTCAGTGACCACCCTAAATAAATTTGATTCTGTGTTTTTGACACAGAAGGCAGCTTATTGCAGGATGACAGTTATGCAGAAAGCTTTTCTCAGGCATTTCTAAATTACTTTCGTCCTACATTAACCCATTCCCTCATACTAAGGTTATTTTTAGACCTAGCCTCTTCAAATAAATGTACCCAAAAGGAGAATTTACTACAAATGTAGAGAAAGGGAAAATGTTAGATTTGTGTAGTTTTAAAACCATTGTGATAAATTGAGCATTTGCCTCTATGGAGCTAATGCTCTATTTATCACAATGGTTTCCAACAAAGACTTTTACAAAGGCGTAGAAAGGCGTATTTATGGAGGAAATGGTTAAGCAACCATCTTTTTTAAAGGACCCCAGTTGTTATTCATTGTGTGGTCACTTTAGACAGGTTCTACTGTATTGTTCTCAGGCTGCCAAGATCATATATGACACCATAATGCCTTACTTGAAAGAAAAGCTCCTAGCTGATCTAGATGTGAAGAAACTGACAAAGAATGAAGAGGTTCAGAGTCAACATGAGGCTTTCTTGGCTAGCAGGTGCAATGTGTATGTACATGGTGATAAGTACATGGCTCAGCTAAATGACATCTTAAATGCAGGTATATATGACTATAAACTTCCTTTGTTTCTGTTGCTATAAAATAGAAAAAGCTTCCAAATACTTTGTATCCATTTTATAAATTATATTAACCCTTTCCTCCATAGGTTATTTTTAGACCCAACCTCTTTGAATCAATCTACCTAAAAGGAGCATTAACTAGAGAAAGGTAAAATTTTAGAATTTTGTAATTTGAAACCATTGTGATAAATAGAGCATTTCTTCTATATAGGAGCAAATCGTCGGCCTCACTCGAAAAGGAGGTAAGTGAAAAACACCAACATTACAGGAGAAACAAAAAACTTTTTATTTTGAACAAAAATAAAGATATGTCTACAAAATTCAGCGTAAATCATGGCAAAATGGTAACTTAACTAATGCAAATACACATAATACTGCATCATCACTATTGTTTATGATAAGTAACTTACGATATTATTGATTTGGCCATTTTACATTTGCGACATTTTGGAATTGAGTTACGATTTTTTCTCATCAACAGTTTTTCAGTTACGATATCTTAGAACTGCGTTGCAGTGACCAAATATTGTGAAATGTCATATCATATGCCGTATTACATTGTAAGTCTTCAGAAATCAGTGTCTAAAGATAAATGGCTGTCGACATGGGCAATGGGCCATTGGAAATTTCGGTCTTTCGACAGTGTAGAGTCTGATTAGTCGCGGCGTTTCAGACCCGGCGGCTAATCAGTCTCTCAATTATCGCCTTACAACTGTAATGCTAATGAATTAAACTCACTGTTACATAGAAAGTCGATCGAGACAAAGTAACGGATAAGACGAGGTCCATTTTCTCATGACGCATGTCAAATCTGGATGTTTCTTTTTCAAACAGAGTGGACATATGCCAGACAGCATCTTAATAAGGAGCTGTCTGATCAGAGTCAACAATGTTAGGGCATAAAATTGTGTAGATTAAAGTCTTAGAGTTTGCTTTGGGAGTATACACACCTTAAATATGAGTGGTATAATATTCATAGTGAGCAGGCGGCATAAATGAAACAGACTAAGGGTTGATTCGTTTCATAAACAGTTCCTAAAAAACTATTAACTTTAATGTTTTAACCCCTTCAGTACCATGACGACGGGTCTGTAATATCACATGCAAAACAGTTTATATCCAGATGAGACGCTGAGTAACTCAGCATCTCATAAGGATCTAAACTGTTTGACGCCCTGTTTATTATTTTATAAAGACATTAAACAAAGGTCCATCCTAAAACTTGTAGCAGACAAAAATATGTCTAGCAGACGACAATTAAGGCACTGAAAGGGTTAAGATGAAAGTTAACACAACAAAATTTAAGGGTATTCAAATTAATACAACAAACGATACAGACTTAAGCTCCTAGCATGCTAATTAGTGATATGGTCACTACTTCGCAAACCACTTGGATTCTGATGAGACGCCGAGTAACACAGTGTCTAATCGGGATACAAGCTGTTAGACACTCTATTTACCATTTCGAAAAGCGACGACTTTATCATGAAGCTTTAATTTTGAAACAGAATACTAATGTAACTGACGTCAAGGTTTAACATTGCAGACAAAAACATAACCAGGATGCTAAGAGTTATTCAGATTGTATCTAAGTGCTCTTTGAACAAACATCAATTTTAAGAAATTGCAAACATATCTTAGACATGTCTTTTCTTGATCAAACACTTCACCACACATATGTATATGCAAACAGAGTAGATCTAGAACATATAGCACGCATAAGATATGTCTGTCTGGATCTAATATGTTTACTTAAGCGAGTTTTGTGAAAACACATGAACATTTTACATGATTCTAATGTATCAATGTGGATTTACATGCATCAGGCCCTTCACTGTCTGTTTCCTTATCAAAACTAGGTTACTCAAATCTGACGAGAGTGTTTCATCGCATGTCAAATTCGTCAAAGACACAGACTGTGAACTCTTAGTGACATGTTGTATGATATTGTTCACTACCTTTGATTTATTTTTTCTTTCTCTTTGGTACAAAATCAGGGTCTCTCAAATCATCATCATAATCTAACGATTCATCTGAATCGAGCATTGTGTTATTATTTTCATCACATTTCTCATCCATATTCCCATCGCGGCATGTCGCTTTAATGAAAGAGCCACAAGCTGTTTACCACGAGAAAACATGACTGTTTTCAAACCCGTTTAACGTTACAGTCCATGTGGTTCTGCCTCAACAACTCAATGTCTCCATCGTCTACATGAGCAGGAAACGATGCAAAGACAACAATCATTGACTCACTGATAATTGTATCAAGATTTTCAACAGAAACTTGAATGCCGGACAGGTCTAAAACCAGCAGTTGCAGGTCTGCACATATATTAACTGCAGTTACTGGAGTCAGGTTGGTGTATGATAAATAGAGCTGATCTAGTCTCTGGCACGCTTTTATCGCGATAAAGTTCTCATCAACGAGGTTTGTACACTCCGATACATTTAGTGTACCTAGTGACGGTAGATATTGCAGGAAACACAATGTTGATACTGGGCTTTTGCTTATATCAAGCCAATATAGCTGCTTGGCATTACACAGACCAGTTGTAATCAAAGTACTGACAGTACTGAGGGTTTTGGACCATATATATGTCGATTGTGACTATACAATACGAAAAAGCTTGGTAGTAGTAGGGAAGGACTGGTACCATTGATACATAGTAAGATGACCTCTAAAGCCTTATTTCCTGAACTAAAATGGTGTTTAATTGAACTGTTTGTTAAAATTGACAGGTCATCTGAACATAATTGCTGTGGACTTTTCTGAAAATCCTGTCCGTGTTTAGATATTGTTTAAAGAAATAAATTGATGACTAGTAGCACACAGAGCAGCTCCAATAGCTCAATTTGCCACTGTGTGCCTGAAGTTTGCTTAAATTGATATTTGAATGTAGTAAAGGGTCATTACTCTATTATTATTTGGCCGACTTTGGCGTCATATAATGTGCCTCATGCACCTATCCATGTAAATACCCCGTCAAATTTAAATGAAATCTGAGCAAGCTGTTCCAAGATATGACTTCTAACAGTCACATTTCCTATATGGCTATCTGAAAGCAACAAAGGGTCATATTTCTGCTACTAACTGGTGGATTGTAACAGTATTTTGCGTGCATCAATCACTTATCCATCTATACACTACAACCAAGTTTGGATAAATTATATATGCCATGTGAATCTAAATATCATACAGTTAACAAGATCTAATTGTAACAGAATATGTTACAAAATGTCCCCTAAACGAAACTTACAACTGGCATTGATGAGCAAAATATCTAAATTTCAACCAATAACAGGTCATCAGTGATCACCTGGTTACCATTGCAACCAACACTTTTGAAACAACTGCATATATATGCCTACTGACCAATTTTCCGAAAAATCTAATATGTAAATTGTGACCCATTCAGAGGACACCACTCCATTA
This sequence comes from Azorinus chamasolen, assembly GCA_963576725.1. Taxonomy (NCBI): domain Eukaryota; kingdom Metazoa; phylum Mollusca; class Bivalvia; order Cardiida; family Solecurtidae; genus Azorinus; species Azorinus chamasolen. Next base: position 25,928,162 of record OY755235.1, on the reverse strand, counting down.
TCATGGCAACCAAGTATTTCAAAACAACTTGACTGAGTTTGGGGTATCCAAATACCCCTAAATGCCAATTTTCAGCAAATTTGAATATCTAAAATTTTGACCAATCAGATCTCACCATTCCGTTCCATACCAACAAATTATTTTGAAAGACATACCAATCAATTCGGAGTGTCAAAATATCCCTACATACCAATTTTCGGCAAAATCGAACAATATCTGAATTTGTCGAAAAAGATCTAAATTTTCGACCAATCAGAGCAACCATTCAATTACCATGGCAACCAATTGTTTAAAAAGACCTACAAATTAGTCCTGAGTGCCAAAATATACCTTCATACCAATTTTTAGCAAAATCAACCAATACACATACTTTCGAAACACATACAAATTGATTTGGAGTACTAAAATATCCCATGATACCAATTTTAAGCAAAAAATCGAATGATATATAACTTCGCCAAACAATATCTGAATTTCGACCAATTATAGCCAACCATTTAGTTATGGTGATTTTCAAAAAAAATAAAAAGTGTGTTGTACATCTGCATGTATCAAGCAATTAATCATATGAAGTTTCATTAGGATCGGACAATTACTTAGTCTTACTGAGAAATGCGTTGGACAAGTCCACGACGGATGAAGAAGAATTGGAAGAATCAGAATCGAAAGAAGGAATAATAAGAAATAAGAAACGGAGCAAACACAATACTCTACTTCATTTTGGAACATTATTATATACCAGGGGGTGAAAATAACAACATGCTTGTATGTTAACACAGATTAATGCTGGGGGAAAAGCTTAAACACACACTACAAACAAAAAATTGTCAAGAATTATATACGTTCAGCATATGTTATAATTAACATTATTTAACACATACAATAAAATAATTCCATTATATCTGTTTTATAACTACTAACTTTCTATAATTGGAGTAATTATCCTTAAATGCTTACAACCTGGTACCAAGTCTCCTAAGACATTACACACATTATAAACATGGATCTTAGAGAACTGAAAAGTCTTTGATCAATGTCTACGATGCTTGTCACACATCATGTAAAAATATAATTATGATCTTCCAAACTCAACATAAATACTTCTTATGCATTCAGAAAACAGATTGGTTTGAGACTCAACGTTATCCATATATCTCCAGGACGTTTCACTACGGTCCGTGCTCCTTCGTGCCGAAGGGTCGGGTGCCAAATATTATGATTTTTTTTAGCTTTCTTCAACTTCAACTATAACTACTTAATATTAATGCACTGAATATTAAATTTACGTACTTCAAATAATAAATATGGACAATATTAGCCAATAAGCTCGATAAAAGGTTTTTCTAATAAAAAAAATCGCTTAAATTGTGATATGAGTCATACCCGTCATATCGGGTGTTTAGACTGTATCTTGCAATTTCCAGTCGTTATCTTCATTCCCATAGTTCGTGTGTAATGTGTAGAGATTGACGATGTTCTGACCATTATTCATTACTGTTTTCTCTGTAACGTTGTCTGTACCAATCCGACAAATTCAAGAAATGCTTGTAGATTTCAAAATATCCGCCCGACTTTCAGAAGTCGATTACTTTCTGGGCCATTTTTACCGGCGCTCTGTGGTATATATTCGTACGCGACCAAATTTATCATATAACGTAGCATTTTACATGGCAAAATTATTGGTAATTGAAACAGTTTCATCCGCATTTTAATAATTGACACAAATACCAAATGAAGAATTATCGATATCGTTTATCCAATGCATTGCACTTGGAACTATATTTTTGTCTAGGGGTGTTAACAAAATCACATTTTTGGCAAAATGAAAGTAAAAATACCCGTAGACAACTGAATCGTTTAATCGTCGCTACGGGATAAACATTCTGTCAACGTTAAACCATTCAAAATTTCTGCATATGGGCTAATGAACGTATACATTGTAAGCATAAATCGATATTTCGTAGTATAACAGTGGTCTGATTGCGCATTATGGGATATGAATTTCTTTAAAAATTTGCTTGAGGCATGCCATGGGGATGCATTACTATTAGGTTTCGGAAAGTAGTCCGAAACCTAAAAAGGAAATCTAATTCATACGCCTTGTACTCTTTGAATGCTAACGGTAGTACGAATGTTTCAAATTTCCTTGCATGTTTGAGTATTCTCGTAAGATCTTTGGAAGAAATAGTCACCCAGTAGTCAATATCAATGTCTCTCCAAAGAATTGAATTTTGTTCTATAATACTATATAGTCGCACGCATGTTCTGTTCACGCTTTGAAGTAGCTCAGTCAGTGTGAGATATGATAAAAAATTCACGAGAACAATCTCAGGAAGACATAGTATGGATGCCATCTACTGGTTCGAAAATCGCGTATCTGCAAGCAAAGGGAAAATGAGTGAGGTTCGAAAAAGACGTAAATGCAAATGTAAAAACAAAAGTAGAATAGTATCTACAGATGTGTGATTGTTAAGAGAAATTATGTCAGCTAGTCGTAAATGTAGTTGTTTTATTATTAACTTGGGTAACTACATAATGTAAACACTCTGGTTATTAGCTGAATTCAGCTGATGTTTTGTGTCCAAGCACAGCGCTGATGTATTGTCATTATGAACTTTTAATAATTTGACAAAGATAAATAGTTCATAGCTCAGTCATATCTTTTGGGAGATATGTAAATTGAATTAGAACATATACATGTATATAGACTCACGCATTGATAATAAAGTCGATATGAAGTGAATCTTCTTTCCAAAACATCCATTGCTGTGTTTTTCTGCAGATACGTCGTTTTCGCCAGGAGAAATATTTGACCAATCATGGTACGACTTTACTCACGTGATAATTTTGAAGCTTTATGATTGGGTAGCAGATCCGGTATTTTCGCATTTAGCGCGCAGATATTTCGTTGTTCGAAAATGTCAAAACAACATTTTGGCCAATTTTGTAGTTATGTCCTTTTCGAACGAGATCGACGAAATGCTCTATTTATCACAATGGTTTCAAGAAGTGGTTATTACAGAGGCGTAGAAAGGCGTATTTATAGGAGAAAGGGCTAAGTAGTGTGTTAAGTTGTGCAGTACTGTGCACTAACAGGGTCCATGCTTATAAAGCTTTTAGTTGAGTCTGAATTTCGTTCTCAGGCTTTTGATTGGTCAGATTTGAGTTCTCAAGCTTTTGATTGGTCAGATTTGAGCCAAAGGCTCAAATCTGACCAATCAAATGCTTGAGAACGTTCTCAGTCTCAACTAAAAGTTTTATAAGCATGGACCCTGGTCATTTTTCATGATTATATAACATATAAGATAACTTTAATGAAATATTTACATGAAATAGTAATACGAATCTGTTTGCGAACATTACATGGTTATGTGATGGCAGAAAGATGCCACCATTGCTTTGATGGAAGCAAAATACTTTAATGCAAATTTAATGCAATTACTTATCATACATCGTGTGTCGTGAAGTCCCAGGTTGATCATGAAGCACCTAATGTAACGGGACACCAAATGACATTGATTACATGAAATTTTACATCAGCTAATTTTAAACAATGTTTAAAATCATCATTTCTCCACCAAACCGACCCTATCTTATGGCCTCTCTTTAGAATGCTCTTGAAGAGTGGTCACAACATAGGGTTTGGTGGGAAATAAAGGAACTATTGTTTTTTTTACACCAAAACATTTGTTTATCCTTTCTTAACCCATTAATCAATAGATATGCCTTTTAATGCCTTTGCAAACAGAGTAGACACAGATCAGATGGTTCTTATAGGAGTAATAGGATAAATTAATGGTTTACACTATTTTACCCCACGCAACGAAGTTGCACAGGATATATACCTGTAGTTTTCAGTCATGGGGAACCACTTTTTGTCTCTGAGAATGTGATGACGTGGGACATGTGAGCTTGCTCACTACAGTGCTTTAACTGGTTATGAAATGGTATAGATCTGATTGCAGATAAATCTGATTGCAGTTTCTGCCATGTCTAAACATGTTACGTGTTTGTATGCCATTTCAAATTTTTATTTATGATTTTATTATATCTTATCCTTTTACTTAATGAATATTCATGTCAGAAATAATGACATCATGAGTATTAATTACAATATCTAAAATTAGTTCAAATAGCACATGGACACAAGAATGTTTGGCCATGGCAGGCACATTAGAAGGGTCACACGATTTACAGGAATCGGCCTGATTTACAGGAATCGGCTGGAATCGGTCGGAATCGACATGCAATTACCAGAATCGGCTTCATTAAGAACTGTTTCCGCTTTCATTTGATGTATATTCATAATTTCAAGTAAGATTGATTGAAATCTGAACAAAAAAGTTCATGTTAATGTGAAAATGTAACAGTTATATGGCTCGAAATCGGCCTCGGCATACTCACGATTTGCGAGTGAAAATTGCAGTTTTCAATGCAACATGGATCCATATAACTGTTTTTTTAGTGTGACGTGTATTTTGCGTTTATTTCAAACTGTCAAATAAATTAATAAATGAGCAAAGTTTCTTTGTTTTCCAATCTCTATCTATCAATTAGTCTGAATAAGAGTTGAATTAGAATTGAACGCAGCTTCACTTCCGTTACCGGGTCAAGTATAAATTTCTAACCTAGATACAATGCATTGGAGTTATTTGGCATCTACTCAGAACACCAAATTATGTTTATCAGTTGAAAAGGCGTTCTTACAGACCAAAGTAAAACACAATATTTTCTTACGACAATGCGAACAACATATTTCAAGCAGATGTCTTTTTAGCATTATTACGACCGCTTCCGTAAAGTTTAGCCTGCTACCGATAATTTGCTATTGGCAACTGAAAACAGTTTGGATCCAGTCGAGACGTCAAGTAAATCGGCGTTTCACATGGATTTAAACTAGTGCCTCGTTAAGATTACTTCAAATGAAGATTTTTTCTGCAAACAATTGGGTGTTAGCGTGCTAACATTTACGAAACGGAATTACAGGGATGCACTGAAAGAAGGACCAAACACACATGTAATATTCATTCTTTTTAATGACATGTATTTCATCCAATCAAACAACAACAGATACCAATTTTTTAAAAACAACAATTACTGTAAAGAAATACCCCCTCCCCCCAAAAAAACCCCCAACAACAACAAAAAAACCAACAACTTTTTTTCACTTTGCAAATAGGGTGACCCTATTCAGACGGCACATGTAGGACCTGTCGATTAGTGCATGCTCTGTCTACTTATGAAAACTTATGAAATTAGATCCGACTCTACATATGGAGTACATATGCCATTATAAAAGTTCAACAAGTGCGGAATTATTAGTTGCAAACTGAGAAGACCCAATTCGGACGGCTCGTGTATACGAGCAATCGATCAGGTTGCTCTGATTGCTTATGACATTATGATATATCTGGCTCTACAATTTGAGTACTTGTGTCATTATAAAATTTCAACAAGTTACATATTCAAAAAGTAAATATATTTCCAACATGAATATTAATTTAAAGGAGAATGGTTATGAAAAAACTATGAAAACAAATTCCTCTTAATTATTTTTTACTAATTCACACCTGTCAAGTGTCAGTCGCCACTGTCAGTTTTTCGTCTCTTCTGGTTGATTGTCAGGGTTTTGGGCTTTCTTTTGCGCAGCCCAGGTTTTCGTCCATGAGTTTTTGGGGCCATAACCGTTGTTTTGCCATCAGTAGAAGTAACCTGTTTTACGTCAATTGTCAGGTACTGTCGAAATCGTTTGTACAGGTTTGTTCTCTGTTTGTCTGTCATTTTTATCCAGTCCGTCTTAGTCCGTTCAAAATGTTTGTAAGCGTCGGTCAGTTTGTAGTCGCCAGTCTGCAGTAGAGAATTACGAAGTCTTTTAAACTGGCCTTTTACTAAGTCATGAAGTAAGTCAACAAGGTCAGGTGGTGATTTTGTCTTCCAGTCTACTGTCTGCTTAAGAACGTGATTCATAGATTCACAGTTATTGTTCGTCCAGTGATGCGTAACTTTGTTCTGTCGTTGAGGGTTGTTAACCTTGTTCTTAAGCACATTAACCAGTCTTTTATTAAAGTAGTCCTTGAATTTTGTAGAAATGTCAGTTATTTCGTCACTGATATCTGTCGCTAGTTTATCAAAACAAATAGAATCGTCAGCATCAATCAGTCCATCGTCACCAAATATCTTGTTCATAACCTCATTTCTTTGTTTTTTCGTCACAGCGTCGTCTGTCAACATATGTCGTGCATTTTCCTTCAAATGTCGAGTGCAGAGTACGTGTGTCGCGTCTGGGAAAACAGTCTCTAAAGATTTAACAAGGGCTTTTTCGTCGTCTGAGCCGAAAATTAATTTTGAAGTCGATACGTCGTTAAGTTTAAGCTTAAGTTGAAATAGGAAATTACTGAAAGTCTCAAAGTCACTGTTGTCATGTATCATTATAGGTCCAAGGAAAATGGGATTGTTGCCAGTCCGATTATGTTCAACTGTCAGCTGTTTGTAACATGTCACCGTCACATGCATTTTACATAACATAAAGGTCTTGTCAATACCCAAAACAGTCCGACCAGTGCAGCATAACGTCTTTAAGTCCGTAATTTGTTCGTCAGTAAACAGAATTATAACGGGAGTCCGTCTGCCTGTCCGTATAATTGTCCTAACAAAGGGGTGGTTGTCCGTGACTAAATTTTCTAAATGTCTTATTTGGTCCGCGAAATTGTCCGTGTGTCCGTCCACTGATTTCTCTCTCTGTCTGTCTCTGTATTGTCTGTCATGTATTTGTCTCAGTGAGGTTGGTTGCGTCAATTCGTCGTACTTGTCAGCCAGTTTATTTAATATTTGATGAGGTTTTAACTTGCCAGTCAGTTCAGTAACTTCATTCATTACATTAGTTGGGACACGTATGTACTCTGTCTGGGTCGTCGAATTACCATGAGGAAAGAGACCGGGGAATTTTCCAACATATTCTACAAGGGCTAGATGACCATTATCCCCGAGCCAAGTGACCTTTTTCTTATAGCTAGCGTCATTCTTCGAGGTCGTGTAATAACGATGGACACGTATGAGTCGTTGTCTGTGGGGTTGTGGGTCATATGGGAAATATTGCACCTTACCTTTAACCTGTTTCTTATAGCACACCAAATCGTCCCTTAAGTAAACTTAATATGTATTGGTAATTAACATGTAAAAATAGAGGGGGAGGAAGCTGATTTTGCATCCCATATGCCACAGTCGTCTGCGAAAGAACTCCTATTGCCAGTCTGACGGGTGTGAATATTACCGCTGTTATTTACCACAAAATAAATATTTTCCTTTAAACCTGCTGGTATCTTATCAAGGCATCCTTTGGAATCATATCTATAGTATATCATATTAAAGCAAGCAGAGCAGACCCTGATCAGATGGCTCCTATAGGAGTGGCTGATCTGGGTTTACTTTGTTAGCAATGGCGTAGAAAGGCACATTTATGGAGTAGAGTTAAATGAATATTCATATCAAAGGTAGCACAGTTTTCCCAATATAATTATGCAAATTGTGCGAGTTGTGAATCCTTAGAACAGTATAGTATGTTAGGTTAAACATATTTTATTTCTCTTTATCCAAGTTCTTCCAACTTAGACAACCCTTCTCTACAGAAATTACCATACATAAATAAAGAGATAATGGTTATTTTACACAGCATCTAACTAAAAAAATAATAATCGGTTGAGTAGGTAAAGGAAAAACAAATGTTATCAGAGTCAAAAGGAAAAAAACACGCAAGCAAATTAGTAAAACGGAGAAAAAATTTAGTGAGTGAGTAGTGAGTAAATGAGTGAGTGAGAGAGAGGGTTGGAGAGAGGAGGAGATAGTGTGTGAGAGAGAGGTAGAGAGAGAGACAAATTAATTGCAGTATAGCATTTTAGGTTGTGAATCCTTAGATCAGTATAGTATTATAGGTTCTGTGTCTGGTTGGGTTCTACATACTACATGTATTTACAGAAAAAAAGAATAAAAAGAATAAAAAGAAGAATAAAAAGAATAAAAAGAGCCATATCCTAGTGACTGGTGGAGCAGGAATGGGAAAATCAGCCTTACTGTGTAACTGGATAGCCTCACTCAAACAGCGTGCCTCAGACTGCATTGTGTTTTACCACTTCATTGGTTTTGCAGAGAATAGCACAGGTAAATTACAAATACAGTAGAACTTGTCCAAAGCATCCATTCATTTATTGAACAGATTCTTAAAAAGCAGGTGGTTGCTTAATGCAGGATAAAAGTAATGCAGAAAGCTCCTATTGGAGCTTTCTGCATTACTTTTGACCTACATTAAACTAGTCCACTCGTTATGGTGAACTCGCTTGATATAAATTTTTCGTTGTCACGAAGTTTTTGTAAAGTCCCAACTTTTCTTCCTATATATTCTATATAAATTCGAACTGACCACGTTTTCGATAAGTCATTTTCCATCCCCAAAGTGTCTGTTTGCATGTAATTATTGGTGTTTGTATCGAAGTCATACCTCTCAGTCTGATTGAGATCGAGGTGTGAATTGGATCCGACGCAGACAATGCACGCCTCGTGAACGCGGCACCGGTAAATTCAGTGTTCGGTGGGTAAACAATTTAGGAGCTTTCTGTATCACTTTTGTCCTGCATTAAACTACCTTTTGTTTAAGAAATCCAGATTTAGACTTTTTTAATGGTTGCTTAAGACAGGTTCTACAGTAGACTCTGATTAGACATCTCTTATAGGAGCTGTTTGATCTAGGTCTGCACTGTTTACAAAGGCATGAAAAAGTGTCCCCACCAGGTAAAGGGCCCAGTCTTAGCACCAGATACATCCTAGATCTGAATTACTGTGCTGGAATTAATGACGATATATGATGGAGGTCTACACTGTTTGCAAGTTAATAATGTTCCTTTCTTCTTGAAATGGTTCATGTATCTATATAACCCTTTACTTCATCATCAGTATTCATGTATAAAGAAATAATATCATTAATTTTAATTATATTTTTATAATGGATATGAATGCAGTAATTTTGACCATGGTTGAAACTGTAGAATCGGATCTTTATTGGATCATAAGCATACAGCAGATCCTGATCAGGAGCCATTTGATCTTGGTCTACTCTGTTTGTTTTGGTGATAAACTATGTGTTTTAGATTAACCTTTAGCCTGCTATGGGCAGATGAGTGAATACCTATGCAAACAGTTTGGATCCAGATGAGACGCCGAGTAACTCATCCTGATTGCATTTTGGTACACAAATTGATTATAGCTTGAATTTTGAAAATGAAGTGGGAAAAAAAATTCTGTAAAAATAATTTGCTCAACAGGCTTAAGGTTAAAGAAAATTTCTTGTTACAGGCGTTGAAGATATTCTGACAAGAATGATTGTAGAGCTGGAGAAACACTACTATAAAATGATCGGTGGAACCTCCAACTTCACCCGTCCTGAAAGGTTTGATTCTGACTCGGGCGCAGAGATGAAAACTTTAATGCAGCGAGTACTATGGTTAGCTGATAAGATATGCTCATTGGGCAAGACCCTTGTACTGGTTCTTGATGGTTTAGACAAGGTCAATGTCTCAGGCAAAACTATGAAGGTAAAGATGTGCTGTCAATTCCCAAGTTCAAAAGAATCGTGGTGAAAAAGTTGTTTTCTTTTTTGGGGCTGTAAAAAGTTTTCTCAGCATGGGAGGAACATAATTATAATTAATGTATTAATTTTTGTGTTACCTTCCGAGAGACAGTGTGTCACTTAGGGATCACTTTTCCGTCGTCTGTCCATCCGTCAGTCCGTCCGTCCTGTCTGTCCGTCCGTCTGTCCATCACACTTTCTTATTTTGGCTGTCATTTCTAAACTAATAATTATAGAGCTTTCGAATTCCATGTGTCTTCCTCTCATTGAGGATCATTGATGTAACTAAGGTTCATCACTCTGCATGCAATACATTTTGAGTTATTCCCCTTTGTTCTGATTTTCGTCACACTTTCTTTTTTGGCTACCATTTCTGAAATAATCATTATAGAGTTTTCCAATTTCACATGTGTATTCCTCTACTTGAGGACCATTGATGTAACTAAGGTCCATCACTCTGCATGCAATACTTTTTGAGTTATTCCCCTTCTGATTTTCGTCACACTTTCTTTTTTGGGCTGTCATTTCTAAACTAATAATTATAGAGCTTTCAAATTTCACATGTGTCTCCTCTCATTGAGGACCATTGATGTAACTAAGGCCCATTACTCAGCATGCAATACTTTTTTAGTTATTCCCCTTTGTTCTGATTTTCGTCACACTTTCTTTTTTTGGCTGTCATTTCTAAACTAATAATTATAGAACTTTCAAATTTCACATGACGTTGTGTCTTTCTCTCATTGAGGACCATTTACGTAACTAAGGTCCATCACTCTGCATGCAATACTTTTTGAGTTTATCCCGTTTGTTCTGATTTTCGCACTCCGGCATATTAACAGTTTTTGTATCAGTAACGAGCAGGTGACACATGTGCTCCTCCGAACACTCTTGTTATCAAGACTCAAGAGTGATGAAATACAGGGAGACATTGTTACAAGAGTAGAGAAGAATGCTTAAATATTTGTGCCTTTATTGTCTAACATAAATGTGAAAAGATCCATTTTCATGTGTCTACAGAAGCAGATCATTCTGTTTTTACCCTTACTTTACCAATAACTTGATTACCTCTGCAATCAGGTGTTAGTGGCATGTGTTAACCCTTTACTCCATATATACACCTTTCTGCACTTTTGCAAACAGAGTAGACCCAGATCATACAGCTTCTGTAGGAGCCGTCTGATCAGGTCTGCTCTGTTTATTTATGGTATAATATAGATATGATTCTACAGTTTCTGTCATGGCCAGAAACTCCTATGTCCATTTACTATTGTAACAATTAATCTAAATAACAGTCATGAGGTCATTATTTCTTACATGAATATTCATGGAGTAAAGGGTTAATTTTCCCTTGATGAATGTTCATGCAAGACTCTGCCAATTATGAATGTATCTTTATTAACCATTTCTTCCATGAATATTCATGAAAGAAATAATGATGTCACGAATATTAATTAGATTAATTTATTATACTAGCACATGAACAGCATTTTTTATCCATGGCAGAAACTACAGAATCATATCTATATCATAAGCAAACAGAGCATACCCTGATCAGAGGGCTCATATAGGAGCCGTCTGATCTGGGTCTACTCTGTCTGTAAAGGTGTAGAAAGGCATATTTATGGAGTGAAGGGTTAAATTCTTGTACTGAAAAAAAAAAAGGAAATTTATTGCCATAGCAGTAGACAATCTGTAAAACATAGGCAAGAGAGCAGACCCTGATCAGACAGCTCCTCTATTTGCAAAGATGTAGAAAGGCAAGGATGATCAAGTAAAGGGTCATGTGTTTATCATAGACTATTGTTTTATTAACCCTCTCCCTCCTAGGGGAGCCGTCTGATAAGGGTCTGCTCTGTTTGCTAATGGAATTTGATAAACCTGTGTCTTTAGTTTCTATAATGGCTAAAATGTTAGCCTACCATATTTCATATAATCATTTTGTCCATGAATATTTTATAGGTCTCGAAATTTGGGCTAAATATAGAACAAGGAAAGGATTAACTCATAAAATGACCACTTTTGCCAACCTTTTGACCATCAAACATAACCACTTGTTCATATTCCAACATTAAAATTCAATTAATCCATTCCCTCATAGGCTATTTTAAGATCCAACCACTTTGAATAAATCTACCGAAAAGGAGTATTAGTTATAAAAAAGGAACATTTAGAATTTTGTAGTTTGAAACCATTGTGATAAATAGAGCTTTTGCTCCTTATATTTTCAAGAATAGCTCATTTATTTCTCCACCAAACCCTTTGCTGTGACCTCTCTTTAGAATCACCTCGAAGAGACAATTCTAAAGGGTGGTCACAGTATAGGATTAGGGGGAGAAATTGCGATTATAATATTTGGGTACGCATCTTTATCTGTGGCTCTGAGAAAAGGGTTATATATATATATATATATATATATATATATATATACACAGATGTTGTACTGGTTGCCTTCCAAGTTTCCATCTCAGTGTTTGGTGGTCACATCTACTGTTACATCAGACACAGCAAGAATAGCCGAACTCAAGTCCAGAAAGTATGTGGTATTTGATATAGAACAACTGTCGACAGAGGCTCAACATGAGATGTCAGTGGTATGTAAATACTGTAGAATCTTGTTGACTCTTTACCTATATATAAATGCAGTAAAACCCCGCTAAACCGGACATTCATTTTGGTATAAATATAGGCCTCGGAGACAGGTGGCAGCTTAATGCAGAGTGAAAGTCATGCAGAAAGCTCCTCTACGAGTTTTTTGCATCAATTTCACCCTGCATTAAGCAGCCAACTGCCTGTCTAAATTCTTCTCTACTAGAATTCCTGTTTAAAGGGGTTTTGCTGTAAAGACTATGAATATTAATTAATTTAAATTTTATGTTATACAGACAAGGAAACTTTGATCAAATTTATTTACAAATGTGTTTGTAACTATAATCAAGTAAAGTGACCTTTATCCCTTTCATTTCAGGAAACTAGTCACTAATGCTCTTTGCAAACAGTGTTGACCTAGATGAGAGGGCTTTCACTGTTAATCATGTTATAATTTTCCTCCAAAAATCCCTGAATATCCACAGTAAACTTGACCTGTTTGAATTAGTCCATTTGAAAAATAGCGGAGATGATTTGAATTAGTCCATTTGAAAAATAGCGGAGATGATTCTAAAGAGTTGTCGCAGCATAGGGTTTGGTGGAGAAATAAAGGAGTTATTCCTGAAAATGTTTACACATCTTATCTGGACCTCCGATTTAGGTGTTGAAAGGATTGAAATATATAAACATTTGACATCCATATCAGTCACAATGTACAGTGAACCCTCATTATAATGGCATTCATTACAATGGCATACCAGCAGTATGCATTGAAGCAAAATTACCGTTAAGTCTTTGAAACAACCACTGAATAAATAGGTGCAATGCCAATAAGACAGGTGATCTCTTAATGCAGAACATAGGAAGTGTGTTCTGCATTAAGTGTTCATCTGTTGGTACTAGTTTACAACTGACCATACGGTTTATATTTAAACTCGTTATAATGGCAACCTCGTTATACCAGCAAAATGTAACGAGGGTTATACCAGCAAAATGTCTGGAAACAAACACCTCCATTGTAACGAGGGTTCACTATAGAAGGTTTAATGTCTGGTCTTTGTCTACACTGTACACAGTGCACTAGAATAGATTTTATCATAGAACAGCTCATTATACTAAGCACAACATCACAGTGATATTAAATTCTCTGTGAAACATTATTCAGTTTAACCGTTTACTCCATAAATATTTATGTAAGAAATAATAACATCTTGAATATCGATTTGATAAAATGGATCATGGCCATAAGAGAAACTGTAGAATCAGTATTATTAAATAAGCAAACAGCAGAACCTGATAAGACAGTTTCTACTAGAGCTGTCTGTTCTTGGTCTACTCTTTTTACAAAGGCATTTATGGAGAGAAGAGTTCATGGTTTCATTTCAGAAAACATTGAAGGAAAGTGGTAAAGAGTTATCCCCTTCTCAACTAAAGAGGATTGTTGGTGCCCAGATGACCAAGCTACCCTTGTTCCTCAAGATTACTCTCACAGTAAGCAGACTCAAGATATGGTCCTCATTTCTCAACCATAACAGTACTTGTGACTATTCATTGCAATTATCTTTACAAGACCATTGTAATGTTGAGTAGTCTCAACAGATGGCTGGGTGGAGTAATGTAAAAAACATACATTGTACTGTTAGATCTCGAGCAACGACACTTGATACAACGGATTATTACTTTAACCCTTTCCTCCATAAATACGTCTTTCTACGCCTCTGTAAAAATCACCCATTGAAACCATTGTGATAAATAGAGCATTTGCTCCTGTAGGAGCAAATGCTCTATTTGTCACAATGGTTTCAAACTACAAAATGCTAAAATTTTCCTTTTCTCTAATTAATGCTCCTTTTCAGTAAATTTATTCAAAGAGGTTGTATCTAAAAATGGCCTATGAGGGAATGGGTTAATACTTGAACAAATCTGTTATGAACCAACATACATTTTTGATTCCGTTACAAAGGAATTTTCTGATTCCAACACCAACACGAAAGATCTGGGAACCAAATGACATTTTCGTTCATAATCGAGTCTTAATACAATGACATTATATTTATACTCTGCCATGGAGTTTACACATCACTATTTTTAGCTGCAAAATGACATACATGTAGCACTGTTAATTGGACATGTGGTTGACATTGCCCCTGGCATATTTGTGAAGCCTTTTCTTTGTTTACTGAGCAAGGTCTGAAAACAGCTTTTATAAAAGTATTAATGGGATAAAAAGCAGGAAATCAAAATTTAAGCAAACCGAAATTAACTTCGCAGACTTTGTGTGATCATTCATTCTGTTTGTGTCACTACTATTGCAAACATGGCAGAACCACTGCCTAAGAGAAAAAGAACCCAGAACAAAAACAGGATTATGGAATATGAAAACAATCCTTCATGTGCCAAACAAGATGAAATTTCTGCCACTTTCGAAAATGTGGAATTTCTAAAAATCCAACAAAGCATTACAGTTTCTTCCCCGAAACTTTAATGCTTTGTTGGATTTGAATAATTTTACACAAATGATAATCATGTTTTTGTAGCAACAGTGTAGATCCTGATCAGAGGGCTCTTGTAGGTCTACACTGTTTGCAAATGTGTGATGTTTCCGGCATTCAGAGGGTTGTTAAAGGTAATTTCATATTATATTGATATAAAAGCCATTATTATTTTCTTCAGGAACTGGTGTCCTTTGGTTACTTCAGACTTCTTGATAAGAAAATTGACTCTCTTATAAACTCTTCCAGGTGAGGTTGTAAGATATTTTCAGAAAGTGTATACTGAAATAGTGAAGCAATTGTGGATGAAATTTATCATGTATCTTGTGTGTCGACTGCAGATGTTATTTGAATGATATAAAGTTTATGTAGACCAGTTACATGCATAAAATTTGTGAATGAAGGCTGTCTGATCATTTTAGTGTTTCTGAGAGTTTGCTTTGTGATTGAACCAAAATCACCCTCATTTTGTGAATAAAATTCAGTTTGTATTTAAGATCAGAAAAATGTTATTAACCCATTCCTCATAGACTATTTAGACCCAACCTCATTGAATAAATCTACTGAAAAATAGCATTTACTAGAAAAAGGAAGAGTAGAACCAGTCTGCTCTGTTGGCTATGAAATTGTAATAGATCTGAATCTTTGTTTTCATTTGCCATGGCCAAAGGACCTGCATAATTATGCTATGAGAAGGTAACAAGAACAAACAGTTGCTGATAACTATAAATAAGTTTTACCAGTATTATATCCTGTTGTTAATGAAAATTCATGTAAGAAATAATGACATCATGAACTTTAGTTAGATACATTGTATATTTTATAATGGCATATGACAATGACTGACACTGTAGAATTAGACCTATATAATTCCATAAGCAAACAAAGCAGACCCTTATCAGATGGCCCCTACAGGTACTATCTGATCTGGGTCCTCTCTGTTTGCAAAAGCCTTAACCCATTCCCTCATAGGCTATTTTTAGATCCAACCTTTTTGAATAAATCTACCGAAAAGGAGCATTAACTAGAGAAAGGTAAAAGTTTAGAACTTTATAGTTTGAAACCATTGTGATAAATAGAGCATTTGCTCCTATAGGAGCAAATGCTCTATTTATCACAATAGTTTCAAAACGTGGTTATTACAGAGGTGTAGAAAGGCGTATTTATGGAGGAAAGGGTTAAAAGGTGTACCTGTGAGGTAAACGTGGACTTAGAGTAAAACCTCTCCTAGAACAAAATTGGGTGTCTTTAAATGCAGGTGGTTTTATAATGCAAATTAAATGCAGGTGGTTTTATAAGGCAGAACAAAGAACTACAGAAAGCTTACTGTGTTACTCTTGTCCTGCTTTTATCTACCACTTACCTTATGGACTCTGATTTAGACCTCTTTGGAGTGACCATTGTAGAGAAGTGGTACTGTATCCTAACCCCTTCCTTCATGCCTATAGGAACCGCCTGATCAGGGTCTGCTCTGTTTGCTGTTGACATGATATAAGATTTGATTCTACAGTTTCTGTCAAATAAAAAAATCCTTTAAAAGTTTACATTATAAAACTTAAGCTAAAAAATATTCATGATGTCATTATTTCTGACTTGAATATTGAATAGGAAAAGGATTAAGCTATTGAATTATTACATTGCTTGCTTGCTATACTTGTTGTATTTGTTCACAGTGTTGAGGAGTTGTTTCAGAAGGTTCTGCAGAGGTTGGAGGAAGACTACAATGTCGCTGACTATAACGGGAACCTTGTAGAACAGGTACAACATTATACACTCTGGTGTACCCCCGCTAATTCAGTCACCAAATAGATGTACAATTCTTTGTCTAAGAGGTAGTTTGATGTTGGAGTTTCCTGCATTACTTTTGTCCTGCATTAAGCAACACATTCTTTATATGTGCAAACTGTCAGAAGTACACAAATAGCACTCAATAGAGTTTGGTTTGTTCTGATGATATTTTAGACTTACCTTCCTACCTTGCAGTGGTTCTGGGGCTTAATTGTCACAGGGGATGTTTTTGTTTATTTGACGGAGATTATCCCCTCTGCCAAGAAGTAAAAGGAAGGCAGGTCGGTGGTTTTGATCCCATGCACTGCTTTGCGAATGAGATTAGTCGAAATCATCTTCCTGATATCATCCCTCATCATCACGTCATCTCATCATTCATCGGCGCTATATGACCTATTCAGTGTCACAGTGCCGTAAAACCCAACTCACTCACTCACTCAACTTCGTTTA
Organism: Azorinus chamasolen; assembly: GCA_963576725.1. NCBI lineage: Eukaryota > Metazoa > Mollusca > Bivalvia > Cardiida > Solecurtidae > Azorinus > Azorinus chamasolen. The sequence goes on along the minus strand of OY755235.1, from coordinate 25,911,230 downwards.
AATAGTATTTCAGACATTGTGACATCCAGCTCAATACAGGTAAAGGAAAACCCTCAATAGTTGTCTGCCTACAAAACAAAGACACATGAGCACCAGGATATTACTGAATTCCATCCGCCATCTAGAAGGCTTCCTTACATAAAAAATTCCAAAGTGCCTTATGAATATTATGAGCTGATTTTGCAAACAGAGTAGACTCAGATCAGACAGCTCCAGTGGGATGCAATTATATATATCTTTTTCTACAGTTTCTGTCATGGCCCACAAATCCAGTGGTCATAATTATACCATCATAAAAATTAGCTACTGAATATTCATGATGCCATTATTTCTTAAATGAATATTCATGAGGTATAGGCTGGACATGTTTGATGTGCTTATTGATGGATACTTGTGTACAGGTGATGTGCAGTATCAGCCTGTCCAAACAGGGACTGTCAGAGGCCGAGCTGAAGGAGATCTACAGCATACCAGACCATATGTGGTCACCCCTCTACTTTGCCATTGAGCGACTGATGATAAACAGTGCAGGATACATACAGTAAGCACAGCCTCGCCCAATACTATCAGTGAATATTTTGTACTGTACGTGTAAAACCGGATGTCTAAACCGAAATTTTAATAAAGAAGAATTTTGGTATTTTAAGGTAGGTGGTTACTTAATGCAGACTTTCATCCTGCATGAAGCTACCACCTGCCTTTAACACCGATATTGATACTAATTTGTTTGTCTGGTTTAGAGTGATTTTACTCTATAGGAGAGTAATTCTGGTCTGCAGCTGTTGTTTTGATTGACATTCTTTACTCTGTAACACTGTATATAATGTTTGTGCTTTCAGAAAGTAAAATTTTACAGGCATTTTGATGTCAGGAGTTTCTTGAAGTACAGTCAACCAATGCTTGTAACAATATTCACAGAACCCTGAAATATTTCATTACATCTGAACATCATTACAAGCATTTATGGCATGTCATAATATCTTTTAAATTAAACTGGTTACTGTATGCGTGAATCAGATCAACAACATCGTTTATTAATCAGAGTTAAGAAATCAAAAAGCTGACTGATAGGATGTGATCTGATGTTGACTATAAGTTGAATGCACATTTTCTGGTGTTTCAAAGATAAGCATTGATAAATCTTACACTTCTAGGGGTAGCACAGGGCATTGTCCCTATGTTTTGACCTTTTAAAACCTTTGAGATTTTTCACACATATGCAGGACTTGCTTTTGCATCTCTGTAAAGGTAACAATGAATAATTATTGATATATTTGGTAAGCATGAAGGTCGGGGACCAGAAAGTAGTGTCATAACATCAGGAATATCTTTACAAGCGATATCATATCGTCCAGAGTGGATTACATGGACTTAAATGGACACTGAGCAGGGACTACCTGTTAGTATCACTACCAGTGAGTGCAAATTTAATATTGAAAAATAATCACTGTACAAAGTATGTCAATGTATTTTGTTTTTCAGGTTTGGCTTCATGGAGCTTAAGGAAGCTGTAAAGGAAAAATATTTCTCACAGTCAGATAGAAAGTGAGTGTTCACGTGGAGTGCTTAGTGCTAAACTATGGTATACTGCAGTAGATAAGGTTTTTGCTATTTATAAAGAATGCATTAACCCTTTACCTCATGTAAACACCTTTTCATGCATTTGCAAACAGAGTAGATCCAGATCAGATCGCTCCTATAGGAGCCATCTGATCAGGGTCTGCTCCATTTGCATTTGACACAATATAGATCTCATTCTACAGTTTTGTCAAAGCAAAAAATCCCTTGAAAATTGTATATTATAAAAATTCTGATAATAAATATTCATGATGTCATTTTTCCTTACATGAATATTGAACAAGGAAATGGGAGCTAAAGTAGTTTTGTTAAAGCACTGACTGTATGGGTATTTATCTGTTGTCCAATGATAATGGTCATTGCCTACAAGTGCAGAAATAGTTCTATAACCCATTACTTCATAAATATGCATGTCAGACTGCCTATTTTGAATATTAATAAATTAAAGTCATGTATTAACACTTTACTCCATAAATACACCTTTCTATGCCTATGCAAACAGTAGACCCAGATCAGATGGCTCTTATACAAGTGGTCTGACCAGGGTTTCCTGTGTTTGCTTTTGATTTAGTATAAATATGATTCTACAGTTTCTGCTATGGCCAAACATTCCTGTGTCCATGTGCTATGGCCAAACATTCCTGTGTCCATGTGCTATGGCCAAACATTCCTGTGTCCATCTGCTATGGCCAACATTCCTGTGTCCATGTGCTATGGCCAAACATTCCTGTGTCCATGTGCTATGGCCAAACATTCCCGTGTCCATGTGCTATTGCCAAACATTCCCGTGTCCATGTGCTATGGCCAAACATTCCTGTGTCCATGTGCTAAAGCCAAACATTCCTGTGTCCATGTGCTATGGCCAAACATTCCTGTGTCCATGTGCTATGGCCAAACATTCCTGTGTCCATGTGCTATGGCCAAACATTCCTGTATCCATCTGCTATGGCCAAACATTCATGTGTCCATGTGCTATGGCCAAACATTCCCGTGTCCATGTGCTATGGCCAAACATTCATGTGTCCATGTGCTATGGCCAAACATTCCCATGTCCATCTGCTAAGGCCAAACATTCCTGTGTCCATGTGCTATGGCCAAACATTCCTGTGTCCATGTGCTATGGCCAAAACATTCCTGTGTCCATGTGCTATGGCCAAACATTCCTGTGTCCATGTGCTATGGCCAAACATTTCTGTGTCCATGTGCTATGGCCAAACATTCCTGTGTCCATGTGCTATGGCAACATTCCTGTGTCCATGTGCTATGGCCAAACATTCCTGTGTCCATGTGCTATTATAACAATTAATCTAATTGATATTCATTATGTCAGTTATTTTTTCCGTGAATATTCATGGAGTAAAGGGTTAAGAATATATGATAAGGAATACTTTCCGCAGCAGAGAATCTGTAACATTACAAATAGAGCAGACCCTAACTACACACCTCCTACAGGAGCCATCTGAACTAGGCTTACTCTATTTGTAAAGGCATAAAAAGAAAGGATTATGGAGAAAATGATTAAATGAGGAAAGGAAATGAAAGGACGTATGCAAACAGTGAAGACATGAATCAAGGGCCAGAGCAGGAGGCATTTTGTCATCTTTGACACAGATTGCCTGTTCAGTTTTTTTTCAGCAAACTTTCTGAATTAACCCTTTCCTTCACTTAAACACCTTTTCATGCATTTGCATACAGAGTAGACTGATCAGACAATTCTAAAGAGTGGTCACAACATAGAGTTAAGTGGTCCCAACATAGAGTTAGGTGGAGAAATGGTAATTTCATTGTTTCAGTACGCACCTTTATTTGTTTCTCTAGATTGTATCAGTCAAAATCTATATGACTTTTATTTCCTAGGGGTGGGGGGGGGGGGGGGGTTGTTCCCAACTTTAATGATAGCAATAACTTTTGTAGCCATTACACAATCATACAGACTTAAAACTTGGCATGCATATGCAGCTTATGGAGGCAGACATTTTTAGGGGTGACTTATTAAGGCCAAGGTCATACATCAAGATCAAAGGTCATATCAGGGGCATAGTGTTTCACAAACCCGTCTTGTTATTGTTCATTTTAATGGAATTTTATTGAAGTTTAGACAACTTGAGTTTCCGATTCAATCTGTTTCTGCAAAAACAGCCTCTGCTTCTGTATTAACCCTTTACCTCATGAATATTTATGGAAATATTTATGACTTCATGAATGTTAATTTAGTGACTGTTTAGTATGGCACATGAACACGGGAATTTGTAGTCATTGGAGAAACTGTAGAATATACAGTAAAACTTGGTTATAATGAATTCCAAGGGACTGAAGGATTTACTTTGCTATAAACATTATTCGCTCTATTGATAGTACGAAGTTCGCTATAAATTATGACTCTGGCACACAACTGTTCAAAACTTTATATACCGTAATTCAGACAAGCAAATGAATATGTGTAACGATCTAACTCCCAAAATGTACATCATACATTGTACAGCTTACTCATTTGTGGAAGAAATCAGTCTTGCTTTTAAACACACATTGATGCTTGACTCTTGCCCAAAATGTTTCATAGATGTCAACGTTTTACAAAAATTCTCAGGAGCATTTGGTTGTTGCTTCAGTTTTTATATACTGGTTGTTGCTCCAATGCCGGTGGAAATTGTCTATACTGATTTACCGGAAAATCAGCTCGCCATAAGCAAAAATTCGCTCTAACCAACTTCGTACTAAACATTATAGTCTGTATAGAGTTAATGAAGGTATTGGCCGGGGAATGAAATTTAGCGGAAATTCGCTTTATCAGAGTTCGTTATAAATAAGTTTTACTGTAAACAGAGCAGACACTTTACACAGGTTATTCCTTTCCTTCATATAAATGCCTTTTCACACAATTGCAGAGTGGACCCAGATCAGACGGCTCCTGTAGATGCCATTTTATCATAGTCTGCTCTATTTGTATATGAAATAATATACAGTCGAGACTGTCATATGTGACCTTCCAAGGGACTTCATGAAAAAGGTCACATATGACAGGGAGTCTCTTAATACAGACCTAGGATATAATACATGACGTATACCGAAACTACATGTACATGTAAGAGATCTACATAAGGGAAAAATAAAACTGTGTACTAATCCAGTCTAATACAATATAATTATGTATCTATTATTTAATAGATTTATACATTTATTATCACAAATAAACGCTAATTTAAAAGTTTAATAAATTAATAAAGTTTTCACTTACCAGAACATTAGTGCATGTACGATACAGTGTACAAATATAGTACACATGTAAGTGCATGCACTAAATTAAATACTTAATGATATAAATATAAACTAGGTGCAGATTACCAAGCATACTTTCGAGTAATGTTGATAGAGACATGTATTATGCACATACTGATTGATATTTATAAAGACCGTTCTGAAATAAAGAGCCCGTAATAATTGCAAACCAAATCGAATTAGTTGCCTTGTTTGTCGTTCTTTAACAATTTTGTCGCTCGAAACCTCCTCCGGCGAATCTTGTATACGACGTACGTAGCCATGTTTGACACGACTGGTTTCCCGAATATTCTGCTCGCGTACATGTATCTGTAGAGCGGAAGTCGGGAACCAGCTAGTTCACGCGTGATTACAATCCCGGGTTTTCCCTACTGTCATTAATATGGTGTGAAAAACCGACGCGCTATGTAAACAAACAAAAAAACTGTGAACAGTGATAATTGAATGTCGTTTAATACAGACCGAAGCCTATGTTTGGTTCGCAAAATCAGGGTCGCTTGTCACGTAAGACAGGGAGTCGTTTAATTCAGACCAAAATTATAGGAAAATACGTTGGGCGGGATGAAACACGGTCACATATGAGAGGGAGTCGCTGAATCCAGGGGGTCGCTAAGGCAGTCTCGACTGTAGATCTGATTCTTCAGTTTTTATCATGGCTAAAATATCATGTATTCGTTTACCATTATACACTTTAATCTAATTTATATTCATGATGTCAATAATTTTTACATTAATATAAAACTGGGAAAGGGTTAATTGTCCAAAATATGATGAGGTGTTATGACTAGTTTGATTTCTTACAGGTGTTATTTCATTAATTCTTCTTTGTAGGCAACATTACCTGAAGACATTGATCAAGCACTTTGATGAAATACTGAGAAAGGTGAGAAACTGTTGCATTACTATCACCAGATTATTTCATGAAAAGGCCTAGATTCCATTAATCTCATAGAAATGTCTTTTCACGCCTTTGCAAACAGAGAAGACCAAATCAGACATTTCTGTAGGAACCACCGTCTATTCAGGATCTGCTCTGTTTTCCTATGAAATGATAATTAAAACTCAGTTAATGAATATTCATGAGGTCATGAATTCTTGTATAAAATTTCTCAAGGTAAAGAATGAAAGACACAAATTCTTTAACCTTTTACTCCATACATACTCCTTTCTATGCCTTTGCAAACAGAATAGATCAGGGTCTGCTCTGTTTGCTTATGATATAATATAGATATGATTCTATAGTTTCTGTCATGGCCAAAATTGTATATGTGCTATTATAACACTTGATCTAATTAATATTCATGATGTAATTATGTCTTACATTAATACTCAAGGAGTGAAGAGTAAAGTTAGAGATGAGTTGAGACTGTACTTTAGATAAATACTTGTACAGGTAAATGATTTAACCTTATCTCATGCTTACTCATTTAACCCTTTCCTCCATAAATACGCCTTTCTACGTCTCTGTAAAAGTCACTTTTTGAAACCATTGTGATATATAGAGCATTTGCTCCTTATGAGCAAATGCTCTATATATCACAATGGTTTCAAAACTGAAAAATTTAAAAAAAAAATCCTTTTCTCTGGTTAATGCTCCTTTTCGGTAGATTTATTCAAGGAGATTGGATCTAAAAATTGCCTCTGAGGGAATGGGTTAAGAAATAATAACATCTTGAATATTTATTAATTGAATATTTGTCATGGTATATAAACAGATGGTTTTTGGCCATGGGAGACAGTGATCGGGAAAGAATTTTGTTCAATGGGACAATGTTCCTTCCGTCATCAAAATCAATGGGACATTTTCAAAACCAATGGGACTTTTAGTAAAAAACTTCACAATATTCGTAAACTTGTTTTTACAAATCAGTTACACAGTCAATAATGATCACATATTATATGACTTGTATTGTAAATGTGATATGCACAAAAAGGTAAAATAAAGAATCAAGATATTTACAATACAAAAGACTCTATTTTACACCAGTTACTTACAATATGCATATATACTCGACAACAAAAAGAAAGAAACATGTTTGACAATCAATATTTAGATTTCAACAAACGTCTGAACTGCTTACACTACAACTTGTATTTTGCACTCATTTCTTAAAATATGTATTGTACCAATTTTAACAACTACAGCAATGTTTATTTACAGTAGTATGTTTAATTTCTACTGAGTACATGCTTGATTTGAAGGAAGATGATCATCTGATTTTGCATGCCTGGTCAGATGAAGTCTTATAATAGTCCGGCATCCTTTAACATAAACATTTTTCTTTTCATTGTCAATGGACAGAAAGGTGCACCATTGCACAAAAATGCCATGAACAAAGCCTAAACCAACGGTCTTATTTTGTCTGTCGGAAGACTAAGCCGATATTTGGGGTTTAGATTTATCGTTTTCTGACTTGGACCATCGTATTTGACTCAGACTAGTGTATGTTGGGGGATCACTGACAGGGTAGTGGGTCCTGCTCGGTACTTTCGTTTTCTCATGAAGGAATCTGAGAGTCAATTTGTCCATTTTAGGAGTCACTTGAGTGAAAGGATTAGCCGTAAAGTTAGTTTGTAAATTTGATCAATACTTCTGAATCGAGGACTAACCTTGTGTTGTTTTTTCTTCTTCAATGTTTAGGTAGCATTATTAATTCATTATTTATAAACTGAAGAAATTCGGTATCAGCCGTGTTACACAGGCGATTTTACGATGAGAAAACCTGCATACAATCTTTAACAAGCGTTTACAATGGTGACGTCACACGCACTTTGCAAGGTTTACGGACTCACAATGAGCGTCTACTGAGCGATATGGTATCAAGCGTCTACCGATCGCATCAAATGATTCATACAATTGGAACACCTCTGACAACTATTTCTGACTGAAAACGACGAGTAGTTACGACTGATGATCTATCCTTCTATTTTGTACCAATTGGGGCCGAAAAAACAGAATGTGACAATGGCGCATACGATGGCAAAATCAATGGGACATTTTAATTTCAATGCGCCAATGGCGCATGCCTTTTGCAACTACTGGGGAGAAAGTGTGGATATAATTTCATAGACAGTGCAGACCCTAATCAGATCACTCTACAATTACCCTTTACTCCATAAATATGTCTTTGTATGCCTGTGCAAACAGTAGATCCAGATCAGACAGCTCATGTAGGAACCATCTAAACAGCGTCTGCTGTTTGATTTTGATATAATATAGATATAAATCTACAGTTTTTGCTATGGCCAACATTCCTGTGTCCATGTACTATTATAACATTTACCGATAATCTTATTAATATTCATTTATGTCTTACATGAATATTCATGGAATAAAGGATTAAAACAGTGATAGGCTATTCATTGATTGGCCATTCAACAGGGAACATTCTACATTGAAAGAGTTAATAATTTGATATAAATTCTTATTGTACAGGCTGATATGCCAGGTTTGTCTACTACCAACACACGTCCTGTGTTTGAGCTTCCCTGGCTGTGGGCAGAGCTTGGTGATAAGGATGGTCTGGCCAGCTGTCTATCAAACTGTGTAGTGTTTTATGAACTGGAAAGGTAACTTCCTTGTTTTGCATGATATTATATATTTTTAATCCAATGGAATTTCTATTGCAAACACTTTTTTAAACCTTTACTCCATGAATACCGGTATGCCTTTCTACGCCTTTGCAAACAGAGTAGACCCAGATGAGATGGCTCGTATAGATGCTGTCTGATCAGTGTCTGCTCTGTTTGTTTATGATATTATACAGATTCTACAGTTTCTGACATGGCCTAACATTTTTTGTGTCCATTTACTATTATAAGAATTAATGTAATTAACTCTTTGCACACTAATGAATTTTTCGTCTGCAATAATTGTCGTCTGCTTCAATTCTTAAAATAAATTTTCTCTCATTTTTTTGCAAAAATATTGTCAAGATCACAAACAGTTTGGATCCTGATGAGACGCCGCATTATGCGGTGTCTCACTTGATCCAAACTGTTTGCATAGGTAATCACATTTTCGCCGATAGCGTGCAAAGAGTTAAATTAATGATGTCATAATTTTTTATATGAATATGCATGGAGTAAAGGAGCTAAGGGTTAATTAAGTGTTCACTCTAAAGAGGTTCTACTGTTAAATGTCATTCTCACAGGATTAGGGTGTATGACCTGGTTGACTTGTGGCAGCGCACAGGTTTTAAAAGAACTGGGATCACTGAGAGACTGATGAAAACTTATGATAACAAGGTGGCCCAGTTGTACACAGACCTGGAACATAAAGGATTATTGGCGGAATCTGAGTCACCTGGTCTTCAGGTATGGTATCCTGTTTAAACAGTTTTTGTGTCACCTGCTGAGTGGCAGTGTGTTACTTAAGGATCACTTTTCCGTCGTCTGTCTGTCCGTCACATTTTTAGCTCGTCTGTTTCGAAGAAATCACGAGCTATTGTCGTAACTCCGGCGTCCGCGTCGTCTAAAATCTTAACATTGACCATAACTCGAAAAGTATAAGAGGTATCAACATGAAACTTCATAGCTTAGTAGATGTCGTTGAGGGGAAGGCCCCTACATAAGAATCATGACTATTGATTTCAAAATTTTGGAGTTATGGCCCTTTATATTTTTTGACAATGACGACAGACGAGCGCTCGCACCCGCTGGCGGTGCTCTTCTTTTTTCTAACACTTCTCCAAGCAGGTGACACATGTGACACACTCTTGTTATTCTTATGAGTTGCTCATGGAACTAGACTATTGTACCATCTTGTTGTTGTTTGTAAGAAGAAGTAAAAGAAAACTATTCTTTTAGTATTGAAGAAGATGACAAGCTATGTAGATTACCATTACCTTGGTGCATTTGTATGCAGTGTCGAAAATGTTTGAGAGGACTTCTGAAAATTCCAATAATGGATGCAGATTAGTAAAAACTGCTCTTACATGATAGAAAACAGTCCATTCCATCTCTTCAAAGTATTGTTCTTTGTCATGTACACACTTTTTCAGCCATTTGATCCAGTCAGAAAATGCTTGTTTATTGTTTGATTTTGGTATAGTACTTGCACACTGATGTAATTGTGTAAGAAATAATAGTACACAGTACAATCCCGCTAATGCGATCACTTAAAAGAGGTATAATTCTGGGTGCTAGATGCAGGTGGTAGCTTAATGCAGGACAAAAGTAATGCAGGGAGCTCTTAGAGGAGCCTTCTTCATTACTTTTGTCCTGCATTAAGCAACCACCTGCTTATAAAAACACCCATGTTTATTCAGTAAGTGGTTGCATTAGAGGGGTTCTACTGTATTATGTATATTTATACCCCCGCAAACAAAGTTTGAGATGGTTATACTGGAATCACCATGATGGCTGGTCAGTTAGGTGGTCAGGTGGTTGGTCGGTCCATTTAACCCATTCCCACTTAGGCTGTTTTAAGACCTAACCTCTTTGATTAAATCTACCAAAAAGGAGCATTAACTAGAGAAAAGGAAATTTTAAGAATTGTGCAGTTTTGAAACCATTGTGATAAATAGAGCATTTGCTCCTGTGGAGCAAATGCTCTATTTATCACAATGGTTTCATAAAGTGACTTTTACAGAAGCGTCAAAAGGCGTCAATATGCGGGAATGGGTTAAACATGGGTAGTTGGTGTCACAAATTCCTCCTTCTATTTGAAAGTTATTGAGTTATTATTATTTGGCATACATAATAATCATGAATAGTAGATGTGTAAGATGCAATTTTCATATATTTAGTGTAGCACATTGCAAAATTATCTCCCCTTGAACTTTGTGTATATTTTGTCATGAAACATGGATAGTTGGGTGTCTCGAACTCCTCCTTCAATTTAAAAGTTATTGAATTTTTATTTAGCATACATAATGACCACGAATAGTAGATGTGCAAGACACAATTTTCATTTGTTTAGCTCCGAGTTATCTCCCCTTGAACTTTGAGTATTTGGTGTCATTTTGTAGAAACCGTAGAGTCAGATCAATAAATAATAATAAAGAATTAGATAATAAAATTTCGAGTTTCTCCAATTTCTAATCTGGACAATTTTTCAAGTTCACAGCTGAATGCAGGTCTACAGTTATGCTGAAAGCTTCTTTGAGTATTACTTTAGACCTACATTCTGTCAAATGTTTTGCTAGATATGCATAGTGATACAGTTTAGAACAAGTCTGAATTATGAACTTTGGAAGGAGTGAACTTTTCCTTTGAGTTATCCTGAAATTAAAATTATCCTGGTTTGAGTTATCAAAGTTCAACTGTATACTTTTATAACATTTTTTTTTACTTCAGATTGGACCACTCTTGAAATCCATCGAACGATTTCTTATGCAGTATGGTTATCATGAAGCAAGAGAAGGTGTGATTCTGAGGCATATTAAAGTATTGGTAAGAGAAAATGTATTTTCGTTTTCAAGTTTATGTAAGTGTTTATATGATCATTTTGAGATATGATTAGAATTTAGAAGTTAAGTATAAAACAAGCATAGTTCTGACTCCAGAGGTATAACACTTGGCACAAACCTGGCACAAACCTGGCACAAAGGTTCAGTATTGTTACGTCCAGCTATGGACGTTGGTTAACGTGAGGGGATAAAATATAAATAAATCGAAACGATATCAATTTAAAATATTCTGGTGATTGTTATTCAGAATTCTCTAGATTCTTCCACAAATAGATACATACGAACTCAAACAACTTATCATACTATGGGCCTAGTAAACACCACACACGGCAAACCTCTTGCAAATAGCTCTTGTAAGTGAATTTATCAATGGATCAAGATCCAATCGATCTGCTTATGTCAATCTCAGTCTTAATGATATAAATCTAGGTGGTGGATCGGTAGCTACAGCACAACGTCAGCGACCAAAGTATTTTATAAATAAGTTGCAAAACCGCGTAATTCGAATAAAGCTTTAAATCTGTAAAATGCCAAGATCTGCATTTATTCTATAGATCAGTCGAAATTCTGTCATAAAATGAAATGCTTTCATCTATGTTCTATTCGTATGCCTTAAAATGCGCACCATTAGAATGTATATTTCTGAAACAGGCTAGCGTAGTTCTTGACCCTAGCTCAACTCCCTCAACTCTCTGATTCTCAGCCAAAAATCCGGCTCTTTTATACTCGCGCTCAGATTTCCAGTCAAAAGTGGTAGGAAACTGACAAAAAGAAGGTTGGAAAAGGTCACGTGATTCGTCCCCGTCAAAACTGACTGGAAACCGTCAAGTTTTGATGGGCTGATCAAGTGGTTGAACAGTCAAATACTGGTTGGTGGTTGGAAATGCTAGGTAACGCGCGTGAAAACATTCAGCCTCCGGTTACATGTGAAGAACTATGTTATACTGTTTGAAAATATTACAAACTAGTTTGATCATGGAATCTCGCCAACAAAATCCCAAAATAAATATGTACCATAGGGAAATAGATATCTTGAGCCTTTCTTTTTGGCATAGCTATGGTAATTCTGTCTGCTTTGAGCGTTATTTCTATAGTAAACAACCCACAATGCATCACTGTAGCAACCAAGATGGCGGACATTATGCTGTAGCATCTCTAATACTAGGCCCTAAAATCGAGTGCATTTCAGCTAAACAAATAAATATGAGGATTAAAACATGCATGTGCCAAGTCAAGTAAGAAAAGATACAGCTTTCTAGCAAGTGAAACTGGAATGACAACACGATGCACAGTGTATTTCATCCTCTGTCTCTGGGGTCAGAAGTCGACGTACATGAGTGCATCGTGGATGCTACAGTATGAACTTTCAGAATACATCTTTGGCCATTGTTTGACAGTATGCCATTAACAATTTCTTTTAATAACATCTCATATTATAACTCATTTGAAAATTTCTGTTAACCCTTGCAGAATTTCAGTTAACCTTTTCCCTGTTTTATGTTTATTACAAATTTCAATACCTACTGAATATTCATGGACAAAATAGTTATAATGAAATATGGAAGGTGGAACATTGTAGCCATTATAGAAAGTAAAGAAACAGCCTTCATCTAATTTCAGATGCGTGAAACCACGTTTATATGAGGGAAAGGGTTAAACCTTGCAGGAGTTTTACTAGAGTTACCCATACTAAAATTCTACAAATGATGGTCATTCATACAGCAATTGGTTGCCAAAGTAACCTGGTTAAAACATTGAACATCCTCTTCTCAGAAATTGCTGGCTAAATTTCAAAATCATTTTGTGCAACTGTTCCTTATTAGACATTCTACTACTCTGCTACTCTCCTTTAAATAATTATACCATTATACCCCCCACAACGAAGTTTTTTGGGGGGGGTATACTGGAATCAGGTTGTCCGTCTGTCCGTCCGTCTGTCCGTCCGCACTCACCAAAGGGTAGTTGTGTGACTTTTTCTAACTAGTCGCACAAGTAAAATCATTAACCTGGCCATCACTTGTGACATTAACCTGGCCATTTCTTGTGACATTAACCTGGCCAGTTGTGGGACATAGGGTTAGGGTTAGGGTTAGCTTCCAGATCATTCTATTCCAAAGTTAGAGCCAAAAATAGTTTTACTTGTGGGACTAGTCCCACAAGAAAAGATCAAAGGAAAAAGTCACACAACTACCCATCCGTTAGGATGTCCGGCCGTCTGTCCGTCCGTGGACACAATTTTGTCCGGCCTTCTTCTTCTGCAGTTTTGTTTCAATTTTGTTGAAAGTTCATATATAGCCATATGACCATATAAACCTGTGCACAGCATATTTCCGTTATGATCGGACAAGTACTTCAGGAGTTATCTCCCCTTTTTAGTCCCCTACCAATGTTTTCTGGTTTTCTGGACTTTTTATGGAAGTGACTCAAGATATCAACTCAATATTTAGTACAAGGCTAAATCTAGATAAGTTACAGCTTATGATACAATCTCAGCCCGGTTGAATAATTATTTCCAGAGTTATTGCCCTTGAACTTTAATTTTTTTCTTCAAATTTGGGATTTTCCAGACTTTTTTTTGGAAGTGGTTGCAGATATTAACTTTATATTTGGCATAAAGCTAACTCTAGATGAATTACAGCTTAATTCCCAATCTCAGTCTGGTTGAATAATTTTTGCCAGAGTTACGGCCCTTGAACTTCAATTTTTGGTCAAATTTTCAATTTTCTGGTCTTTCTTTGGAAGTGGTTGGAGATATTAACTTCATATTTGCAATAAAGCTAAATCTAGAAGTGGTACAGCTTAAGTTCAAATATGGGTCTGGTTGAATAATATTTGTCAGAGTTATTGTCCTTGAACTTAATGTTTTTCTGAAAAGGTACCTAGTTTTAGAACTTTGGATTTGACAAAAACCTCATGAAACGGTCTTGTTTCTCTGAATTAGTCTTCATTTTTATTACATAAATTAGGTTGGGGCATGTATTGTTTTTAAATCTCTTCATGTTTCTGTATGTACATATGTTCAGATTGATGATAGGTGTTCGGACAAGCAGACAGGTGGGGGGTATTCGTTAGCCTTTGGCTTACAGTTCTAGTTACATGTAGCTTTGACCCTTTGCCTGTTCAATATTCATGTAAGAAAAAATGTCATCATGATTATTTGTTAGCTTAATTTTTATAATGTAAGCTTTTCAAGCAAAGACCTATGATAACACATAGATAAGAAACTACTGTATAACGCTAGGAGAACTTTATTCTGATAGGTGGTTTGGGTCTTTGCATAAAACTTTTTTGTTTGTGAACAGATTTAAACAATCCAGGTATCATATTGTAGCTTTATAGTTGCACTACACAATGATATGCTTATATTTCCCGAGTTTTTCTTACCATCCGAGATATTTGCAAACGTGACTTTGTTTGATTTTGTACACGCTAAAATCATACCTTATTTCAGCACGTGGCAAACTCTTATATTTTATAAACTACTGAAAAACAAAAGTTTTATCTGTGATAAAAATTGTATTAATAGTATTTATAATCATTTTCCAATTAAAATATACCATATTATTTTGAAGAAAGTATGCAAATCTTTAGAAATCTTGATTTTTAATTGCAAACTAAGGTAATTTTCATCAAAATAAGTAGATTGCAATTCAGACAGGTGGGTTGGGTCTTTGCACAAAACTTTTTTGTTTGTGGACCGATTTTAACGACCAAGGTACCATATTGTAGCTGAATAATTGTTCTACACAATGATATGCTTATATTTCCTGAGCCTTTCTTACAAAGATCTAAAGAGATATTTGCAAACGTGACTTTGCGTGATTTGGTACATTTGCCGCGAGACTTGGTGAGATTTGTCTAAGTTTCTTATCTGTGTGTTATCATAGGTCTTTGTTTCAAGGGAATTTTTGGTTTGACAAAAATTGTAGATTTTTATCATTTAACAAGCAAACAAAGCAGACCCAGATCAGACTGCTCCTGTAGGTACTGGCTGATCTGGGTCTTCTCTGTTTGCAAATGCGTAAAAAGGCATTTATATGAGGGAAAGGGTTAACCAAAAACATTGCCAACAGTGGTAGGACTATAAACCCTCTTAAAGTACAGTCAAATCTCACAAGAAATAATCTTGTAACAAGATTATTTCATATTTACACGTAGGTAATTCATGCTGAATTCTGGTTGCCATGGGTTCAACTTCAACTATCTCAAAGTAATATTTGGTAACCTTTGAAATTTGAAATAACCAGAGCAAATTGTAGGTCACAAACCAAATGTGTTCTGTGTTAACAAAACTTTTGTAGCTGCAAATTCTTTACTATTACATCTATAATATTGATGAAAGAAATAAATAGATTAATTCTTATATAAATATTAGTTTTAATATGGACACACAAAGTATATGCATATTATATCATAAGCAAATAGAGCAGAGCTCCTAGAGGAGCTGTCTGATCTGTGTCTACTTTGTTTGCAAAGGCATAGAAAGTAGGGATGGAGAATCGGACCAAAATCATAATCGATTATCGAATTGAATCGAACATTTATTATCGATTAAAAATCGAAAATTAATCGAAAATACTTTCAGAGATTCTGTGCATGTAAAACTTGATGTAACAAGCTAATACCTAACTAAGCTTTTGTGTCAACCAAACAGTATGCTGTGACCATTTATTAGAATCATCTCGAAGAGACGATTTTAATGAATGGTCACATAATACAGCTTGGTAGAGGCTTATTATAAAGGTAAAATACTCCATACAGTTATATTCCCATTAAAACGCTCATGAAAATTACTGATGCTGCTGTACAGATTATACAGTCAGTAATCGATTATGACAAAATTACTATCGATAGTAAATCGAAAATACTTTTTCGATCAATCATCGATTATAATCGATTATCGGAACAACACTAATAGAAAGGCATATTTATGAAGTAAAGGGTTAAAAAGAGTAGACCCAGATCAGACAGTAGGAGCCATCTGATCAGGGTCTACTCTGTTTGCTTATGATGTAAGATCTAATAATTCTGTAGTTGCTGTCATGATGAAAATGTCCTTTGCTTTTAGTGCTGTTATAAAATTTCAGTTAATATTCATGATGTCATTTCTTGCATGAATATTCATAGAGTAAAGGGTTAAACAATATAAATATAGTCATGGTAAT
This sequence comes from Azorinus chamasolen, assembly GCA_963576725.1. Taxonomy (NCBI): domain Eukaryota; kingdom Metazoa; phylum Mollusca; class Bivalvia; order Cardiida; family Solecurtidae; genus Azorinus; species Azorinus chamasolen. The sequence goes on along the minus strand of OY755235.1, from coordinate 25,894,798 downwards.
GTCATAATTCAGTGTGTTCTGATGAGTTTAGCAACAGAGGAAACTATTAAAAGATTCCTGCTGAGTTTCTCGCCAATGTTCCTACTTGACTAGACATTTTCTTTGATAAATATTGAACTTAAATTTTATATTGAGGTAGAAATATAGATTAAAATCAGCATTTTTGCAAGAACTGTAGCTCTGTTTAAATTACCCTGATTGGTAATTACCCTAAGTGAACAATCAGACAAACTTACACAAATAGTACAGACCCTGATCAATTGGCTCCTGAAAGAGCAATTAGATCAGGGTCTGTACCAGGGTATCAGGGTCTTACATTCTCTGCTTCTATATCAGTTTAATTTAACCCATTCCCCCATAGGCTATTTTAGACCCAACCTCTTTGAATTAATCTACCGAAAAGGAGCATTATCTAGAGAAAAGGAAAATGTTAGAATTGTGTAGTGTTGAAACCATAGGAGCAAATGCTCTATTTATCACAATGGTTTCAAGTAGTGACTATTACAGAGGCGTAGAAAGGCGTATTTATGGAGGAAAGGGTTAAAGATATCAAAATGGTACTAAATTAAATTATTTAGCCATACAAACTGGTGGAGATGGAGATTAGGTGTCTGAAAACTTGGGGTATATAGGGTATCAATATTGCCATCAGTCAAAATTTGTTGTTGTCTGAAGGTTCTTGATTCATGAATATTCATAAATAATGACATCATGAATATTAATTAACTGTCAGAATCCTGTGAGGAAGGAAACTTTTGGCAATGCCAGAAACTGTAGAATCAGATGTATGTTCTTGTATAAGCAAACAGAGATGACCTTGATCAGAGGGTTTCTACAGGAGCTGTCTGATCGGGGTCTTCCACTGTTTGCAAAGGCATTAAAAGGTGTATGTATGGCATAAAAGGTAAAGGGTTTATAAAAATGGCAGCTACTGGTTTGTATTATGTGATGGGTCTTTGTTTTGCTGCTATAGACAGAAGGATTGCGTCATGGTGTGGTAAAATCAAAAGTGGAATTTGAAGAAGACATGTACTACTGCAAGTACCGGCTAGCCTGTCTGAAATGTGAGCTTTACAAAAAACAGGAGGAAGGAATGACCCTGCACAGGGAGCTGAAAGAACACATAGAGAGGTAACCAGACTGTAGAATATTATGCTATAGGGTTGAACTAATAGTTATACCACATGAAAAAAGAAAGTAACAAGAAATATCTTTTAAAAAGATATTCAGCGGCATTCAAATATTGACATAATGTACAAAACAATAATGATATTAAATCTCTGCCAACTTAATTTCAATGTTTCGAGATTCTGTTAGTACAGGGAACTAGATCTATGAAGGGTTGCTTGTAATTATACTAGCAGAGAAGCATGCAATGGAAATGACTTGGAGTAGAATAAGCAATTATGGAAAAAATCAAGTTACTTTTATAGGAAATCACTATTAAAATGTACAATGTCAAAGTATTTTTTTAAAACTATCTGAAGTTAGTTCTTCATTTTACCTATTATAAAAATTTACTTGAAAGCATGTATATTTATATTGATATGAAGATAACTAATTGAATACACTTTAAATAAAGCATACAGAATTTAGTTTTTGTTTGTGCAGAGGCTGTAATTACTTAAAGAAAGGTATTTATCTATAGCCTGGATCAACGCATTAATTGACGTGTGTGCATCATCATTAGTGACACCATTAACTGAATATACATATATTTTTAAAACAATATAAAGTTAGCTATCTCAACCTACTACTCGATCCAAAGCGCCAGGTGATAGAGCCGTAACACTAGCCTTCAGTAAGTAGCTTTATATCACAGAGAGCGAATAACCAGAGCCTTAATTGGTGCTGTGGTCGGGGATAGTAATTAATACTATTAATGCCACTACTCTAATATACTAAACAACATTTCTTCTTTATTTCCTATAGCATTGCCTGTGAATTATGGTGGTTTCGGCAAACTACCTGTTCGTCAAAGTGGATGTGATCAAATGTGGTATTAAATTGATAGCAAAATGATAATAAATGTTTAATAGTGGTTTTGGCAAACTGGCAATAATGCTCAGCAATCATTACCATGAGGTGATAAGTACGATAATGGGTTAGGAACTGATATAAAGTATGACACACCAAAAATTGAATAGTCAAAATTGATCCACACCTTTTGAGGATAATAGATCTATATAGTTTTATTCAGTAATATTGTTTATGTATTATATACTCTAGTTTTGATAATGACCAAAGTAATAAATAATTCATATTGTTTTACAGGTCATGGTAATAAACAACTATGTGACTACAGTATTGTACATGTATTTGAATCCACCAAAAGTTGAACTAAACAACATTTTGACTGAAAACAAAAAGCATAAAGTGAGTGGCAAACAGTTTGGACCAAGACTAAAATCAAAATTGAATGGGATAGTAAATCATTAGTAATGTGTTATGTGGTCTGGGGCTGTTTTAATGACTAAACAATGTGACTATAGTATTTGAAAGCACCTCTTTATCACTCATTGTACCCAAGGTTGAGTAAGTGTGAATATTTCACCTGCTTAGCTAATATCCTGATCTGTATAAACCAAAAAAAATGGACCACATATCAGTATTTAACCTATAGATAGTTATTTAATGATTTTGATTATTCAATTTTTGCTTTTTAATACAAATTTTCAATTTTTGCCGAAACGTCCTAGGCCGAATAAATAGATGGCCAAAACGTCCTGGTTCGAAACATCCGGGGCGAAACTTCCTATGCCGAAACGTCCTACATTCAGTTTGGCCATGTGTAGAGGCATTATAAAAAGGCTGTATGCCAGTCAAGGGATTAACTAATGAAAATACGGTTTACTAGAAAATACTAGTAGGTCATACGCAAATTACGATGTAACATAGTTTCTGATTGGTGGAAAACTAGAACAAAAGTGAAAATAGACAGCTAACCGCTGAAAAAAATCAATCAGTTTGTCATGTTCACCTGATTATGAAATCTGATTATGGTTTCAACTAATACCAAAATTCTTGTGTACATAATTATGCCGTCATAAAAAAAAAGGTAGTGAATATGTATAATGTCATTATTTCTTACATGAGTTTTGAACAGAGAAAGGATTAAACCCTGATGTCCTTTTGAATATTTAGCGCTCAGACTGTTAACCCTTCTCTTGCTGAATTTTAAAATGCATTTCTTCTTCTTTACCAATACCCTGTTGTATAATTACATATATCTTTTTTTCACTGTCTACAATTATGTCTCTGTGCAATCACTGCTGTGGAGTGCACTGGTTGCACAATCAATTTGTAAATAGTTCAGACGAGACAGCTCCTGTAGGAGCTGTCTCATCTGGGTCTTCACTATTTACAGGTAGGTATATTGACATGAACAGCAAGCGAAGAGTTAATGTATAGCACTCATTATGGGCGAGGATAAGATCAATTCCATTTATCTTTTGAATACTTATTTTACAAAGTTGAATTGCTCACCAGTATTTAACCCTTTCCACCATAAATATTCATGTTAGAAATAGAGGATCTGTTGCAAGTTGTCTTTTAAGATCACATGTTCCTAAATGACATAACCAAACAGTGTAAATCTAGATCTATTTTCACCCTTTATATGACATGTAAACATCTGTTTTCCCCCAGTTTGACGTCATATATGACGTATGACGTCATATATATTATGTCTCCCTCCCTTTAAGGGAGGGAGACATATTGATGTTGTGCTTTCTGTCTGTCCGTCTGTCTGTCTGTCTGTCTGTCTGTCTGTCTGTCTGTCTGTCTGTCTGTCTGTCTGTCTGTCTGTCTGTCTGTCTGTCTGTCTGTCTGTCTGTCTGTCTGTCTGTCTGTCTGTCTGTTAAAATTCTTGTGCAGCTAAATCATGTTCAGGTCCTCTACAAAAGTTATATAAATTATGGCCCCAGGGTCAAAATTGGCCCCGCCCCAGGGGTGGGCAGTTTTCAATAGAAACAAATAGTGAAATCTTTGAAAATCTTCTCCTCTGAAACTCGAAGATTCTCAGCTTTCATATTTGGCACATAGCATCATGTTCAGGTCCTCTACAAAAGTTATATTATTTATGGCCCCAGGGTCAAAATTGGCCCCGCCCAGGGGTGGGCAGTTTTCAATAGAAACAAATAGTGAAATCTTTGAAAATCTTCTTGTCTGAGACTGGAAGGTTCTCAGCTTTCATATTTGGCACAGAGCATCATGTTCAGGTCCTCTACAAAAGTTATATAAATTATGGCCCCGGGGTTAAAAATTGGCCCCGCCCCAGGGGTGGGCAGTTTTCAATAGAAACAAATAGTGAAATCTTTGAAAATCTTCTTCTCTGAAACTGGAAGGCTCTCAGCTCTCATATTTGGCACATAGCATCATGTTCAGGTCCTCTACAAAAGTTATGTAAATTATGGGCCCTGGGGTCAAAATTGGCCCCGCCCCAGGGTAGGGCAGTTTTCAATAGAAACAAATAGTGAAATCCTTGAAAATCTTTTCTTCTGAAACTGGAAGGTTCTCAGCTTTCATATTTGGCACATAACATCATGTTCAGGTCTTCTACAGAAGTTATATAAAGTATGGCCCCGGGGTCAAAATTGGCCCCGCCCCAGGGGTGGGCAGTTTTCAATAGAAACAAATAGTGAAATCTTTGAAAATCTTCTTCTCTGAAACTGGAAGGCTCTCAGCTTTCATATTTGGCACAGAGCATCATGTTCAGGTCCTCTACAAAAGTTATATAAATTATGACCCTGGGGTCAAATTGGCCCTGCCACAGGGGTAGTAGACAGTTTTCAATAGAAACATATTGAGAAAACTTTGAAAATCTTCTCTGAAACTGGAAGGTTAATCTCAGCTTTCATATTTGGCTCATAGCATCATGTTCAGGTCCCCTACAAGTTTTTCTAAATTATTCCCCTGGGGTCAAAATTGGCCCGCCCCAGGGCCGGCTAGTTCTCTATAGAAACATATAGTGAAAACTTTGAAAATCTTCTCCTCTGATTGTCTGGTGAGCGCTTCAGGGCCATTCTGGCCCTCTTGTTTGCTTACCAGTGAACTGGGTCGTGTAATATATGGGCAGCGGGCAAATTAAGCCTGTACGGTCTAATGCAGCATCGCGTGTCTCAGTCAGTCTCGATTTGTCCGATGTGATTCCTTTGCCATTGCAGCCGATGGGATATGTTGCAGGAACAGTATACGGGATACCTTCTTTAGCTCTACTTTGGCTGGGCTTTTTGGGTTCCCATAATAAGACATTTTATTCTGTAATTAAACTTTGGATATACCCAATTACAACTCTATTAAAATATGATACGCTGTGTACTCCCTCATTGCCATAGCGGGTCGAATAGTGTTTGACTGGAGGGGTTGCATAGTGCGCGTATATAACAGTTGTGTATTTGTATTGCTTAGTTTATATGCATGAACTTCAAACTGATCTGTTCTGTTACCCAATTTTCCGGCAATATTTTATGTGCAGTGTTGTATGTTAAACGAATGTACCAAAGTCTGTTGAGTCTGGGTCAAAATTATGGGACGTACTGGCACTGTGCATAGAATGTTGCATTCAAGTTTTGTTTTTTATACCCCCCTTTTGAAAAAATGGGGGTATATTGCTTTGCACATGTCGGTCGGTCGGTCGGTCGGTCGGTCGGTCTGTCGGTCGGTCGGTCGGTCGGTAGATCGATGGTTTCCGAACGATAACTAACAAACGACTTGGCCTAGAATCTTCAAACTTGCTGTGGTGGTTGGTCATGACAAGTAGATGACCCCTATTGTTTTTGAGGTCACTAGGTCAAAGGTCAAGGTCACCATGACCTAAAATGGTGAAATAGTTTCCGATCAATAACTGCTCAAGGGTTTGGCTTGGGATCTTCAAACTTGCTGTGGTGGTTGTCAGGACAACTGGATGACCCCTATTGATTTTGAGGTCACTAGGTCAAAGGTCAAGGTCACAATGACCTTAAATGGTTAAATGGTTTCCGATCAATAACTGCTCAAGGGTTTAGTTTAGAATCTTCAAACTTGCTGTGGTAGTTGGTCATGACCACTGGATGACCCCTATTGATTTTGAGGTCACTAGGTCAAAGGTCAAGGTCACCATGACCTTAAAGGGTGAAATGGTTTGCGATCAATAACTGCTCAAGGGTTTGGCCTAGGATCTTCAAATTTGCTGTGGTGGTTGGTAATGACCACTAGATGACCCCTTTTGTTTTTTAGGTCACTAGGTCAAAGGTCAAGGTCACCATGCTCTTAACTGGTGAAATGGTTTGCGATCAATAACTGCTCAAGGGTTTGGCTTAGAATCTTCAAACTTGCTGCGGTAGTTGGTCATGACAACTGGATGACCCCTATTGTATTTGAGGTCACTAGGTCAAAGGTCAAGGTCACCATGACCTTAACTTGTAAAATGGATTCTGATCAATAACTGCTCAAGGGTTTGGCTTAGGATCTTCAAATTTGCTTAGGTGGTTGGTCATGACAACTAGATGAGCCCTATTGTTTTTTAGGTCACTAGGTCAAAGGTCAAGGTCACCATGACCTTAACTGGTGAAATGGTTTGCGATCAATAACTGCTCAAGGGTTTGGCTTAGGATCTTCAAACTTGCTGTGGTAGTTGGTCATGACCAATAGATAACCCCTATTATTTTTGAGGTCACTAGGTCAAAGGTCAAGGTCACCATGACCTTAACTGGTGAAATGGTTTGCAATCAATAACTGCTCAAGGGTTTGGCTTAGGATCTTCAAACTTGCTGTGGTGGTTGGTCATGACAACTAGATGACCCCTATTGATTTTGAGGTCACTAGGTCAAAGGTCAAGGTCATCATGACCTTAACTGATGAAATGGTTTCCAATTAATAACTGCTCAATGGTTTGGTTCGGGATCTTCAAACTTGCTGTGGTAGTTGGTTGTGACCACAAGATGACCCCTATAGTTGTTGAGGTCACTAGGTCAAAGGTCAAGGTCACCATGACCTTAATATGTGAAATGTTTTCAGATCAATAAATGATCAGTGGTTTGGCTTAGGATGTTCAAAGTTGCTGTGGTGATTAGTCATGACCGCTAGATGACCTCTATAGTTGAGGTCACTAGATCAATGGTCAGGGTGTCTGGGGGGTATACATGTTTTACAAACATCTCTTGTTATAATCTGAGTGCGTTGACACACTATAATAGAACATAATACGACACAGACAGATAAACTTACGGAAAAGATGTAGCTTATTTACCAATGTCCTAAATAAATTCTATTTTATTATTATTCTTATCTATATATAAGTATTAAATATATTTTATTTTAAATGTTCTGTAATTTACGCATTATTGTACAGAAAATGTATCTTTGTGAAGTGCTTTTGAACGCACATATCCTGTATGAAAAGAGCGCTATATAAATGTGGTATAATAATAATAATAATGTCTACAAAAGTTTACAGATAACCAATCTATATGTGATGCACAACCAATCTATATGTATCTATAAGTGATGCACAACCAATCTATATCTATATGTGAAATCTATATGTGAATGTGGTCATGTGATTTTGAATTAAGCTTGATTATCATAATAGTTGTTAAAACGCAATTCTTGGTTGCAACGTTCACTACTCTTATGGGTGCGGGGGCGGGGTACCGGGGGGAGACATGTGTTTTTCTCAAAAACAAACTCTAGTTCTAAAGTGTTCATACACATGTTAGTGATAAGAGAATCTTAACCGGTTGTTCTAACCCTGAGATAAGAGAAGTTATGTGAGAAATAGTGATGTCATGAATTTTAATTAGAATTATTTGTTACATGGAAACAGGAATTCTTGGCCATGGCAGAAACTGTAGAATCATATCTATATTATATCACAAGCAAACAGCACTCCCTGATCAGATGGCTGATATAGGAGCCATCTTATCTGGGCCTGCTCTGTTCGCAATGGCGTAGAAAGGCGTATTTATGGAGTAAAGGGGTAATAGAAGAGTCCACTTTACCATTGGATTGACAAACAGTGTTGATCATGATCATAGGGCTCCTTAACCCATTCCGCATATTGACGCCTTTTGATGCTTCTGTAAAAGTCACTTTGTGAAACCATTGTGATAAATAGAGCATTTGCTCCACAGGAGCAAATGCTCTATTTATCACAATGGTTTCTATACTAAACAGTTTCCTTTTCTCTAGTAAATGCTCCTTTTCGGTATAGAGTTAATCAAGCAGGTTGGATCTAAAAATAGCCTATGCGGGAATGGGTTAAGGAGCAAATGCCAGTTACAAATATAAATGTTTACCCACATTCATAGGGTGTGCAAAACATAGCGTCAAGGTCACATGACAAGGTCTAAGTCACTTTTAATAAAGCTGCTTCTTGATTTTCTTGTACAGCCAAGATGAACTGACAGCACTTATGAAGACAAGACTTGGGTATGCATGCCATGGATTGTCTGTGGGCTATATGTACTTGGCAGATTATGACAAGGTAGGAAGTTCTATAGAATAATTCCGAGAGATGCAGTGTTTTGAATTATACAGTAAATTATACAATAGCCACTAAACAGAAGTATAATTCTGGGTCTTTATGGCAGATGGTAGCTAAATGCAGGACGAACATTTTGTGCATTACTTACATATTGCAGTAAGCAGGCACCTACATTAAATGATACCATTTTTTTTTAACCCTTTCTGTGTTCAATGTTTATTCCAAATTTCAATATCTGCTGAATATTCATGGACAAAATAGTTATAATGAAATGTGGAAGAATGAACATTGTAGCCATATGAGAAAAGTAAAGAAACGGATCTGTCAAATTCCATTAGCAAACAGAGCAGACCCTGATCAGATGGCTCCTATAGGAGCCGTCTGATCTGGGTCTACTCTGATTGCAAATGTTTGAAAACGCGTTTAAATGAGGGAAAGGGTTAATTAGTAAATAGACCCTATAGAAAGGTTCTCCTGAATATAGGTACATGTTTGTATTATATTAAAATGGTTTTTGTCCTTACTCAACCCTTTCCCTGTTCAATATTCATGTAAGAAATACTGACATCATGAATATTTATTAGCAGAATTTCTATACTGGCATATGCTCACAGAATATTTTGGCTAAGGCAGAAACTATAGAATCAGATCTATACTATACCATAAGCAAACAGGCAGACCCTGATCAGATGGCTCCTATAGGAGGCATCTGATCTGGGTCTACTCTGTTTGCAAATGCATGAAAAGTGTTTGTATGAGGGAAAGGGTTAAGCAAATGTCTGCTTGTTTATTCATTATGTGGTCACCATAGACAGATCCAAGTGTGTTTGATTATCCCACATTGTTTTGCCTTCTGCAAACAGAGTAGACCCAGATAACAGCTTCACACTTGTTTTATATTCATGGAAGAAAAGATTGATCATGGATATCAATTAGCAGTAATATTTTGTAATGGCATGTATGCACAGGATGTGTTGGTATTGGTAGAAACAGTAGAATCAGATTTATATTATGAGCAGACCCAGATTAGACGGCTCCTATAGGAGCCGTCTGATCTGGGTCTACTGTTTTTGCAAATGCGTGAAAATGTATTTATATGAAGGAAAGGGTTAAGTATTAAGTCTGATATATGGGAACTCTTATCAGTTTATTCCAGTAGTACCGATAGCTCAAAAGTACTGCAAAAGTTCAGAGCAACAGATAAATGTACATATTCAAATATTAACCCTTCGCTTACTGAATTTTAAAATACATATCTCCTTCTTTACCCATGTCCTGTTGTATAATTACATATATCTTCACTGTGTACAAGTAATTTGCTGTGCAATCACTGCTGTGGAGTGCACTGGTTGTACAATCAACTTGTAAATAGTGCAGACCCTGATGAGACAGCTCCTGCAGGAGCTGTCTCATCTGGGTCTTCACTATTTACAGGTAGGTATATTGACGTGAATAGCAAGCGAAGGGTTAAAATTGTAATTTCTCCACCAAACCCAATGTTGTGACCACTCTTTAGAATTGACACAAAGAGACGATTCTAAAGAGTTGTCACAACATAGGATTTGGTGAAGAAATAAATAAACTATTCTTGAAAATGATTGAACTCTGGGCTTCTGTAAAGTTTAGTCATTGTTGCTTGAAACTTTATTCGTATGTAGCTATAAATTGCATTTACTGTGTTAACACTATGTGCAGATTTGTCATAACCTTTGCAGACAGTTTGGATCGAGATGAAAAGACTAGTTACAGTACCTCTCATTGGAATAAAACATATCTGACAATCTTACACTAGAAAGAAGTTGATTGTACATTTAAAATGGGAGTTTAGGATAATTTTTGCAGAAGAAAATTTGGTAAACCCTTTACTTGATAGAGACACTTTTTGATGTTTTTGCAGACAGAGCAGATCCTGATTAGCCAGCTCATACTGCAGCTGTCTGTTCTGGGTCTACTCTGTTGTTTATAGAATAATATAGATCTGATTCTACAGTTTCTGCCATGGCCAGAAATTCTTTTGTAATTATAAAATATCATGTCATTAATACTCACGATGTCATTATTTCTTAGATGAATATTCATCAGATAAGGGGTTAACCTTTTCCTCCATGAATGTGTAATAGGGTGCATTTCTCGAGTAAACATTTGGTAGACTCTGACCGGAAGTTATATTAACTTCCGGGAGTGATCTCCCTTTTGTTTACTTGTATTCGTTTTTCAACGGTAAGTCTATCACTTGATTATTTTGATATTTATCGTGTTTTACACATCAATTCATTGAAATTTTAGTGTTCCTTGTATTTTTCCGCCATTTCATGTCATCTAGTAACAGTAGTTTTACAGCCCGTGTTTTCATTCTATTAACCGCGACTGTGTGTATGACAAATTAGCAAAAAGACCTTTTTCACGAGATCGCTCAGAGACGAGTTGTATTGTTTATCAAACAATTATTAAAATCACTTAATCAGTAACGTATCTAGACAGATGAGAAGAAGATAAAAGTTTTGAATCGCTCTGCCCTTAGCAGGTAAGTTATTTAAAGTATATTGACAGTCAGACCAATTGGTTCTATTATAGATTGGTTCTAATATAGATCTTAATGACATTAAATTCAGTTTATCAAACGGGACACTAGATGACATTCCAACTAGTAAAGATGTATCATGTTACAGTTTAATCTTTATGTTGTCATTTCTGAATAGCTTTCTACCGTACATATAATAATATATAATAATAATAATATATAATAATAATAATATGTATTTGTGGATAATGTTCATTTGGTAAATGTCTTTCATTGTTTATTTCAGAGTGATTATTTCAAGTAACTTTCAAGCATCTTTAAAGGATATTTCAAATACATATCAGGAAAATAATAATTCAATAATCCATGAACATATACTTATTGATGAACATATATATTTATTCATGTACATATTCGTGTATATGAAACATAGATGTCTGCAACTGTAATTACAATAATAAAAGAAGATTAATAAACATTATATCTAGTCATTATCTGCTGGTCCGAACATTAACTAAATCTGCCTGGCATAAAAGTTGGGCGCCAAATGTAACCTACCTGGCTTTTATGCCAGGCAGATTTAGTTAAAGTTCGGACCAGCAGATAATGACTAGATATAATGTTTATTAATCTTCTTTTATTATTGTAATTACAGTTGCAGACATCTATGTTTCATATACACGAATATGTACATGAATAAATATATATGTTCATCAATAAGTATATGTTCATGGATTATTGAATTATTATTTTCCTGATATGTATTTGAAATATCCTTTAAAGATGCTTGAAAGTTACTTGAAATAATCACTCTGAAATAAACAATGAAAGACATTTACCAAATGAACATTATCCACAAATACATATTATTATTATTATATATTATTATTATTATATATTATTATATGTACGGTAGAAAGCTATTCAGAAATGACAACATAAAGATTAAACTGTAACATGATACATCTTTACTAGTTGGAATGTCATCTAGTGTCCCGTTTGATAAACTGAATTTAATGTCATTAAGATCTATATTAGAACCAATCTATAATAGAACCAATTGGTCTGACTGTCAATATACTTTAAATAACTTACCTGCTAAGGGCAGAGCGATTCAAAACTTTTATCTTCTTCTCATCTGTCTAGATACGTTACTGATTAAGTGATTTTAATAATTGTTTGATAAACAATACAACTCGTCTCTGAGCGATCTCGTGAAAAAGGTCTTTTTGCTAATTTGTCATACACACAGTCGCGGTTAATAGAATGAAAACACGGGCTGTAAAACTACTGTTACTAGATGACATGAAATGGCGGAAAAATACAAGGAACACTAAAATTTCAATGAATTGATGTGTAAAACACGATAAATATCAAAATAATCAAGTGATAGACTTACCGTTGAAAAACGAATACAAGTAAACAAAAGGGAGATCACTCCCGGAAGTTAATATAACTTCCGGTCAGAGTCTACCAAATGTTTACTCGAGAAATGCACCCTATTACAAATATTTATGTAAAAAATAATTGAATCATGAATATTAATTAGATTAAGTTTTATAATTGCACATGAACACATGAAATTTCGACAATTGTAGAAACTATGGAATTCGATGCATATTATTCCATAAGCCAACAAAGCAGACCCTGATCAGACCTTCTGATCTGGGTCTACTCTGTTTGCAATGGCGTAGAAAGCGTATTTATGGAGTAAAGTGTTAAAGAACGGCTCTGTTGTTGCTGTTCTTAGCCTGGATAAACACTGCTACAACAATTCCAGTGATTAGGTTACCATTTGATTTCAGGTTATAGAATATTGTCAGCAGTCGATAGACTGGCACAATCAGACAGAAGATCCTGAGATGCCCAGTCATATAGCAGGGTCATATACCAATATTGGAACAGCCTTCATGTTCAAAGGCCAGTGTGAGACGGCACTCACATACTTTGACAAGACCATAAAGGTACTGTCAACCCGTTCCCTTTCAATATTTAGTCCAAATTTTCAATACCTAGACAAAGTAGAAACTAAAGAAACAGATCTATCAACTTTCATTACCACACAGAGCAGACCCTGATCAGACAGCCTTTTCAGGAGCCATCTAATATGAGTCTACTCTGTTTGCAATTGCATGAAAAGACGTTTATATGAAGGTCTATCTATCAGGTATATAACATATCAGTATACGGCGTCAGCCAGTTCTCTATTTAGAATGCCACATTTAATTTGATTTTAAACCACAAAGCCATCAGTTTGATGGACCTTAAGTCCTTTAAATGCTTGAAACAAGTTAACTGGGATTTGAAAACAATGCAGACCCAGATCAGAGAGCTTTTAGAGGAACCCCCGGTCAGGGTCAGCACTGTTTGTCATTCATTTTAAGAAACTTTTGTACATCCCAACTAAATAGAACATTAACCTTCTCCTGTTGGCATATTCATGTAAAAGCTATAAAATCATGAATATTTCAGTTGATAAGTTTAGTTTGGATGGACCGATTTAGATCAAACTTGGCATGTAGGTAGTTGACATGAAGACCTAGCTTAGGAATATGTTTGGAGGTTCTCATGTCAAGGTCAGTGTTTTTAAAAATAGAAAAATGGTTTCCAGTCAATAACTTAAGTTTGGATAGACCAATGTTGACCAATCTTTGTATTTTGCAAACTTACATGCTGACCTAGCTTAGACTTGTATTTTGGTTTTTTTTGGTCAAGGTCACTGTTACTAAAATTAGAAAAATGTTTTCCAGTCAATAACTTAAGTTTGGATTGACCAATTTTGACCAAACTTTGTATTTAGCAAGCTTTTGTGAAGACCTAGCTTGGGGTTGTATTTTTGGGTTCTTGGGTCAAGGTCAAGGACACAGTTACTAAAAACAGAAATACAGTTCCCTGTCAATGCATACATATGTATAGGGCTTCATGCACACTGCATTCATTTCTTCCATTAACTCATACGCAATATAATGCCAAGTTGCCAATATTCCCAAATTTGTCGACTGTTGATAAAATAATTTGATAAAACTTTGATAACCTTTTTTATGGCATCTTGTTTTAATATATGTCATCAGGGTGCAATTTCCATGATAAATAAGGATAGTTTCATGTTAACATCAGTTTTCATGAGAAAAAAATGACAATTTCAAACCATTAGTACTTTTATGTTAAACAAAAACTATTTTCAGATCTATGATGATTACTACCTTGGGGAGACACCTCCGGTGATTGGTGAACTTTTTACCAACAAGGGCTTGTGTCTAAGAAGGCTTGATCGATTAGATGAAGCAGAAAAAATGTATCAAAAGTAATGCATTAACTATAAAATGTATTTTGAACTGTTTCATTGGTATCAGTAAATGTGTTCTTGTTTGGAAAATTTATTGCTTTAGGCACTTGAAAAATGTAAAGAGCATAAGACCTGTTTGCAAATAAACAAAAACAGGCTCTTATTTCACAAAGTTTTTGAACTAGAGATTTGTCTAAAGCTAAAACTTTTAGCTTATTAAGCAAACTTTTGGTAGTGCGTAACCTATTAACAAACATTTGTGTAAAATTTCATTCAGCATTAAGCTACCTCCTGTCTGAAAACCCTAGGGTCATGCAAATCACATCGTTTGAGTGGCTGTTTAGGAGAGGTAATACTGTATTTCTTAATTTCAATCCAGGTCATTGGAGGTGAAGATCAATGCTGTTGGTAGAAACCATATTATTGTAGCCATGGCTTACATTAATATGTCGGCCTTGGAGGCATACAGGGAAAACTTTGAGAAGGCAAAAGGATTTTGCAGAGAGGCCCTTGAAATACATGAGGTAGTTCTTATTACATGAAAATATCATGAGTAGCACAGAACTGTTGTAACCGCACTGGATGGGAATAATTTGTGAATACCTTTGCAAACAGTTTGTACATTGCACATTGTGGACAAATAGTTAACCCAGTCCCTCATACGCTATTTTTAGACCCAACCTCTTTGAATAAATCTACTGAAAAGGTACATTTACTTAACCCATTACCTCATAGGCTATTTTAGATCCAACCACTTTGAACAAAACTACCGAAAAGGAGCATTAACTAGAGAAAAGAAAAATTTCAGAATTTTGTAGTTTGAAACCATTGTGATAAATAGAGCATTTGCTCCTATAGGAGCAAATGCCCTATTTATTACAATGGTTTCAACAGGTGATTTTTACAGAGGCATTGAAAGGCATATTTATGAAGGAAAGGGTTAAAAAAAGGAAAATTTTAGAATTGTGCAGTTTTGAAACCAGTATGCCAATGCTCTATTTATCACAATGGGTTTAAGAAGAGACTATTACAGAGGTGTCAAAATGTGTCAATATGACGGAATGGGTTGATGAGTTTTATGGACAAATAGTTAATGAGTTTGTCTACAAAACAATAATTACTTCAAATATCCAGACATACTAACTTACTTAGATGGTGCAGACACTGAGAAAACTGCTCCTAAAACAGCAGGTTGATTATGGTTGGCACTGTGTGCTACTCCATTACTTTCATATAAAGTTAACCCTTCGCTTGCTGAATTTTAAAACGCATTTCTCCTTCTTTACCCATGCCCTGTTGTATAATTACAAGTATATGGCTGTACAAATATATCGCTGTGCAATCACTGCTCTGGAGTGCATTGGTTGCACAATCAACTTGTAAATAGTGCAGACCCTACAGGAGCTGTCTCATCTGGGTCTTCACTATTTACAGGTAGGTATTTGATGTGAACAGCAAGCGAATGGTTAAGAAGCTGACATCTTCATCTTTACAAACCAGTGTTGAGTGGAGAATGCATGTTTAAATACAGTAAAACCCCTCTAAACCGGACGTTAAATTTAGTATAAATATCCATCTTGGAGACAGGTGGTGGCTTAATGCAGCCTAGAGGAGCTTACTGCATGACTTTTACCCTACATTAAGCTGCCACCTGCCTAAAAGTATCTAAATTCATCTCTACTTGAATTCCGGTTTAGAAGGGTTTAACTGTGTATAGGGTGAATATATTAACACACATCACTGACCTTTGCACTGACTTCAGACTCTCGGAGAAACATGGACAGATGTCAAATATATCCGTAATATGGAGAACTTCCTAGGTTATCAGGCCTCTCTTTTTGAATACAAGGACATGGATACCAACTTCATGAAAATTTGTAAGTACAGAAAAAACAGTCTGATTCCTTACTTGATGGATAGTTATGTAATGACTGTATGAGTACTTGTATAATTACATCATGTACACATTTTTTAGCTCACCTGAGCAAAGCTCAGGGTGAGCTTTTGGGAGACTTGAATGTCCGGCGTCCGGCGTCAACAATTTGCTTGTGAACACTCTAGTGGTCACAATTTTAGTCCAATCTTCATGAAACTTGGTCAGAATGAATATCTTGATAACATCTCGGAAGAGTTCGAGAGTGGGTCAGGTTGGGTTAAAAATTAGGTCACTAGGTCAAATAGTAGGATAACCTTGTGAAGCCTCTAGAGGTCAAATTTTTAGCCCAATTTTCATGAAACTTGGTCAGAATGATTGTCTTGATAAAATCTCGGAGGAGTTTGAAAAGTGGGTTAATTGGGGTAAAATAATAGGTCACTAGGTCAAACAGTAGAAAAACCTTGTGAACACCCTAGTGGTCACAGTTTTAGTCGAATCTCCATGAAACTTGGTCAGAAAGAATGTCTTGATAAAATCTCAGACGAGTTCGAAAATGGGTCAAGTAGGGTTAAAACTAGGTCACTAGGTCAAACAGTAGAAAAACCTTGTGAACACTCTAGTGGTCACATTTTTTGTCCAATCTTCATGAAACTTGGTCAGAATGAATATCTTGATAAAATCTCGGACGAGTTTGAAAGTGGGTCAAGTTGGGTTAAAAACTAGGTCATTAGGTCAAATAGTAGGAAAACATTGTGAACACTCTAGAGGTCACATTTATAGCCAAATCTTCATGAAAATTGGTCTGAATGATTGTCCTAATAAAATCTTGGACAAGGTTGAAAGTGGGTTATGTGTGGTCAAAAAGTAGGTCACTGGGTCATATCTTAGAAAAATCTTGTTAACACTCCAGCGGCCACATTTTTTGCCCAATCTTCCTCAAACTTGCTAAGAGTGTTTGTCTTGGTGATATCAAGGTTGAGTGTGATCATGGGGGTGGGGTGGGAATAAAAAGTAGGTCACTAGGTCAAATCTTAGAAAAAAATACTCTTACGGGCACATTTTTAGCCCAATCTTCATTGGTCAGAATCATTGTCTTGATAAAATCAGTATTCTAAATCTTTGAAAATCTTGTTCTGCAGAACCACTGCTCATGATCCACTATCAACATTGTTCAAATATTGTCCCTAAGATCAATATTGGCCCTACCCATGGGCTACCCAGCAAATATCTATGGTAATCAGGTGAGCGATTAAGGACCATCTTGACCCTCTTGTTTAAAAGTTGGATGACATCACTAGTGTCTTTGTAATGCATGTTGAGAAAGAGTGTAGATTGAATGGACCGAACAGGGAAATAAAAAAAAACTCAGATAAAGTCATTGTTTTGTTGATTTCTATTAGATCTAATAAAATTACTTAAAAATTGTTTTGGCAATTTACAGGGGGTGTACGCTGGCTCTGACCCTCTCTAAATCCATGCCTGAGTTTGACTTCAGGTTAGACCACAAGTGAATTGGTTTTTCATCAGGATATAAACGTTTGATAGTTTAACCGTAGACAACGTTTGATAGTTTAACCGTTTCGTTAATATTCATGGCCAGAATCAGTAAAATGGAACACGGAAAAGGACTTGTTTCACCATGGTGGAAAGTGTTAAATCAGATCTATAAAATTCCATAAGCAAACAGAGCAGACCCTATTCTAACCAGACAGTGCCTTCAGGAGCTGTCTGATAAGGGTCCTCCCTGATTGCAAAAGGTGTTAAAAGGCATTTTTATGAAGGAAAGGGTTAATCAAGTATTTGATAACAAATGGGCAAAAATCACTTTGAGAATTGGACAGACAGGTTATTTTTTGTAGATGAGGGTTGAGGGTAAAATTGTCGTAACTAATATTTATGGGGCCAACGTGTGTTGACATATGTCCCTTTGTACTCCCAAAACTTAACCTTTCTGTCTGTCAGGTGTCATATTCAGAAATGATTAAGAGTTTGTCTATGATTTTGTTGTTAATGTTTATTATCATCATAGGGGCCTGGACCGCTTCATTGGGGTCTATATGTACTATATAATAACAAGGGTTCCAACTAGCAGAACGAATATCCGTGTACCACGAGTACAAATATGACTGTAACTCTTACAATTTAAATGATAATTTCGTAAGTCTTTCGGCTATTGAAAGCCAATATATTTTTCTATCAAATGAATATAATCTTATAACAGTAACTTATGAACAAGTATCAATCCAACAATGATTTTCTCAAAATTTCACGTGTTTTTTTGGTCATTGACAAACGTTCGTTCACCCGGTTTCACTATATCACAGCAATAACCTGGCAATTTGCAGTTTAAAAAATGGCGTGGTTCAATAAAACGAATCAATTCTATCACCCATCTCCAAAATTTAGTCCCCAGCATCAAAAGAATGATGTAAAATTAGCGAGTTTTGTCAGTTTGCTTCAAATCGTCGAGGAAGGAGCCATTGTACGTAACGTCACGGATTTCCCAACTTTTCCTTCGCTCATCCATGAAAGTTTGAGAAAATCGTTGTTGGATTGATAATTGCGCGTAAGTTACCGTGAGAAGATTATATTTATTTGATAGTAAGATATATTGCCTTTCAATAGCCGAAAGAATTACAAAATTATCATTGAAATTGCAAGAGTTACATTCATATTTGTACTTGTGGTACACGGATGTCCGTTCGGTTTATGGACTAAGCGTACCATTACCGTAGCGTACCATTACCAAATCGTACCATTTTCGGTCTAAGCGTACCATTTACCAAATATATGAAACTGGTATAAATATTTTTTATTATTGTTATATGAAAACATGAAAAATGTAATTAATGTATATTTTATCTTAGTGTGTTTTAATTGAGCATAGTATTGTCATGACATACGGTTACCCTTATCCAAGTTATGACCCATACACCGACTTTCCTAGACAAGAGGAAGATCCTAAATACGGTGTCCAAAGTTTCTTTCAAAATACGTACTTTGAATTTGAGAATAGCATTCATCCATCCAGGTGTTGGCTTCTGCCAAATCACTTTTTTATGTACAGCGAATATCGGAAACGTGTAAACTTTCAACTAAGGGTTTCACTGTGTGGTAATTGCCACGTAGAGTTTAAGCTAACAAAGATCGTATGCATACACAAAAAGTATTTGCAAGCAGGTCAGACCCAAAATAAAACAACCAGAATGAAAAAAAAGGATGATAAATCGTTTTTGTGACAATTTTAACACTTGAACTTAGCTTCGTTCCAAAACCGATATTCCTTTACAGTTTTCACTGTTATATGCCAGTGTGTATTTGGCACGTGCCCATAATCACGTGACATTGGGCCACACGCGCTAGTGTGTGAATGTCGATGTGTATTGATAATACGATGCGAGAGAAACCCAATTGGATTACACTAATCTGATATATTGAGCCCATTTATTCCATAAATACACGTTTGCAAACAGAGTAGATCCAGATCAGACGGCACCTTTAGAGGCTGTCTGACCAGGGCCTGCCATGTCTGGTTATGAAATATAACTATACAATCATGTACATGTAGTTTACAAATTACAAAATGTTATCTATATATAGCCTACATGTCTTTACAGAAATCAGTTAATAATACTCATCGTATTTTTTTCTTACATGAATATTTATGGAGTAAACGTTATAATCGGATATATGTTTCTACGTTAAATTTTAAAACGAAGGGGCTGGCAAAAATAAACACATTATTTTTATTGTTTTATTTCAGTCCCGATTAACATGTTGTGGTTCTAAACCCTAATATAAATGAATAGAAACACTAACTATAGTGACATACAACAGAACACGGACATAATGAGTATACGCTTTTTATGCATTTGCAAACACAGTAGACCCTGGGCAGACGGCTCGTATAGGAATCATCTGCTCAGTTTGCTTACGAAACTATATCAGATTCTCTAGTTTCTGTCATGCAAAAATTCCTATGACGGTGTGCCATTGCAAATTTAATATTCCCGATGTCATAGCACATACACTCAGCAGCACATTTCTAAAGACTCGTACCCGTTCACGTATATTAACTCATTACTGCATGAATACGCTTTTCTTCGTCTCTGCAAACACAGTAGACCCAGAGCAGACGGCTCTTATATGAGTTTTCTGATTAGGGTCTGCTCTGTTTGCTTATGGCAAGTTTACATTTGCCACGGAGGCCGTACGATTTCTTTCTCTGCGATTTTCCTACGATTTTGTTTGGCATCTTAGAAGTCTACGGGATGCGATGTTTTAGTCTACGATCATCGTACGATTATTTGTGTATACTGATCGAGCTTATCCATACGATGACTGAGCGGTGACCGTGCTGTCTCCGCTTGGATAAGCCAATCGTACGTAGCCCGTACGGAGCCTGTGTGGATTCCATACGAAGACCAGTGGGATTGTTCTATCTTCTATAGATAGACAACTATTAATGCAGGCAATGTCAAAAAAAATATACACCGATGCGATGTACGTTCGATTTCACGGGTATGGCACGGACACCGAGCGGCAGCCTTGTGGTGATCTTGCGATGACCGTATGGTCGCCGTACGATTTTTTTTGCTACATGTCCACCGAAAATCGGTCTTTTTCAGCACGATCCTCGCGCGGCCTCCGTACGATGCCCGTGCAAAGTTCGCACGATGCCTGTAACCACGTGTTTACGGGCTGCGGGCTTGCGATTTTAGAAAATATTTATAACCTTTTTTATGACAAATCATAGAGGCTACGGCGACCGTATGCCTCCGTACGGAGACCGAGCGGTTTTCACCTTACGGCGGGTCTATGGGCGC
Source organism: Azorinus chamasolen (assembly GCA_963576725.1). Lineage (NCBI taxonomy): Eukaryota > Metazoa > Mollusca > Bivalvia > Cardiida > Solecurtidae > Azorinus > Azorinus chamasolen. Next base: position 25,873,825 of record OY755235.1, on the reverse strand, counting down.
CGTAAACTCATCGTAGGGCAAATACGAACGCTCGATCGTCTGTTATCATTTTGGTATGTGTGGACAGGCCTTGTCAAGACATGCATACCAAAAATGCAGGTTGTAAATGAAAACTTTAAGAAGTTATGGTCAAGCCGGAGTTACGACAATAACTCGCGATTTCTTCGAAACCAGGACCGACGGGACAGTGAATGGGTTAAATCGGAACATATAATAGAACATGGATCAACAATCAATAAAATGAAACACATATCTGTAACAACACCCGTTGTTGTTTCGGGTACATGTCTATACTGTGCTGGTGTTACACCTGAAACAGAAAGCAAATTTCAAATACGGAGAAATTTTGGATTGATACTAATTACATGTTCAACGGAATAAGATTTATACATCTGACACGCTGCTACTCTATGATGCTGAACTTGCATTATAGACATTTCAAGTACGCCTGATTAGGTACTATTTTGAAACAAATAGGAATACATGGCAGTGATAGTTAGGAACCATTAACAGAGCTACATATAAAGATGCCTGTCCAAATACAATGTTACACCTTTCTTTAGAATGATTCCATAATTCAGCTTATTCTCGCAATCGCAAACAAAACCTACCCGATCAGACAACTTGGAAAATATTTGAAAAAAAAAGAACACGAAAATTGTTAAGAAATGTTACCAGTAATGCACTTTCTGTGTTGCCATCTAGACTTCTGCACTGCACAGCCCGGCTCCGTCCTTTGATGTTTAATGAGCAGTCTAAACAAGGATAGTCCGGCATGATGCTTTCTTGACTGTCAAGTCTTCATTTGCGCGTGACTTTTATTCGCGTGCATATCGCTGATTGAGTATTTTGGGTAAAGTGTCATATTGAGTTGCTACTGAGGCGTAACGACATTAACTGCAGCCAATAATTGGACAATTAATTCGCCGTTTTTAATCCAGTGTTTCAAACACGCGTGCATTGCGTAATGTGGGGTTGGGACCGAGGCGTTACGATAATGACTTCAGTCATTAATTGGATAATTAATTAACCGCTTTAAAAGTTTATTCAAACACTGACCAACGATATTGAGAATTTCTAAGCACACGCATACTTATTTAATTTATTTCAAGTATATTTGCAGTGAAAATATTTAAACCCTTCCCCTCATATATAAACGCTCTTATAGGGGCTATTTTGTCAGGGTCTGCTCTGTTTGCTAATGGAGTTTGATAGTTCTATTTCTAAATAATTTGGCCAAGAATATTCAGTAGGTATCGAACTTTGGAATTGGGAAAGAGTTAAATTATTGATTACTGTACAATCAAATCTCCGGATTTTCCATAACGCGTGCCACCTTCAATGCAGTGCATACCAGATCATTCGCAATACACACAGGTCATGATTCGTAAATAGAGTTGGATTGTTTAAATCTTGGGCTATTTAAAACTAATTCAGAACATAAGGTTCATCTCAGGTGTTATTTTTTATAAAGGATACTTGTGCATTTTATTATGACTGTGTTGGGGAAACTTGTAAATGGGTGATTTTCTGTATGTCGATGTCAACAAATCGGCATATATGAGGTTCTACACAGAATCTAAAATGTCGGCTTATGATGTCCAATACAGGTGACTTTTGTTAATGTTTATTTGTGCAGCTTACATGTATTATGACTGTGTTGGGGAAACTTGTAATCTGTAGATTTCCTGTATGGCGATGTCAAGAAATCGGCATATTGGGTTCTTACACAGAATCTAATAAGTCGGCATATGATGTCCAATACTTGTAATCTTGTAAAACACTGTATTATACATTTGTATAATACTTTAGTGTTATATTCAAATATAATTTATGTTTTTTATTATTGGTACGCTTCGTCCAGGAAATGGTACGCATAGTCCTGGTACGCTTCGGCAATGGTACGCTTCGTCCATTTTCCGTCCGTTCTGCTAGTTGGAACCCTTGTTATTATATAGTACATGTAGACCCCCATGAAGCGGTCCAGACTCCTGTGATTATCATAAGCAATTCTGTCCTGTTAGTATTAATTACATTAAATTTGGAGTTTGTCTATAAAGCTTCGTGTAAATGTTTAGTAGCATAAGGAGATGTGGCTTCGCAAGTACATGTATCTCTACATTGACTGTGCAACTCCAGGCAATTGTTTGTGAAAAAGCTTAATATATTTGTCTGTCCGGATCTTAGAAACGGCTTGAATTAATTGAAATAATTGAATTATTCAGCTTTTTAACCCTTTATTCTATACTATTTAATACTACTGTCAAACCTGCTGTAAGTGGTCAGTCTAGGGAAGTGGCCACTTTGGCCATTTACAGCAGGTGACTGTCTAAACCAGGTGTAGGTTTCCAAACATACTTTCGAGTAATTATGGTAGAGACATGTATTATGTGGTACATTTACTCATATTTTGGTAATGGTTTCCATGGCACCTGTGATACTTGTACTCACTTTAATATTAAGTCATAATGTCATAAGCCATAATCCCCTCACCATGGGTTTGTACAGCTGCATGGATTTATAAATTTTATTGACTTTAACCCTTTCCTCCATAATTTTTTATACGCCTTTCTATGCCTCTGTAATAATCACTTCTTGAAACCATTGTGATAAATAGAGCATTTGCTCCTGTAGGAGCAAATGCTTTACTTATCCCAATGGTTTCAAACTACAAAATTCTAAAAATTTTCCTTTTCTCTAGTTCATGCTCATTTTGGGTAGATTCATTCAAAGAGGTTGGGTCTAAAATAGCCTATGGAGGAAAGGGTTAAATGAAAATATTTTAGTAGCAAATAGTACAGACAGACTAACAGATCTGACCCTACAGCTGCAGACTGTCAGACAGCCTGCAGCTGCAGGGTCAGATTGATCTGGATCTATGATATATGCCTAGGTTTTATTTGTCAAAATATACAAGATACCCTATTTTTCATAATAAATGCCCCTTTCTGGGAGAAATTCACGATCAATAAAACATCTTAATCCCTGTATAATAACCATTCAGTAAAAAAATACAGGTTTTTCAAAATACAGATGGTTGCTTAATGCAGACTAAAAGCAATGCAGAAAGTTCCCCTTGGAATTTGTCTTCATTGCTTTCATTCTGCATTAAACAACCACCTTTGTACAAAATACAAGAAGCTAAAAATACAATTCCCCTGGGAGCGTTTATACATGATAGTTAGGGTACTACGGTACTTTATTTTCACAGTGGATTGGCGAATCAAAGACGGAAGTATGGATAACTGCATAGCTTCTGTGTATAGAGAAATGGCAAAGTATTATATCCGAGAGGCAAGGTGGGAAGATGTGTACAAGACTATGTATGCCCTACTGGACAGCAAACATAAAGATCACGAGGTTTCATATATTTTAATGGACATGGCAGTATCAAATCTGCCTCCCTCATACAGAGAGAACCTTCCAAAACAGTTTACTCTGGCATATGCTGTGGAGAAGTGAGTCCTGATCTTACACATATCATGCTTATAAGTCTGCCTAGGTTGTCTATTCTTTACCTCATAGATACCCCTTTAACTCTTTCCTTCATACGCTATTTTTAGATCCAACCTCTGAATAAATCTACTGAAAAGGAGCATTAACTAGAGGAAAGGAACATTTTAGAATTTTGTAGTTTGAAACCATTGTGATAAATAGAGCATTTGCTCCTATAGGAGCAAATGCTCTATTTATCACAATAGTTTCCAAAAGTGACTTTTACAGAGGCGTAGAAAGGCGTAGAAAGGGTTAAACCTAGATCAGACGGTTCCTGTGACAGCTGTCGGACTGACTAGGGTCTGCCCTGTTTGCATACGGAATAATATCATTAATATAGATCTGACGCTTCTGTTTAAGCTATAGACAAAATGTCATGTGCTCATTGGCCATTTTGAAATTTCAGGTAATGAATATTCATGAAGTTATGAATTCTTGTACAAGTATTCATGAGGTAAGGAGTATGGATTTTTCTTCTGCCTCCTTGCATTATGTAAAATACATATAGTTTTCTTCTGCCTCCTTGCATTATGTAAAATACATGTAGTTTTCTTCTGCCTCCTTGCATTATGTAAAATACATGTAGTTTTCTTCTGCCTCCTTGCATTATGTCAAATACATGTAGTTTTCTTCTGCCTCCTTGCATTATGTCAAATACATGTAGTTTACTTCTGCCTCCTTGCATTATGTCAAATACATGTAGTTTACTTCTGCCTCCTTGCATTATGTCAAATACATGTAGTTTTTCATCCGGATTAGATCCAAACTTACAATTTGATTACAATTCTTTGCCTAGTTTATTATAGACATTGCTATTGTGTAAAGAGTTAAACCTTTTACAGATAAAGATGCCTTTTGATGTCTTGCATACAGAGTGGCCCAGATCAGATGGCTCTTATGGAAGTTTGCTCATACAGGAGTCAAGTTTGTTCATCGAATTAATATTCATGTGTCAACTCATTATTTGTTACCGGAATTTTTTAGCCCTTAAAGTCTAGCTATTGTGATCACTGGGTCGTAGGCGTTGTCGTTGTTGTTGTCGGCATACAAAAACTTTAATGTAGTTCATTACTCGAAAAGTATAAGAGGTATCAACATGAAGGTTAGTAGATCTTATTGAGGGGAAGGTCCCTACATAAGAACCATAACTCTTGATTTCATAATTTTAGAGTTATGGCCCTTTATTGTTTAAAAAAAATTGATTTAGATGGACAAGCACCAAATCAGATGAGCGTTGGCACCGCACACGGCTCTTATTTAGATAAAGGGTTAACCCTTTTCCAGTTCTATGTTTATTCCAAATTTTTAATACCAACTGAATATTCATGAGCAAAATAGTTATAATGAAATATGGAAGGTAGAATATTGTAGCCATTTTAGAAAGTAAAAAAACAGATCTTTCAAATTCCATTAGCAAACAGAGCAGACCCTAATCAGACGGCTCCTATAGGAGCCATCTGATCTGGGTCTACTCTGTTTGCAAATGCATGAAAACACGTTTATATGAGGAAAAGGGTTAACCAGGGTCTACTCTGTGTGATACTCCATTATTACCATGTAGTAAAGTTATCAACAAGAAGCAGCTTGGGGTCTTTCAGCACATAAACTAGTGCAGGGTCATCTAATATTTACAGTTTATGTGGTACATTTACTATCATATAACCCCTTACTCCATGAATATTCATTTAAGAAATATTGACATCATGAAATTTTAATTAGATCAACTGTTGTAATAGCACATGGACACAGGAATTTTTAGTAGAAACTGTAGAATCTAAATTATTTCATATGATTTCCTCTAGGAGCCATCTGATCAGGGTCTGCTTTATTTGCTTAATATGAAATTATAATAGATTTTAATTTCAGTTTCTTTCATGACCAAACCTTCTTGAGTACATAGGCCATTATAAACATTCAGCTGATAAGTATTCATGATGTCATCATTTTGCACATGAATATTCAACAGGGAAAGGCCTCTTCATAAGTCACCTATTGAAACCATTGTGATAAATAGAGCATTTGCTCCTATAGCAGCAAATGCTGTATTTATCACAATGGTTTCAAACTACAGAAGTCTAAAAAAAATTCCTTTTCTCTAGTTAATGCTCCTTTTTATACGCCCGTCTTCAGACGGGACGTATTATGTCGTGGCGTTGTCCGTCCGTCCGTCCGTCCGTCTGTCTGTCTGTCTGTCTGTCCGTCCGTCCGTCCGTCCGTGAACTTTTGTTTGTCCGCTCTCTAACTCGAACAAATTGAATCGGATCCTTTTCAAACTTGGTCAGCATGTATATGGCCAAAATGACTCGGCTAAGTTCGATAATCAGCAACATCGCCCTGCACACTTCTGAATTATCTCCCCTTTTTTAATAAATTTTTAACAAAATTCTCTTGTCCGCTCTCTAACTCGAACAAATTGAATCGGATCCTTTTCAAACTTGGTCAGCATGTATATGGCCAAAATGACTCGGCTAAGTTCGATAATCAGCATCATCGCCCTGCACACTTCTGAATTATCTCCCCTTTTTTATTAACTTTTTAACAAATTTTAAACAAAATTCGTTTTTTGTCCGCTCTCTAACTCAAACAAATAAAATCCAATCCTCATCAAACTTAGTCAGCATGTATATAGTCAAAATGACTTGGTCAAGTTCGATACACCTGGAAACGTTCAGTGTATTTTCTATTTTCTTTTAAAAATCTATGTATGAAAAGGGGGGTTACTGCAGGAAAAGTCATTGGACTTGTCACAAAATCAATAGCTGTCTTCCCTGTATGGTGATGAAGCTAAGTATTTAATTTGGTTACAACAGGTCTATATTATATATATAGCTCTACTAGGCAGTTGCCAATGATAGTTTCACATTGTAACAGATTCAATTTCCTATTAAATTGGCTTATCACTGACTTTGCCGACGGGCGTATTTTGCTGCACAGCGGTGCTCTTGTTGGTAGATGTATTCAAAGAGGCTGGATCTAAAAATAGCCTATGGAGGAATGGGTTAAGGATGTGCACTTGAACCCTTTACATCATGAACATTTTGTAAGAATTATTGACATCATGAATATTTATTAGCTGAACTTTGAGTGTACTGTTTGCAAAAAAATACACTTGAAAAAGTGTATCTGTGGAAAAAAACGTTAACATAACCTTGACCTGTTTAAAGGGATTCCTGACCCTTTCAATACTTTTCATCTGTAGAAAAGTATTCTTTGCTTCAGTTTTCAAGGACATTTTATCTTCCATTTCTTGTTCTGAATTGTCAAGCAGATTTGATCCTGATGAGATGCCAAGTGACTTGGTATGTCATCTTGATTGAACAATTTGCTACACTTATCCTGAAATTCCACACAATGTGGAAAGAGTAACAGCCATATTTCCAAGATATTATGTTCCCACAAAGTAGGGACATATAGGGTTGCTCTTGTCCGTAGGTCAGTCCGTCCGTAAGCACATCTAGAAGAATTTGTCCAGGCTCTTTCTTGGAAAGTATTTGTCCAATCCACAGCAAACTTTACACACATTTGTGGCCATTATATCTTGTGTCAGGTTTGATAGCCATGTAAATTGCTTCAGTCATTTAGGAGTTGCAGCCCATTATTTGTAAAAATGGCATAAATTGCTTCATTCGTTGCTTACATGATTATAGCCCTTACTTTCTGTGACAAAATAACTGAAGTGGGGGCATCAGTGTCCTATGGACACATTTCTAGTTGTAATTTGCCTGGTGAGCAACATTTTAGCTAAAGATAATGTCACTTAGACATTTGAAACCAATGCAGACCCAGATAATGCAGACCCAGATAAGCCATGACTTCATTCAGATCAAACTGCTTGTTCCTATGCAGTGGCTGGTGAGGGTGTAGGTAACCCCTCAGAATCAACATAATTTTCTCACTTTCCGGCCTTTATCAGAACCCACGTTACATTATGTATGATTCAATGTTGATCTAGATATACAATGATTTACAATACTTATGAACTTATATTTTACTGTATTTTTTTGCTAGGTTTCCCAAGGATGTGAGTCTCACAAAACAACTGGTGGAGAATTACCTTGTGCCTGCAGGGAACGAGGATGAGGTAGCAAGACTTATCAATAGGCTTCACTCATTGTCACCAGACATGGCTCAGGATGTGTACATGTTGACCCTAGACTGGTGCAAGGTTGGCGAGCAGATAGAAGAGGGATGCCAACAGCGCATCCTCCAGGAAGGCCTCTTGCAGTATCCCGATAATTTAGTGAGTGAGAGTCTGATGACTGTAAACTTTGCCTAGTGACCATGTCTGTCTTGACCAGTTACTACAACTTAACCCTCCACTTCATAAGTACACATATCTAAACCTTTGCAAACAGAGTAGACCAAGATCAGATGGCTTCTATAGGAGCCATCTGATCAGGGTCTGCTCTGTTTTCTTATGATATACATTTTTTGTAATATGAATATGATTCTACAGTTTCTGCCATGATCAAAATATCCGATGTCCGTGTAATATTATAAAAAATATCTAATTAATATTCATGATGTCATTATATCTTACATAAATATTCATGGAGTAAAGGGTTGACTTATAAACCTCTGCTATCCCAAATTTCATTTTATAGCAGGCAGTGTCCAGTTCACACTGTGATGAAGTAGAATACAGGGATTTTAGCGGTACAGATATGAGGCTACTATAATTGATACAGTAAAACCTCTCTATAACGACCACTAAATTGTGTTAATTAGTTAGTATTTTGGGCAGGTGGCTGCTTAAAGCAAGGTGAAAGTAAAACAGAACGCTCCTAGGAGCGTTCTATTTTACTTTCACCTTGCTTTGAGCATCCACCTGCCTTTAACACAAAATACTTGATGTAATTTAGTGGTCGTTATAGAGAGGTTTTACTGTATTTGTGATATCCTAATTACCCTCAGTATCCTTCAGGAACAGTCTGTTCTGGGTTTGCACTATTTGTTTTTGTGTTTATTTGTCTGAATATTTAGGGAAATTGGGCTGCAAACAGTATTAGAATCTATTTACCCAGTAACTGCATAGACTTGTTAGGTTTCAAAACAAATGCATTGTAGAGTGCATTTGTTATTTCAGATTTGGAAAATTGTTGGTGTTTAACCCTTTCCCTGTTTAATATTCATGTAACAAATTATTTCATAAATATTAATTAACTGATTTTTTTACAATGGCATATAATTTAATATCGTTGATTTTTATTACTTTTGGCGAGCTGTGATTGGCTGTAAGTTTTGTTTCATACCTCTATGAAATTTTTTAGGCCACGCCTTGCCGGAACTACTTTGTATTCATCCGCATTTATATGAATCGGTATTAAATGTTGAAAATAAACAAATGATTTGTGAATATTTCTTTAATTTCTTTGATACATTCAGTAGTGATATTAAATTATAAGTAATATATAGAATATTTTTTGGTTACATGTAGGTATGAAAAAAAACTTGGTCACACTTTAGTATGAAACCGCTTCGCGGTTTTATACAGTGTGACCGAGTTTTTTTTTCATACCTCCATGAAACCAAAAGATATTCTATATATTCCTTAAATGTGCACAGCATGCAAAAAGATAAAATCAGATCTGTATTTAACCATAAAGGTTTTATATGAAGGAAAGGGTTAAACAAGTGCATGGTGTGTCAAAAACAATGTATCCAACTGAATATTGATATTGAATTCAAACTTCATATAAGAGTGCCTGCCTCATTAGGTAATTTCTTAACTTGATAATCCTGCCTGTGCAAACAGAATAAACTCAGATCACACAGCTCCTGTTGGACTTGTCTACCCAGGGTCAGTTCTGTTTGCTTATAATTGATGACGGCCTGATTTTTTCTGCTGTTTGAAATGGTGATAAATGTCCTTATTCATCATGTAACGGGTTAAAGACTCTCTTGTCAATTTTAATGGCAATGACAATGCTACTTTTCAATAAAATCTTTTTTATGCTTCAACTACTTGAAGTTCTTTAACCTTTTACTCCATTAATATGCCTTTTTATGCCTGAAACACAGTAGACCCATATCAGCACCATCTGATCAAGGTCTGCTTTGTTTGTTTATAATATAGATACGATTGTACAGTTTATGTCTTGGCAAAATATTTCTTTGTCCATGTGCTTTTTATGGCACCGTTGACAATAGTCAGGGGGCATTACGTTTTGCACATGTCCGTCTGTCTGTCCGTGTGTCACTCTTTTACGTGCAGTTGGTTGTCACAGTTCTTTCAAGTGTTATAAGTCAGTAATTTCTAGAGTTATACACATGAAACTTCACATACACATTGTTATAAGTCAGTAATTTCTACACTTATACACATGAAACTTCACATACACATTAATCACAATCTGTGCTATCATTTGGCACCTCACCCATGCTGCCCTCAAGCGCAAGGTCAATGTCAAATGACCTGGAAATTTTACGTGCAGTTGGTTGTCACATTTACATGCAGTTGGTTGTCACAGATTTTTCATTGTTTTATATCTCACTAACCACTATAGCTATTTGCATGGAATTGCATATATACACATTAAACACCATCCATGCTTTCATTGCGCATCCATGCTGCCTGCAAGCCCAAGGCCAAGGTCAAAATGACTTAGGAATTTTACGTGCAGCTAGGCAAGCACCACCACAGGGTGTCTTACAGACTCAATTTTCTAGTTTAGCAATTAATCCAATTAATATTTATGATTTCATTATTTCTTGCATAAATATCCATGAAGTGACGGGTTAATCCCCTCAAACAAAGTTAAGGGGCTATATTAAAAGAGTTACCATGTCAGTCAGTTGGCTGCTTGGTCAACAAATTGTTATGGGAAGCAGGGTTATGATCTCTTGACAGTATTGTGATAATTCTGGGTGTTTATTTTAAAGATTTCCCTTTTTTAGCTCACCAGAGCACAAAGTGCTCAGGGTGAGCTTTTGTGATCGCCCGTTGTCCGTCGTCCGTCGGCGTGCGTCGTTCGTCGTCAACTTGAACCTTTAAAAATCTTCTCCTCTGAATCTACAGAGATCTCAACTTTCATCTTTGGCAGATAGCATCATATTCAGGTCCTCTACAAAAGTTATATAAATAATGCCCATGGGGTCAAAATTGACCCCGCCCCAGGGGTGCCTTGTTTTCAATAGAAACATATAGTAAAACTTTGAAAATCTTCTCCTCTGAAACCAGAAGGTTCTTAGCTTTCATAATTGGCACATAGCATCATGTTCAGGTGCTCTACAAAAGTTATATAAATTATGGCCCTGGGGTCAAAATTGGCCCCGCCCCAGTGGTGGGCAGTTTTCAATAGAATCATATAGTGCAAACTTTGAAAATCTTCTCCTCTGAAACTGGAAGGTTCTCAGCTTTCATATTTAGCACATAGCATCATGTTCAGGTCCTCTACAAAAGTTATATAAAGTTTGGCCCCGGGGTCAAAATTAGCCCCGCCCCAGGGGTGGGCAGTTTTCAATAGAAACAAATAGTGAAATCTTTGAAAGTCTTCTCCTCTGAAACTGGAAGGCTCTCAGCTTTCATATTTGGCACATAGCATCATGTTCAGGTCCTCTACAAAATTTTTATAAATTATGGCCCCGGGGTCAAAATTGGCCCCGCCCCAGGGGTGGGCATTTTTCAAAAGAAACAAATAGTGAAATCTTTGAAAATATTCTCGTCTGAAACTGGAAGGTTCTCAGCTTTCATATTTGGCACATAGCATCATGTTCAGGTCCTCTACAAAATTTATATAAATCATGGCCCCGGGGTCAAAATTGGCCCCGCACCAGGGGTGGGCAGTTTTCAATAGAAACAAATAGTGAAATCTTTGAAAATCTTCTCCTCTGAAACTGGAAGGCTCTCAGCTTTCATATTTGGCACATAGCATCATGTTCAGGTCCTCTACAAAAGTTATATAAATTATGGCCCCGGGGTCAAAATTGGCCCCGCCCCAGGGGTGGGCATTTTTCAATAGAAACAAATAGTGAAATCTTTGAAAATCTTCTTCTCTGAAACTGGAAGGCTCATAGCTTTCATATTTAGCACATAGCATTATGTTCAGTTCCTCTACATAAGTTATATTATTTATGGCCCCGGGGTCAAAATTGGCCCCGCCCCAGGGGTGGGCAGTTTTCAATAGAAACAAATAGTGAAATCTTTGAAAATCTTCTCCTCTGAAACTGGTAGGCTCTCAGCTTTCATATTTGGCACATAGCATCATGTTCAGGTCCTCTACTTAAGTTATATTATTTATGGCCCCGGGGTCAAAATTGGCCCTGCCCCAGGGGTGGGCAGTTTTCAATAGAAACAAATAGTGAAATCTTTGAAAATCTTCTTCTCTGAAACTGGAAGGCTCTCAGCTTTCATATTTGGCACAAAGCATCATGTTCAGGTCCTCTACAAAAGTTATATAAATTATGGCCCCGGAGTCAAAATTGGCCCCGCCCCAGTGGTGGGCAGTTTGCTATAGAAACAAATAGTGAAATCTTTGAAAATCTTCTTCTCTGAAACTGGAAGGCTCTCAGCTTTCATATTTGGCACAGAGCTTCATGTTCAGGTCCTCTACAAAAGTTATATAAAGTATGGCCCCGGCGTCAAAATTGGCCCGCCCCAGGGGTGGTCAGTTTTCGATAGAAACAAATAGTGAAATCTTTGAAAATCTTCTCCTCTGAAACTGGAAGGCTCTCAGCTTTCATATTTGGAACGTAGCATCATGTTCAGGTCCCCTACAAGTATTTCTAAATTATTCCCCTGGGGTCAAAATTGGCCCGCCCCAGTGCCGGCTAGTTTTCTGTAGAAACATATAGTGAAAATCTTCTCCTCTGGTTGTCTGGTGAGCGCTTCAGGGCCATTCTGGCCCTCTTGTTTAACTTCAGCATGTCTTGCTTAATTTTAGGACATGATGCTGAATCTAGCAAAGAGTTACAAAAGGATTGATCGTCCAGACTTGGCATTACCTCTGGCTGTGAAGGTAGCCGAACAACAGCTAGATAATCCAGAACTTGTCTTCTTCACTGCAGTAACAGCTGGCCTTGCAGGGAATATGGATACCGGTAGGAAATACTGTCAGCATTTACTTGACACATGTAAGGATGCAGCTACAAGAGAAAAGGTAAATCAACTCTTGGAATGCCCTCACCACATTTTCTTAAACTCTTAACCCTTTCCTTCATATAAATGTATTTTCACACATTTGCAAACAGAGTAGACCCAGATCAGATGGCTCCTGTTGGAGTCGTCTGATCAGGGTCTGCTCTGTTTGCTAATGGAAATTGAAAGATCTGTTTCTTTACCTTCTAAAATGGTTACAATGGTCTACCTTCCATATTTCATCATAACTATTTTGTCTATGAGCATTCAGTAGGTATTGAAATTGGGAATAAAATAAACATAGAACAGGGAACGGGTTAAGAGAATTCAAACTATATATTCATGCTTTTTAGGTCTTGATTGTTTTTAGCCTGTCTGTTTGAAACTATAAATTTGTTTGCTTGTATTTTTGAAGGTATGGAATTTGCCATACCTTTTGAACTGACGCCAGTATATAATCTTATCACAAAGTTGCATTTTTTAAGTAATGTCCATGAGGGTCAATGTCATACTTGAAGGTAAAAGGTCAAACAGGCTACAATTTTAGTTGACCAGTCAGTTGATGGATGTAACAGTCCAGAATGTAAGTGATATAGTTATTCCCCCAGGAGATGTATTATACTTGGCCTGTCTCTTTTTATGCCCCCCCCCCCCCACCATCAGATCTTGGGGCATATTATTTTTGCCTGTTTGTCTGTTTGTTTGTCAGCAACTTTAACATTGGTCATAACTGTTGAGCCAGTACAGATACACGTAGAGACTTGATATTTGGCATGCATATGTATCTCATAAAGCCGCACATTTTGAGGGGTGACATGTCAAGATCAAGGTCATCCTTCAAGGTCAGAGGTCAAATATATAGGTCAAATTACTGACTTTAACATTGGCCAAACTTTTGAACCAGTAGAGACAGAGACTTGATATTTGGCATGCATGTGTATCTCATAAAGCTGCATATTTTGAGCGGTAACATGTCAAGATCAAGGTCTGAAATTCAAAATTTAGCCTGTTGAGCAAATTACATTCATGTAAATTTATCATATGCTTCATATCAAAATATAATGTATATCAATTTTTCTACAAAAATGCAATCAGAGTGTCAAACAGTAAGGATCAGGCCCCCAGGTTATAAAACTTTTTGCTTGAGTCTGAGATCATTCTCAAGCATCTGACCAATCAGATACTTGAGAATGATCTCAGACTCAGACTCAGAAGCTTTATACTCATGGACCCTGATGAAAGTCGGAGTTACGATGCAGCTCATCATGATCCACAGTATTCAAAGGTAATAAGGATTTTTGCATAGCATGATAAAGGAAAACCTGACCTGAATTGCCCAATTGCATGCTTACATTTTATTGACTGTATGAATATCATAAGTAGACTTTTTAGCTCACCAGAGCACAAAGTGCTCAAGGTGAGCTTTTGTGATCGCCCGTTGTCCGTTGTCCGTCGGCGTGCGTCGTCCGTCATTCGTCGTCCGTCGTCAACAATTTGAACCTTTAAAAATCTTCTCCTCTGAATCTACAGGGATCTCAACTTTCATCTTTGGCACATAGCATCATATTCAGGTCCTCTACAAAAGTTATATAAATTATGCCCCTGGGGTCAAAATTGACCCCGCCCCAGGGGTACCTTGTTTTCAATAGAAACATATAGTAAAACTTTGAAAATATTCTCCTCTGAAACCAGAAGGCTCTCAGCTTTCATAATTGGCACATAGCATCATGTTCAGGTGCTCTACAAAAGTTATATAAATTATGGCCCTGGGGTCAAAATTGGCCCCGCCCCAGGGATGAGCAGTTTTCAATAGAAACAAATAGTGAAATCTTTGAAAATCTTCTTCTCTAAAACTGGAAGGCTCTCAGCTTTCATATTTGGCACATAGCATAATGTTCAGGTCCTCTACAAAAGTTATATAAATTATGGCCCTGGGGTCAAAATTGGCCCCGCCCCAGGGATGAGCAGTTTTCAATAGAAACAAATAGTGAAATCTTTGAAAATCTTCTTCTCTAAAACTGGAAGGCTCTCAGCTTTCATATTTGGCACATAGCATCATGTTCAGGTCCTCTACAAAAGTTATATAAATTATGGCCCTGGGGTCAAAATTGGCCCCGCCCAGGGTTGGGCAGTTTTCAATAGAAACAAATAGTAAAATCTTTGAAAATCTTCTCGTCTGAAACTGGAAGGTTCTCAGCTTTCATATTTGGCACATAGCATCATGTTCAGGTCCTCTACAAAAGTTATATAAATTATGGCCCGGGGGTCAAAATTGGCCCCGCCCCAGGGGTGGGCAGTTTTCAATAGAAACAAATAGTGAAATCTTTGAAAATCTTCTTCTCTGTAACTGGAAGGCTCTCAGCTTTCATATTTGGCACATAGCATCATGTTCAGGTCCTCTACAAAAGTTATATAAATTATGGCCCTTGGGTCAAAATTGGCCCCGCCCAGGGTTGGGCAGTTTTCAATAGAAACAAATAGTGAAATCTTTGAAAATCTTCTTCTCTGTAACTGGAAGGCTCTCAGCTTTCATATTTGGCACATAGCATCATGTTCAGGTCCTCTACAAAAGTTATATAAATTATGGCCCGGGGGTCAAAATTGGCCCCGCCCCAGGGGTATGCAGTTTTCAATAGAAACAAATAGTGAAATCTTTGAAAATCTTCTTCTCTGTAACTGGAAGGCTCTCAGCTTTCATATTTGGCACATAGCATCATGTTCAGGTCCTCTACAAAAGTTATATAAATTATGGCCCCGGGGTCAAAATTGGCCCCGCCCCAGGGGTGGGCAGTTTTCAATAGAAACAAATAGTGAAATCTTTGAAAATCTTTTCCTCTGAAACGGGAAGGTTCTCAGCTTTCATATTTGGCACATAGCATCATGTTCAGGTCCACTACAAAAGTTATATAAATTATGGCCCTGGGGTCAAAATTGGCCCTGCCCAGGGGTGGGCTGTTTTCAATAGAAACAAATAGTGAAATCTTTGAAAATCTTCTCGTCTGAGACTGGAAGGTTCTCAGCTTTCATATTTGGCACATAGCATCATGTTCAGGTCCTCTACAAAAGTTATATAAATTATGGCCCGGAGGTCAAAATTGGCCCCGCCCCAGGGGTGGGCAGTTTTCAATAGAAACAAATAGTGAAATCTTTGAAAATCTTCTTCTCTGAAACTGGAAGGCTCTCAGCTTTCATATTTGGCACATAGCATCATGTTCAGGTCGTCTATAAAAGTTATATAAATTATGGCCCCTGGGTCAAAATTGGTCCCGCCCCAGTGGTGGGCAGTTTTCAATAGAAACAAATAGTGAAATCTTTGAAAATCTTTTCCTCTGAAACTGGAAGGTTCTCAGCTTTCATATTTGGCACATAGCATCATGTTCAGGTCCTCTACAAAAGTTGTATAAATTATGGCCCTGAGGTCAAAATTGGCCCCGCCCCCCCCCAGGGGTGGGCAGTTTTCAATAGAAACAAATAGTGAAATCTTTGAAAATCTTCTTCTCTGAAACTGGAAGGCTCTCAGCTTTCATATTTGGCACATAGCATCATGTTCAGGTCCTCTACAAAAGTTATATAAATTATGGCCCGGAGGTCAAAATTGGCCCCGCCCCAGGGGTGGGCAGTTTTCAATAGAAACAAATAGTGAAATCTTTGAAAATCTTCTTCTCTGAAACTGGAAGGCTCTCAGCTTTCATATTTGGCACATAGCATCATGTTCAGGTCGTCTATAAAAGTTATATAAATTATGGCCCCTGGGTCAAAATTGGTCCCGCCCCAGTGGTGGGCAGTTTTCAATAGAAACAAATAGTGAAATCTTTGAAAATCTTTTCCTCTGAAACTGGAAGGTTCTCAGCTTTCATATTTGGCACATAGCATCATGTTCAGGTCCTCTACAAAAGTTGTATAAATTATGGCCCTGAGGTCAAAATTGGCCCCGCCCCCCCCCCCCCAGGGGTGGGCAGTTTTCAATAGAAACAAATAGTGAAATCTTTGAAAATCTTCTTCTCTGAAACTGGAAGGCTCTCAGCTTTCATATTTGGCACATAGCATCATGTTCAGGTCCTCTACAAAAGTTATATAAATTATGGCCCCTGGGTCAAAATTGGCCCCGCCCCAGGGGTGGGCAGTTTTCAATAGAAACAAATAGTGAAATCTTTGAAAATCTTTTCCTCTGAAACTGGAAGGTTCTCAGCTTTCATATTTGGCACATAGCATTATGTTCAGGTCCTCTACAAAAGTTATATAAAGTATGGCCCCTGGGTCAAATTGGCCCGCCCCAGGGGTGGCCATTTTTAAATAGAAACAAGTAGTAAAAACTTTGAAAATCTTCTTCTCTGAAACTTGAAGGCTCTGACAGCTTCCATATTTGGCACATAGCATCATGTTCAGGTCCCCTACAAGTTTTCTAAATTGTTCCCCTGGGTCAAAGTTGGCCCATCCCAGGGCCGGCTAGTTTTCTATAGAAACATATAGTGAAACTTTGAAAATCTTCTCCTCTGGTTGTCTGGTGAGCGCTTCAGGGCCATTCTGGCCCTCTTGTTTAACTTCAGCCTCTTGTTTATAATGTCACTATGAACAATGGAATCAGGCACTAAGGTTATAAAGCTTTTTGCTTGAGTCTGAAATCATTGTCAAGCATCTGACTTGGTCAGCAAGCTCAGAATCTGACCAATCAGATACTTGAAAATGATCTCAGACTCAGAAGCTTTATAACCTTGGGCCCAGATCTGTATTAGTTTATAAGCAAATAGAGGAGCCACCTGATAGAGGTTCACTCTGTTTGCAAATGCATCAAATGGTATCTTTTATCTGGAAGCCAGACTGTTTGCAGGATTATATCTCAGGTTCAGCCTTTTGTATTAAAATAGTAGATGTTTTACACACGAGCTCTACATCAACGAGGACTTGACACGGTTGAACCAGCAAGTCCTTGCATCCATAAGGCTGAAGGACAAGGAAAACGTCGCTAAATGCTGGTCTTTTGAGGGAAAGCTCTTTGTGGTTTTCAAGGGTTCCGTAGATTACGTTGAGGTGAAACATAAGGACTATGCGTTATGGTTGAGTAAGCCCTGGCCCAGCAACGAAGAAGTAGACACCCATCTTTAGACCAGTTTCTTTTGAATTTTTGTCAGTAACTGAATTTCCGCCTAATGGTTGCTTCTGGAAAAACGGCGGGGTACATCTTTTCTTCTTCTTTCTAATAGATCGTTAGAGACAATCGGCAGACTAGAAATTGAGTGATCAGGTACGTTTCTAACTATGACACGCCTACATAATTCGAAGCCGAAATTTGTGTGGAATCGTATTTGGTATCTACAGTAAATCTTTTGTTTTAAGCCGGAGGGTCCAAAGTGCATATTATGTCATGTGATCGGTGTCGTGCTGGAGGGACGCAGATGCATATGTGTGCCATTAGTACTTGCGTTCTTGAACTAAAGCACCGAAGTATGCCTTTCGATGTTCTGGTTTAAAATATTGCAGACTGTATCTAAACATGCTCCGCACAGTTCAGGCATATGTTTGACATTTAAAATACAGTGAATTGTAAGCTCTGACAAAAGTTGCTTAAAAGATGCACAAAACAGTGACACGTAGTAAAACGTACACCGTCAAGTAGTAATTTAGCGTCTTGTGAAAGAAAACGGAAAGAATATTGCAAAAGCTAATATCGTAATATCGAGATATTGAGCTAACGGTGGCGAACTTCACAAGAAACAGGATATGAGAAAATATAACTTTATTAGCTGTTGCCCCTCTTGTGTGTATGAAATGATTATTTGTTACCATATACTATATATTATATGCATAATGATACTAATACATAGGTGTCTTGTTATTAATACGTTTATGTGCACGCATAAAGTAGTAGATGCTTAGTAAAATTAAAGAAACATTGTCTTACTGGTGTAATGAGTACATCTGTATCACTGATATACTTGAAAAATACATTAAATGTACTCAATACACGGGGAATACATAGCCTTTCTTTGATTCTGCTTTATTTTATTCATGCTGGTTAACCCGTGTCGTTTGCAGACACTGCTGTTTGTACGAAAAATGGAATACAATAGGCTTTGTTTGTATATTAATAACTAAAAATATGTCTCGACATGAAATATGTTTTGATCTCATATCGGATCATACTTAACCCTTTCCCTCATATAGACGTATTTTCACGCATCTGCAAACAGAGTAGACCCAGATCAGACGGCTCCTATAGGAGCCGTCTGATCAGGGTCTGCTCTGTTTGATAATGGAATTTGATAGATCTGTATCTTTAGTTTCTGAAATGGCTGCAGTACTATACCTTCCATATTTCATCATAACTGTTCTGTCAATGAGTATCCAATAGGTATTAAAATTTGTAATAAACATAGAACAGGGAAAGGGTTAATGTGATATTTGATTTGGATCCAAACTGTTTGCCCAGATACTTCTCTTGTACATAAGATAGACTCTGTTCAGTTTTGGCAATTCATATATTAAGTATAATACGTCATATATCAGACAAATAGAAACAATGCGTTAAGTTGGAAAGCGTTAGCACATTCCCTCTTATGAACACCTTGTCACGCATTTGCAAACAGAGTAGACCCAAACCAAACGGTTCCTACCCGAGCCTTCTGACAGTGACCTGTTCTCTGTGCAAATGAAAGCCAGTACTTTCTAGGATGGTTACAGAGTTCCATATTTCAGTATAACTATTTTGTCCATGAATATTCCGTATGTAATTTGGGATAATTATAAAACAATGAATAGATAAATAAAATCAAGAAAATAGGCAAGATATTCGGTATAAATTTGTTGTGCAAATACGTACATAGCTAGGCTTTAGCAGGTGTCTGCTAAATTGCACTATATATACTAAAACGGCACTGTACGTCACGTTTCAGAGGGAAAGCAGCCGCACCAGCATGTTGGATATGGATCGGACGCCGACGTGCTCGGCGCACGATCTAGATCCGGCGTGTGTTGTTTGTGTTTTCTTTCCGTAGTAAACCTTGTTGCATTAACTCAAAATGAATGCGGCTGTCTCCCTAATTTGCATTATATATAGTGAAACGCAACTGTACGTAACGTTTTAGGGAGAAGCAGTCGCATTAAACGTGTTTTGATATGGATTGGACACCGACGTACTCTGCGCCCGATCTAGATCCAGCATGTTGGACAAATATAGCACGCCTTTTTGTATTGTGTCTAGGTCTAGGTCTAATTTCTGTACCAGGCACATAGCATTACGACATACACATGTTAAAAATACTAAATTCCTAAAAACCCTTATCGAGGGAAACCAGCGGTTAGGTTGTACTATTTATAGAACTCGAAAGTCCGTTATATCTATTTATATGTAAGACGCTATTTTTAGAAGGATTACCGCCCGCTAGCTATCGCTTGTATCATGTGACTAATTATACATGAAAATGTACAAAGAACTATGTCTACCTAAGTCGTGTCTCCATTTTTCGTTTCGTTAGAGACAGACTAACGGGTAACCCTGATCATAATTTAGGAAGTGATACTTCTAGACATTTTGTATAATTATATTTTTTCTTGTTGAACTGATAGTTCTTGTGGTTCTTCTCCAAATTTCTTTTGTTGGAGAAAGACCTAAAGAGCGGTCAGCCCAGGTAGCCTATGATACGTTGATTTCGCTCTTTTTACGCGGCATAATATTTATGTTAGTATAGCTTTCCATTCACCGTAAAGGTATAAAGAAGCAGTATGGATCAGGATCATAGTATGCTTTAGAGGTCTATAAACCGGGTCTACACTGCTTATCCTGCCACATGAAACCATGTCATACTGATTTTGAAGTTATTTAGCCTATCCCAATATAGTTATATAGTACATTTGCCGTATTTCCTAATTAATGTACAAACGGTATGGATCCTAAGCGGAGAACACACGGGAAGTCTCTGGCCTGGATCTACACAGGTTGTATAAGTGCGAATGCACAGATATTAGACAAGTAACCTCCACCTCATAGTATTTGAGTCGAGTATGTACGGCAAAAGTAGATACATGTCTAATAAGCTTGCTTATAGGCCTAATGCATGTTTTGCCTGTTTTGTCTTGTAATGCTCCCCTGTACATATGGTTATATGCACCGTTTATTGTATTATTCTATAACATTGTATTATTATGTAATATACTTTGCATCACCTGTCTGTCACACGATAGGAATTTTCAACAGAAAGACGAAGGTGTAGATGCAGATGAGAAAACCCCATAGGAGACCTTCATATCGGAATGTACAACAGACTAGATCCAGATCAAACGGCTCCTGTAGGAGACGTCTGATCTGGATCTGCTTTGCTGTTCAAGATATAGGACTGATTCAACAGTTTTTACGAAGCAAACACTTCCTTTGGAAATAGTTCGCGGTAATCGATAGACATGTTACAAATGTACTTTTACTGTATTGGCATACTCTTAAATATCGGTTAACCTTTACCGTCAAATAGATGTTTTTTTTTTACACATCTACATACGGAGTAGACCCAGACTAGACGGCTACTAAACAGCCGTCTTATAGGGTCTGATCTGTTTACCGTTTACCTTTTACTTATGGATCTTGGATCTGTTTCTTTAGTTATAAAAAGGCCGCCCCACCCCGTTTTTCATTATAATCTACCTGTTAGCGAATAGTCCCAGGAAAAGAGGTTGGGTTTTTTTTTTTTTTTTTTTTTTTTTTTCTGTGTGATTTTTCTCTTCTGTTTCTTCTCCTGCTTCTTATATAAACATTGTCTGGAGCAAAACTGTTTTGTCTTTTGACATAATTCTTAGATATTTGACACGTGGGTGTATAATCACGAGGCAAAGTGTCTGACATGAACCAAACTGAACTATATTCAACCTTGACTTTTGATCTCAATGACATTTTGACATTGAACATCAGGGTCAAATATATGTATCTTAAATAAGACGCCATTGTCATGCCTAAACCTTATTTTGTTCTTTTATTTAGGCCTCACACATGTGGCATGTGAATGTATCGTGACGGATCTTAGTGTGATATAACAGAATAACTTTCAAGTGGCATTGACCTTTGACTAGAAGGTCAATTTTAATCTTTAAATACGAAAGTACGTTGGATTTGGATCGAAAGTTAGTTGTCTGTTGACCTAAGCCTTAAATATGTGTGTGATTTTATAGCAATTAATTTGATTAATTTTGATGAGCTCGATAAACTCGCTGATATGTTCATAGATATGCTGCATACATTACAAATCTATAAAAAAAAAAACACCATCAGATTTATTTATAAACAATGCAGCAACATGGTAAACACTAGACTTAAAAAGAATACTTAATTGAGAATTTACTTGTATTATAAATAATCTTTGAATATTTTTTTCAGAGTATTTTGAGTGTGTGATTTCTGCCATTGAATTTCTTTGGTGAAATGTTTGTGAGTGATTACTATGTATTTGTGTTTTATGCTATTACTTTTTTTGTTTATCTTACTGCCCAGGTCAAGGACACAACTATTTTTCTGCACATTAATGTATGGTTCCCCTTTCAACAAAACTGGAAATGGAGAGTCTAGGAATCCTGTCTCTGAATTGTAGAGGGTTGCACGGTAAACAGAAAAGACTGAATGTTTTCCATCATCTCAAATCCCTAAAATATGATATATTCTGTCTTCAAGATACCCATTTTACTCAAGATCTATACAAAACTGTTTATACAGAATGGGGGTCTGAAGTTTACTTAAGTTGTAATTCCTCAAATAGCCGGGGAGTAGCAGTGCTTTTTAGAAAATGTGATTTTAAGATACATAATGAAATAATTGATCCGTATGGGAATTATGTTTTACTTGATTTAAGTGTACAAGATGTTAGATTTACTCTAGTATCGATATATGGACCAAATAGTGATACACCGTCTTTTTATAATAACATTTTTGAAATCATAGATAGCATCGGGAATATGACATATGTAATCTGCGGAGATTTTAATTTAGTTTTGGATCCAGATCTAGACTATCATAATTATAAACATGTAAACAACAGGAAATCACGAGAAGTTCTTTTAAATCACATTACAAATAGGGAGTTAATAGATCCTTTTCGGGAAATGAATCCAGAAAAGAAACGTTATACTTGGAGAAAGCAAAAACCCATACAACAAGCCCGTTTAGATTTTTTCCTTATTTCGCAACCCTTGTCTGTTTATTCTAGTAACTCCTCTATAGAACATAGTTTTCAATCAGACCACTCCATAATTACGGCAATGTTTCAATTTAACAATTTTGAACACAAGTCAGGACTTTGGAAACACAACAATTCTTTACTTAAAGACTTAGAATATATTCAAACAATAAACAAGAAAATAGAAGATGTAATAGAACAATATGCATTACCAGTTTATAATAGAGAGTCAATTAAAGATATACCAAAACAGGAGATACAATTAAGCATAAGTGACCAATTATTCCTAGATATTTTGTTAATGGAGATAAGAGGTAAATCAATCTCATATGGTTCGTTTAAAAAAAGGCAAACAAAGGTCAGAGAAATAGAATTAATAAATACAATACGTGACTTAGAGCAAAACTTAGCGGAACACAATTTAGAAGAGCATTCATTTTTTACCAAGGAATTAAGAAATATTAACGATGAAAAAATGAGAGGGGCAGTAATAAGGTCTAAAGTTAAATGGAGTATAGAAGGGGAAAAACCAACCAGATATTTTTGTGGACTAGAGAAATCTAATATCATATCAAAGACAATTCAGAAAATTATAAGAGAGGATGGGTCGGAGATCACAAACCAAACGGATATTTTAGCTGAAACAAAACTTTTTTACGAAACCTTATACAAAGCAAGAGAGGAAATTGTAACAAAAGAACAATTAAATGTCTTTTTTGAAAACGAAAATATACCAAGACTGAATGATCAAGATTCAAAAAGTATAGAAGGTGAAATAACTCTGAATGAAGCAACGAATACTTTGAAAAATATGAAAAACAATCGTAGCCCGGGGACTTCTGGTTTTAGTGCAGATTTTTATAAGGTATTTTGGGCTAAGATAGGTATTTTTGTTGTTAGAGCTCTTAATGAAGCATTCAGTATGAATAAATTGGCAACCACTCAGACACAAGGCTTAATTACATGTATTCCAAAAGGAAATAAATCAAAATACCTTCTCAAAAACTGGCGCCCCATCACATTACTGAACACTGTTTATAAAATTGGAACTGGATGTATTGCAAACAGACTTAAAGCTTTGTTACCAAGCATAATACATACTGACCAAACAGGGTTCCTTAAAGGTCGATTCATTGGTGAAAACACTAGACTAATATACGATATACTTCATTATACCGAAGAAAATGACATTCCTGGCATTTTACTTTTAATAGATTTCGAAAAGGCTTTTGATTCCCTCTCATGGTCTTTTGTAAATAAAACTTTGAAACATTTTAACTTTGGACATGATATACAAAGGTGGTTTAATCTTTTCTATAAAGATACAACCTCTACTGTAACTCAATGTGGCTTCCTTTCGGACTTTTTCAATGTCCGTAGGGGCTGTAGACAGGGTGATCCTTTAAGTTGTTACATCTTCATTTTATGTGCTGAAATTTTATCTATTCATTTAAGATCTAATCCTAAAATTACTGGCATTACCATTAATGATACAGAATATAAATTATCGCAATTTGCAGATGACACTAGCGTTATATTAGACGGATCTAGTGAATCATTAAATGAAACATTGAATGCACTTTCAAATTTCTCTTTGATATCAGGCTTAAAAGTAAATTTTGATAAAACTAAGGTGGTCTGGATAGGTAAGAAAAAGTATAGCTCAGATACAATTAAAACTAAATGGAAACTAACATGGAATCAACAGCAGTTTAGTATGCTAGGCATAAATTTTCATGTCGATCTGACTAAAATGATTGACTTGAATTATAAATATAAAATTGCAGAGATAGAAGATACAATTAAAAAGTGGAGCAGACGTATCCTTTCTCCAATAGGAAAAATTACAGTTGTTAAAACTTTAATAATTGCAAAGCTAAACCATTTATTTCTTTCATTACCAAACCCATCTGACGAAATTTTGAAGAAACTAGAAAGTTCCTTATTTCATTTTATCTGGAATGGCCCTCACAAGATTAAGAAAGAAATAGTAGTCAAAGATTACACAGAAGGTGGTCTTAGAATGGTGAATATCAAGGCTTTTATCGAGTCTTTAAAGATCTCTTGGATAAGAAGATTAGTACATTGTGAAAGCAGATGGTCAACAATTACCAAAAAATATGTAGACGTAGAAAGATTAATGAATTGTGGTAAACATTATCCCGAATTATTATCATTTAAATGCAGTAATAAATTCTGGGCACATGTTTTTGAAGCATTTTCAAAGTTAATGTGTACTCAATGTATGGGAAAAGAAAACATAGTCAACTTTCCCCTTTTCTATAACCATATGCTCTTAATTGGGTCACAAAGTGTTTTCCTAAAATCGTGGTTTCGTGCAGGAATACACTGTATTGGTGATTTGCTGAACGAGAACAACTCGATCATAGGGTTCGAACAGTTGAAAGTAAAATACAATCTTAAAACTGACTTTTTAACTTATAATGGTGTTATATGTGCATTGCAAGTAACAGCAAGAAAATTGGATATTATTTTGAAAGAGGTTGAACCTTTGCACAAACCCTATATACCGCCTTATATTGATTTTATTATTAAAGACAGCAAAGGTGCCAAACGATTTTATAAAGCTTTGAATAGAAATGAAATTGAGCCAAAATGCATTTACACTTGGAATAACAAATTAACAGCACATATCTCGGACAAACAATGGAAAAACATATTTTCGCTGCCATTCAAAATTACTACTGATACACAAATACAGTGGTTTCAGGTAAGAGTCATTCATAGACTTTTAGGAGTAAATTCATACCTCATTAAAATGAAATACACGGACGATCCACTTTGTACCTTTTGTAAAAGAAATCAAGAAACGATTGAACATTTGTTTTGGCACTGCCCAATTACCTTAAACCTAATACAAAATATGTTTGATCAACACCATTTCAGAGAATTAAGTTTAGAAACTATGTTATTTGGATACACAAATGCTTTAGATACAGCTTATGATCTCGTGCTCATATTCTTCAAAATGTATATTTTTCAATGCAGAAACCTGAAATTTCTTCCAACTGAGCAAGGTGCTAAAAAATACATATCTTTTAAATATAATTTACTTAGCCAGACCGCCGTACAAAATAACAACGAATATATACTTGAAAAAACATGGCAAAATATAGAACATCTGTTTCAAAAATCTTAAAATACAGTGTGTTTCTATACAAAGATCTTAAAAGATCAGTATACTGGTACATGTAGGGTGTATACATTAAAAACATTATAAACAAATAACCGGCCTGGCAGCTAAGAGTTTTTTGGTTGTTTTTTGTTTGTTTGTTGTTTGTTTGTTTTTTTTGGGTTTTTTTGTTTGTTTTTTATTACAATTATTTATACTTTCTTTGTTCAGTCTGTTAATATTATAGTTCAGCTCAACAGGTTCTTGCAGCGACTGCCATAGGATGATCGTTCTTAGCCAAACATATCAAAAGTATCGTAAAATACTTGAACCGAAACCAGGACGATTTGTGCCTTAGGTCTAACACCAGCTTAACATTTACATTTAACAGCTCACTACAAAAACTTTGTTATCGTTATATCAGTTATATGTACGATATCCAATCTTTGTATTGCTTGTATATTTATAATTTGTATGCGGGCTTGTAAGATGTGGAGAGGGTCAGGGTTCTCCGACCCTCACACGTCAAATGGACGGGGAAAATAAATGGGGTCCCTCGCTGCAGGGCCTGAAAGGAAAAAAAAATAAAAAATAAAAAAATAAAAAATAGTAGATGTTCCTCAAATCAACCGTTACACATTGAACTTGTCTGTTTTTTCTCTTTTGCAGGCAACCAACCTTCTGTCAATGATAGATGAAAGTGAATCAACATCACAGCAAAATAACCAAAAGGAAGAAGAGAACCAGCAATAGGTGACATTATGATTGGTGTACAAAGTTCACTGATATACATTTACAGAGAAGGATACAATCAGAGAGAGAGAACCAGCAGTAGGTGATACTATGATGAGTGTACACATTGTACTGATAAATAATTGCAGAGGACTCAGTCAGAAAGAGAACAAGAACCAGCAATAGGTGACATTATGATTGGTGTACAAATTGCACTGGTATACATTGACAGAACTGGATTCAAGCTTAAAGAGAGTGAGAACTAGCAATAGGTGACATTATGATCGGAGTATAAAATCCAAGAGTCATTGTTCCAAAATGCAATTACAGAGAATGATTCAGTCATAGGGAAACGTTTTTCAAGAGCTGTCACAGTAACATATTTTTAACATTTAACCTCTCTGTTCTTTGAGCAATTATCATCAGCAAATGTTTCATCTGCTTCAACTCTAAAAGTACATGTTTCTTCCTTGTCTTTTTTTTAACTAAAAAAGATGTGTGGTATCTTCACACCAGCTCTAAATAAACTGAAGTCAATTGTTTCTTTAACCCATTCTCTCATAGGCTATTTTTTATCCAACCTTGTTGATAAATCTATAGAAAAGAAAGCATTTGCTAGAAAAATGGGAAAAATTTGAACTTCACAGACATTGGGTGTAATTGTTTGGAAAGATCAGATACTGTGGGTTTCAGTTGGAACCAAATGATTATACATGTGCATGATGGCATAACAAATACAGGTTAACTTCTCTAGGGATGTCTAACTTTTGTCTTAAGATCAGATGGTAGCTTAATGCAGGACAAGAGAAATTCAGAAAGCTCCCAAAGGAGAAAATGTGCTATTGGTGTCAAACAGGGTTTAGTTGAGTAGTGACAAGTTAATGGAGTTTTAAAAGTGGTCAGAAAGTATTTAAAATTGTGGACTATTACTTTGTCTGTCTGTTTATTGTTAGTCAGTCAGTCTGTCAGTTTTGTCCCTTTGATAAGGAGGTATGGGGGCATAGGGTATGGGGGCATAGTGTTTTAACCCTTTCCCTGTTCTGTATTTAGGCAAAATTTCAATACCTACTGAATATTCATTAACGAAAAAGCTATAAAAATATGGAAGGTGGAACATTGTAGATATTTTAGAAAGTAAAGAAACAGATCTATCAAATTCTATTAGCAAACAGAGCAGACCCTGATCAGACGGCTCCTCTAGGAGCCCTCTGATATGGGTCTACTCTGTTTGCAAATGTGTGAAAACACGTTTATATGAGGGAATTAAAGGGTTAAACACTTTGTTTCTTTTCTTCTGAAAGATACAATGTGAGAGTCCAGCAGTTTGAATGTTGATGAGATGCTGAATAACTAGGAGTGTGAATTCAAAGTGTTTGCAAAGGCTATTACAGACTTACCTAGAGAATTCAGTTACAATACATTTAGTTGTACACCAAGACCACCAGTGCCTTTTCAATGTGCAACTTACTGAATCATGTATGAATCCTGTTAATACTTTTGCAAGTGAGGAAGCCTTCCAGCTTACTTGCGGTAGGTCAGTGGTTCTACCCGGATGTTCTACTATGCATGAAACAATGCAATATGTTCCGTGCACAGAAGAGCCTCTGGGGTCTTCCTCCACCTGTAATTAGCTGGATGTCGTGATATGACTGAAATACTGTTAAAGTGATGTAAAACCTGATCAAAACCAAACCAAAACCAAACTTGTTAATACATTTACCTACATGCATTTTATTATACATTGTACTAATTTTAGTTGTTTGTAATTTATTCAATCTGTGATATGTGACATGATTTTATTCTGTTGTGAATTATACTACATGTACAGTTGAACTTCGATATCTCGAACTCGGATAACTTGAACTTCGGGATAACTCGAACAAAACGTTCAGTCCTTCCAAAACTTACAATACATAATTTCTCTAAAATATATCGCTACAGATATCTAGAAACGCATGTCACAGCGTAATACAGGTCTAAAGTAATGCTGAAAGCTCCTATAGGAGCTTTCAGCATTACTTTAGACCTGTATTAAGCTCTGGCATTGAGAATTTGCTCAGATTAGAAATCGGATGACACGAACTTCTGTTATCTCGAACTAATTCGTATGGTCCGTTCAAGTTCGAGTTATCGAAGTTCAACTGTATTTAGTAATGAAGAATTTATGTCTTTTAGACAGGTGGCTACTTAATGCAGGATGAAAGTCTACTTAACCCATTCCCTCATATTGTCGCCTCTGTTAAAGTCACTTTATGAAACCATTGTGATAAATAGAGCATTTGCTCCATAGGAGGAGCTTTCTGCATGATGTTCACCCTCCATTAAGCTGCCACCTGTCTTAAAGGTTGATAGTGATACTTGTTTTAGTGTCTGAACTATCAGAGTTTTACTGTACTTTATTGTGATCTCGGATGTGAGTTATTTTATTTTTATATTGTTTTGTAGACAAATTTTTATTCATCCTCTACTTGTGCAATCTTGAAGGATTGTCTTTCATGTACCTGCCTGTCAGGGAAATCTCGATACTGTGTAGATGGGCAATTTTTAATGAGTTGGTTTGTGGCCGGCTTAACATAGTCCTCACAATAATGGTAAAGTGTATACATGTATTTTCATGAAAGCTGTACTTGTAAAACTAAGCCATATGTGTTTGATGATTCAAAAATGAATTGAGTATTTTGGTAAGAGATCAGCTATTTTCAAGTTTACCAAATTGTATTGAATTCTGTCTTTTACCAAAATATTTTAATTTTGTTTGATTCATCAAAAAACACATGGTTGCCATGGATGGTGCCTGATTTCCAGCTATGGTTTTTATGAATTTGTTTATGTAGAATGTTCCTTTTGTGACATTGAACAGAACTATTGTTCACAGGCTATTATGACAGAAACTGTAGAATTAGATCTCTATATATATACATGTATAAGCAAACGGGGCAGACCCTGGTCAGACAGCTCCTAAAGGAACTGTCTGATCTGGATCTACTGTTTGCAAAGGTGCCAAAAGTCCTCAGTGTGAGGGAAGGGTTACGATAAGATAATCTTTATTTAAAGTTGGTTGCCATTAAACATATTTTAATACTACAGTAAAACCTCTCTATAATGGCCACTGGATTACATCAGGTATTTTGTGTTAAAGGCAGGTGGCTGCTTAAAGCTTTAAGCAACCACCTGCCCTAAATACAAAATAATTAACACAATTTAGTGGCCATTATAGAGAGGTTTTACTGTAGCTCAAAGCTAATGTTCTACATTTAAAAAAAAACTAATTGAATATTTATAATCTTTTAAATGTCTTTAACAGTATTGACTTTTGAAATGTGTATCAAGCTCCGGGTGTTTATGCTTTGAATGAGCATTTATCATATCTCAGGTGTCAGTTTATTGTGCTTGTTTCTTACATCTAGCATTTTGTAGAACCTGTCTTAACCCTTTCCTCCATAATTACGCCTTTCTACGCCTTTGCAAACAGAGTAGACCCAGATCAGATGGCTCCTATTGGAGCGGTCTGATCGGGGTCTGCTTTGTTTGCTTATGATATGATATAGATATGATTCTACAGTTTCTGCCATGTCTAAAACTTAATATGTCTGTGTGCTATTATAACAAAAATCTAATTAATATTCACGATGTCATTATTTCTTACATAAATATTCATGGAGTAAAGGCTTAAGTGGCCGTCAAAAGAGATCTAATTATGTATGGGTCTGTAAGGCAGGTGGTAGCTTAATGCAGGTCAAAAGTACTTGTGCCATGCATTGAGAGACCACCTGTTTTTTTAACACCAAGATATTCAATAAATGAATGGCAGCTTAGGACAGATTCTACTGTATCAAAATACTGTAACATACAGCTGGAAACCATTTTGTTCACACTAATGTATCAAAATACTGTAACATACAGATGGAAACCATTTTGTTCACACTAATGTATCAAAATACTGTAATATACAGATGGAAACCATTTTGTTCACACTAATGTATCAAAATACTGTAACATACTGATCGAAACCATTTTGTTCACACTAATGTATCAAAGTACTGAGATGGAAACCATTTTGTTCACACTAAAGTATCAAAATACTGTAACATACAGCTGGAAACCATTTTACACTACTGTATCAATATCATATGTACATCATTTGTTTTTAATGCCTAAAAGATCTTGATCTGGGAGCATACTTTATTTTTGCCTGTTTGTCTGTCCTAAACTTTTACCATAGTTTTTGAATTATTGGAGATAGAGGCTTTATACTTGATATGTATACCTCTGTCATGAGACTGCAATTTTTTAGTAGTGTCATGTCAAGGTCATTGTCTAAATTCAAGGTCTAAAGTCAGTTGCTTGACGGCAGCTGTTGTACTTTTGGAGATGGAGACTTCATATTTGACCTTCATACTTATCTGATGAAGCTGCAATCTGTGAATGGTGCCATGTCAGAGTCGAGGTCATGCTTCATAGTCAAAGGTCAAAATTATAGGCCAAAGCATCTGTATGCGACATAGTGTCTCACAAATACATCTTGTTTTAGATGGGATCTGTGATATTACTGTTATTACATGTAATGTTTTTGATGCTCTATTTACAAATAAAACTCTTTTCTTTTAATTTTTTCAGTTGTAGTACAATGTATTTATCCTATTATTGTGTCTCCAAGAAATATTTTTATTGCAAAATAATTAACCTCCCAATCACCTTGAATATTTTCCTAAGGTGTTGGTTAGATATTAATCTGATTCAGATAAAAACATGGCTGAACCCAAACAAATTTCTCTTGAACTAGAATGGAATTTGGTTGAAATACATGTAGTTACATGGTGACCATTTATCAAAATTGATAAGCCCATGCTGATATCTGAAAAAACATGATGAGGCTAAATATTCTTATAAGTCTATAGCAAAAACTTTAAAAATCTTCCTCTCCAAAATGGGTGGTTCAATTTGCATAGTATTAGGTTGGAGTAATCTTCTGCTGACTCACTACCAATATTGTAAAACCAAGTTGATATACAAAAAAACTATGGTCGCCAGGGGTGGGACTAAATGTCCTTATACAGTTGAACTACGATATCTCGAACTTCAAGGGACTATATAAATTAGTTCGAGATAACAGAAGTTCGAGTTATCCGAATTGCAATCTGGACAATTCATAGCTTAATGCAGGTCTACAGTAATGCTGAAAGCTCCTGCAGGAGCTTTCAGCAATACTGTAGAACTGCATTAAGCTGTGAAATGTGTTTCTAGATATGCGTAGTGATACATTTTAGAGCAATTCTGTTTTGTAAGATTTTGGAAGGACTGAATTTTTAGTTAGAGTTATCCCGAAGTTCGAGTTATCCGAGTTCGAGATATCTAAGTTCAACTGTATGTCTATATGGAAAACTTTAAAACTCTTCTCCAAAACGAATGGCCCAATTTGAATGGTGTTTGATAGGAATAGTGTCCTGGTGACCCTTCATCAAAATTGCTAAAACCAGGCAGATACCTGAAATAACATTGCTGGCAGGGGCAGGGTTAATTATCCTTATATGTCTATAGGGAAGACTGGTAATCCTTTCCAAAACTGGTGGTCCAATTTGAATGGGATTTGGTAGAAATAGTCTTCTAGTGAACCCCTACCAAAATTGCTTAAACTATGTTGAAATGCAATAAAACATGGACGCCAGGGAAGGGGCTAAATGTCCATATATGTTTATGTGGAAAACTTAAAAATCTTCTCCAAAATTAAGTCCAATTTTAATGGCATTTTGTAGGAGTAGTTCCCTGGTGACCCTTTATTAAAGTCGCTAAAACCATGCTGTTATCTGAAAAAAACATGCCTGTCGGATGGGTCTAAATTTCCATATATGGAAAGGCGCAGGTTCAGAAACTACCACAAATGGCCTCATCTCAGATTTAAAAAACAATTGTATCAGTGCAACATATTGCATTATGTACTCATACATAATGACAACAGAATGTCACACAGCGACATGGTTGTTGCCATAGCAACCGGTTTTTGAAAACACCTTTAGACTCTGTTTTGAATACTTATATATATCCAATATTATGAATAAAAATATAATAACACATTTGCATTGGTATTTCATCACTTAAATTAATTAATGAAAACAGGACTAAATACAGATCAGGGAAAGGGTTAAGCAATACGCGATTTGCATAGGCATAGAAAGGTGCATTTATGGAGTAATGGGTTAATATCTTTATTTATGGATGAGTTCAATACCATTTTATCTCAAATGATGAGTGTCTGATGCTCTTTATCAAATAACCACATGACTGGAAAAATGGCTAAAAAGTTACTATATACAGTAAAACCTCTCTATAACGGCCACTCAATTACATCAATTGTTTTATGTTAAAGGCAGGTGGCTGCTTAAAGCAATGTGAAAGTAAAATAGAACGCTCCTATAGGAGCGTTCTGTTTTACTTTCACCTTGCTTTAAGCAGCCACCTGCCCTTAATAGCAGATAATCAACATAATTTAGTGGCCGTTATAGAAAGGTTTTACTGTACTCATATAAAGTAGTACACTCAGTGTAAATACTGATGACATTGTATGATTGACTCATACCTATGCTGTCATACAATGTTCAATTATGTCAAATCTTGTCTTACACATGTGAGCGAGAAAACAAATTGTGATAGTTATCTTATCCTTGGAACAGAGTTATGTAATAATAAAAGATTTACAATATATACCAGAAATGGTGATAGATTTTAACCCTTCGCTTGCTATTCGCGTCAATATACCTACCTGTAAATAGTGAAGACCCAGATGAGACAGCTCCTGCAGGAGCTGTCTCATCAGGGTCTGCACTATTTACAAATTGAATGTGCAACCAGCGCACTCCATAGCAGTGATTGCACAGCGAAATACTTGTACACAGTGAAGATATATGTAATTATACAACAGGACATGGCTAAAGAAGGAGAAATGTATTTTAAAATTCAGCAAGCGAAGGGTTAACCATTTAAATAATGACATCTTGAACATTAATTAGGTGATTTTTAGCTCCACTTTTTCAAAAAGTGGAGCTATTGTCATGACCCTCTCGTCGGCGTCGGTGTCGGCGTTGGTTAACCTTTTTGTTAAGGTCCTTTTCTCAGAAACCATCAAAGATAGTTGGTTCATATTTGGTATGTATGTTTACTATCACAAGGCGAACCCATTTCACAAGGGTAGGTAACCCTAAAATTAATTTTGCCATAGTTATGTCCCTTTTTCGACTTAGAATTTTCATTGTTGGTTAAGTTTTATGTTCAGGTCCATGTCTCAGAAACTGTCAAAGATATTTGGCTCATCTTTGGTATACATATTAACTATTACAAGGGGGACCCATTTCACAAGGGTAGGTAACCCTAAAATTAATTTTGCTGTTGTTATCTCCCCTTTCTGACTTAGACTTCCACTACACTATCCAGCACTAAAGAAAGTGGAGCGCGCTGTCTGCGGACAGCTCTTGTTTATAATGACACATGAACACAAGAAATCTGGGCCATGGCAGAAACTGTAGAGTCAGATCTATATTATTCCATAAGCAAACCTGATCAAACGATCCTATCTGGGTATCCTACATCTAGTACAGGAGTCATCTGATCTGGGTCTACTCTGATGGCAAAGGCATTAAAAGGGGTATTTATGGAGTAAATGGTTGACATATCCCTACTATTTTAATATTAGAACTAGTTCTACAAGATATACATAGATGCCATAAGAGTCCTTATGAATAACAGCAGTGCAAATTTTGCACATATATGTATACATGTAGATGTATCGTGGTATGTATTTTATGCCATAAATACGCCTTTCTATGCCTTTGCAAACAGCAGATCTAGATCAGTTGGCTCCTGTAGGACCATTTGATCAGTCTGCTTTGTTTGCTTATGAAATAATATAACCATTATTCTACAGTTTCTACTGTGGCCAAAAATTAGTGTGTGCCAATATTAAAAGCATTCTAATTAATATTCATAATGTAATTAAAATGATTATTCCTTATATGGACATTTATGTAGTAAAGGGTTAATGTTTCTAATTGCAATGGTAAGGCATATGCAATGAAATTCTTGGCTGAGTGGACATAGACAAATTTTGTTTTTCGTTGGATACAGCAAACAATACAACATATTATATTAAAAGTACAAAAATGAGTCATGCAGGAAATACCACATACAGAACAAACACTCGCCCGAACAGCAACACAAGGAAACAGCAAATGTACATGGGTAGAAAAAACAACAAGAGACGCACAAAGACAAAACAAACATTCAATAGGAGGAAGATGGAAGTACCGCCTTGGAACGGTCAGTGACAAAAGTCACCGGGGGTTTAAACCGGTTTATGGGCGCCCAACCTCACCCTTATTCCATCCCCATCCTAAAAGACAAACAGTGTAAATAAACGTATCCCCTCTCCGACTAATCTACAACAACCGCGACAGCAAATACAGTGGTAAAGTGCATGTATAACAAAAAAACATTTAATTGAACATACTGTATCCACCTATCGCTAGTGTACTCAATGATTGAGCTGCAAACAGAGTAACTGTAGAAAAGTAATAAAGGGTACGACAAAAATGAAATAGTACAGATATCCGACGTTCTCCTTCCATTTCTGGATTTAAGAGGTCGCCTTCATAGAGTACTAAACCTTTCTTGTCGGCGTACATGCAAAGAGGCCAGCGTGATTGCCAACTGTAAAAGGGTTCACAACCAAACATGCAGTATGTTGTAATAATACAGGATCATATCCCTTTTTAATGAATTGTTTTATATATTTGATGAACAAAGTGAGAAAATGGGTATGTCCAATAATTCTACGAAGTTTGTAAATCACATCACCATAAAATTCAGGATGTGAAATACCGTGTCGCAAAAGTACCTTGAGATTACATTTGTACTTGCCAATAAGCGAGAGATTTCGATAGTAAAATTTAGAGAAAGTTTTTCTTAGTTTATGGTATCTATATCCTTGTTTAAGCAGTTTTTCAGTTAAAATGAGATTTCGACTGTTAAAATCGTCAATAGATGAACAAGCTCTAGCAAAACGAATAAGTTGAGATATATAAACCCCGTAAGATGGAGCACGGGGAACATCCCCGTCAAGATGAGGAAAATTTACAATATTAAAATCAAAATCATCTCTTTTGTCATATATTTTAGAAGAAATCATTCCATTATTAATTTTAAGGTCTAGGTCAAGAAACGCTGCATAATTGTCGGACGGGTTAGCTTTATTCAATTTGAGTTCTTTAGGATAAATTGTAGGAATCAGAGCATTAAAGAAAGGGTTATCTAAGTTAAAAATATCATCCAAATATCGACAAGTATCATTGAAGGCTTTTATAACATCTTCTTGTGATTGAGGATTCAAACTCAACATGAAATCTCTCTCATAGCAGTACAAAAACAAATCTGCGACAAGTGGTGCACAATTCGTACCCATGGGAATACCAATTACCTGACGGTATATAGCATTCCCATAACGTACAAATATGTTGTCCAAAAGAAAGGTTAGTGCTTCGCAAACTTCTGAGCAAGTCCAATTGGTGTAATACTTCATTTGCTCGTCAGTAAAGAAAGCTTTTTCAGCATTACATGCCAAGAATGATGTTTTTTCTCGGGCAAATACTTTCTGGATCAAGTTAGTAAGCTTATCCTTAATTAAAACATGAGGAAGAGTTGTGTACAGAGTAGAAAAATCGTACGTGCTTACAGTGGATGCAAGATACCTTTTGTTCTTAAGTTTGTTTAAGACTTCTGAAGAGTTCTTAATAGACCAGAAGAGATTTATTCCAGAATTTTCATAAGTCTTATCACAGTAAAATTTTAAATGTTCCTTTACCTTCGTTAAGCAAGAAGTCAAAAGTATAGACAATTTAGTAGTTGTACATGAACTAGAATTTGCAATGAAACGCGCTTTATATGGTTTTTTATGTAGTTTTGGTAACCAATACATAGTAGGAAGTTTATGTTGTGTAATTTTAATATCGGTTCCAAATTGTTCACACTTTTTGACATGGTCTGAAATGATGGTCTTTTCGTCAGTGGTAACTGAAATGTATGACTTGGTATTAGTAATTTCCTGCTTCAAGACATCGATATAATGTAATCGTCAAATAATAATCACATTATTTGATGCCTTATCAGCAGGAACAAAAACGTATTTTGAATGGAAATCCTGTAAACCCTTTTTAAGATGTCTAAATGAAGTTCTAGGTTTAGGTGGAAGAAGGTGTTTATTAGAGCTGTAAAAGGAAATGCGTTTATCAATTATATCAAAAATTAGTTTTTTCCAACAAGAAAGGGCAGTAGACTCAACATGTTCTCTTCGACACCATTTAATACTAAAATTTTGTAAAGCCTCCGCAATCTGAACTCGACAAGAGTTAAAATCTATCAAGGATGGTATTCTATATTTGGGACCTTTATTCAAAAGAGATCGTAGACGTTTATCTTTAATTATCTCAAAATTACCAGTAATCACATGACCAGCCGGAGAATAGCAAAATTTTGAGGTGGCGCAATCTCAATTATCAGGAATATTATCATTAATATTAAGGTCGGCCACAATTTTATTGTAGTTGAAAATTGTATTTCTGATGGGTTTGTTATATTTGTAGCAGATGATAGGTGGTTCTGTATTTTTAAAGTATTTAGGAATAGTGTCAATTACATTTTTGTCTCTAAAAATACTTTGTAGGTCAATAAAATCAATACCTTTATTAATAAAAGGAATTTTCAAGAAGAATCTTTGGTGTTCAGATAATTTGTCGATGTGCGGTCTGAGAACATGTAGAGTAAAGCTTTGTATCAAACTAGCAGTTCCTATGAGAGGATCTGATCGAAAAATAATTTTATCGGCTTGCTCGTCAATTTCTTTTAATGAACATATAGATAAGGAGGAAAGTCTAGAAAAGCCCTGTAGGGTTTTTATTCAGACAAAACAAATGTAAATCAACAAATAACATAAAAACATGTATAAACGAGCATGCAAAATTAGGACTACAAATAAAATCAAGCACAATTGCAAGCAATTACTAAAAAGCACACAAACCAAAGCTTGTGGTATTTAAACAATCAACACAGACTACCGGTAACAAGAATGCCAAAATGTTACAAAATATTCCCATCAAATGTCTGGAAGTTGAAAGGCCAAATTAGAATGTTGTCAAAGTTAGTAACAAGCTATGGGGGGGAAAGGATCATAAAGTACGGGGATATTATTCTGGAATATTAGGGGCAATCTTGCTGGTTATCATACTTGATTGAGAGTCTGAGACGTCCATTATGGTAATACAGTACACATGCTGACCAAATTTGAAAAGGATTGGATTACATTTGTTTCAGTTAGAGAACACACAAGCATAAGTTCACCGAAATTCATAAAGTAAGGGGAAATAATTCTGTAGTGTCTGGGGCAATCTTGCTGGCTATCGAAGACATTATAGTAATACACATGCTGACCAAATTAAAGAGCAGACAAGCAAAAGTTCACGGATGTAGACAGACAGACGGGCATACAGACAGCGCCTAGAAATAATATCCCCCTCTTTCAACGAGCATATAAAAAGGATGTAAGCACATTTTATACATACAAAGCAAACCTTGAGGTTAAAAGATAATAAACTTGTTAAATCAAATGGAAAAAACCAGTGCTACAGCCTTATTTATGGATGAGTTCAATACCATTTTATCAGTACCAGTGCTACAGCCTATATTCAAATAAGTGTAAGGATACAGGCTGTTACAAGTTAAATCCAGTACAAGCAAGGAAAAGAAATACTCAGGGAGCCAATAGTGCCTACCATGCACCCCCGACTTTTTTTCATGGGTACCAAAATGTTCAGACAATTGTCCTGAATCAGAATCGCGAATGTAAATTCTTTTAGGCTATGAATTGTGTATTTTAACCGTTTCCATGGCAACCCTCCAGTTTTCGTAATGATGACCCATACCTACAAATTCGCCCATATCACAGCCAGTTTTTGTCCTAAAACTATAAAACTGGTACCAAATGGAAGATAAGACCTTGTGCTTTTATTTCTAGCTTGTTTTTTTAAATTACCTTATTTGCATACTCATGAATATTAATGAGAACATTAAAAATAGTAAAAAAAGTATAGAAATAACGTAAACCTTTCATTTTTTTATCCTACAAATATCAGAAAATAACTTCAAATGCAGTTTAACATGATGACGAAACCCCCAGGAAACAAAATATCCAATTTGAGGACCATAGCATTAATTTTAAGCACCATTTTCACCGTTTCCATGGCAACACCCTAGTTTTCGTAATGATGGTCCGTACTTGCAAAATCGTCCATATCACAGCCAGTTTTTGTCCATTTGAAACCTATAAAACTGGTACCAAGTTGGAGATAGGACATTGTGATTTTATTTCCAGTTTTTTTTTTTAAATTACCTTATTTGCATACTCATGAATATTAATGAAAACATTAAAAATAGTAAAAACAATATAGAAATAACGTAAATAGTGTAAACTATTCACTTTCTATCCTACAAATATCAGAAAATAATTTCAAATGCAGTTTAACCTGATGACAAAATCCTCAGAAAACAAAATATCAAATTTGAGGACCAAAAATTTAACTCTAATTAACTTTTTAACTGTTTCCATAGTAACCATTCATTTCACTCTGTTCACACATTTTTGTTAGTCGACACCTACCTGCAAAAATCTTCCATATCAATGGAAGTTTTTGTGCTAACTGTATAAAACTGGTACCGAATTAAAGCTAAGACATTGTGCTTTGGTTTAAAGGCTATACTTAGGAATTACCTTATTTGCATACACATGAATATTAATGAGAATAATTAAAAAATAGCAAAAAAATACAGAAGTAACGTAAACCTCTCAATTTTTATCCTACCAATATCAGAAAACAACCTCAAATGTAGTTTAAATTGATGACAAAATACTCAGAAAGCTAATCATCTTAATTTATACTCAAACAATGAACTGTAAGTAATTTTGTAATGGTTTCCATGGTAACCGATCTTGGAAATTTGACATCCAACTGTAATACTCCGCTAGATCTCAGTTATTTTTGATGAATCATGAAATCAATTGTTACAAACATAGATATGAGGCATTGCTTTAATAGTAAATATTACTCTTCTGATATAAACTAATTTGCATATGTATGAATATTTATGAGAACAGTAATAGATGTTGAAATTTTCGACAGAAACCAGTCTTTCTTTTATAAAGCAAACAAAAATGCAAAATTGTTAGCTAAAGTTTACTATGATCACTGAATATCACCAAGATTGTTAGATAAATAAATTTGGGACTAATTATATAGCACTGATTGTGATATATCTGTTTCCTAGGCAACCATTCTAACCTCATTGTTCATATTACAGAGTGTTTAAATACCTGCAACATACAAAGATATTGCGGCCTACTTTGGCGAGAATTATAAATGATATAAACATATACCCAGTAGTTGATGTATGAATCTTAATGTTTGGTTCACTTTATGCAAATTACCTTATTTGCATCCTCATGAATATTAATTAGTGATAAGAAAACAAAGAGAAACAATATTGAAAATAACATGTTTCGCAGTATGCCGAGCACAAAATTACACCATGCTCCAAGTATAGCTTGCAATAATAAATGTACCTTTTGGTGATGAATAAATAAATTTTATGTCTAAAACTGTTACCAAAATGACCATGCACTGCTTAAATAAATGAATTTTAATTCTAAAACTGTCTAAAACATGTTAAAGGGCATGTATACATCTAGTAAAGGGTTAATCCCACTATCTGCTTTAAAACACCTTTACAGAAAGCTTCTTTGAGTATGCCGACTCAACAAAAATAAATGAATGATATCTCACTTAACCCGTTACCAGCTGAATATTCATGTTAGAAATAATGACATCATGGGTATTTATCAGCTAATTTATAAATTGACGGTCTGACTCTCAGAGCATACCTTAATTAGAGGCTAAAATGGAACAGTTTATATTGGATCTTCTCAGGTAATACTCTGATAAGAGCTAGGTCAAGATGATAACATTGCTGTTGAATGTCTGTGGAGCATACCCTTATTATAGGCCACAATGTAATCATATCTGTTGATTGACTGTCAGAGTTACATGTTGACAACCATTCTTCTCTAAAACAGGGGGAATGTCTGGGTCGGGAAAGAGATCTCTTCCAAAGTATCAACTGGTAAATAACTCTTAAGATGTGCTGTATTAAGCAGGCCATACAAGGGGGTAATGTTCCCATATCAACATTGCGAAGTGCATCTGTTGGCTTATCTTCACACTTCTCCTTAATCTTAAACAATATCAATTCATCCACAGTGTGAAATCTTAGGTTGCCATACATTGCACACGTAAATTCATCCAAGTCTTGCACAATATCTCCAGACACATCCCAAGAGTAGCCCAAACCTGCTAATGGTTTTATAAACATTGGCTTCTTTTTTAAATGGTCTTAGTGGGTGTCAATTGTTCTCAGCCATTGCATGCACTTGTAGAATCACAGCCACAGTACAAATGGAGACCCAGAAGTGCTGATCGGTAATCTTCTGTATATGCTTGGGCAACTTCTAACATGTTTATTATTTTTTTATGACTGCCTGAGCCAGTATCAAACAAGACAGTAACACCTTCAAACATGTTAAGGTAATACAGAAGATTGAAGAATATATCACTGTCTGGAGTTCAAAGATGAACAATTTTGTAGCCTTGTTCTTTTGTATGCATGGTGTAAATAACGATCCTTGTTTCAGTTTCTTCCTGTGTTGAATTCAGGGCATCAAGACTGTTTCTCACTGTTGATATACCATAATCTGGCGAGAACTGGTGAGGCTCATCGTCATAGATGTGAAAAAACATGTCTGCCTTGCAGCTTCTAAGCGTAAGGAATCAAGGAATTGTAGCAATTTTTAGTGGTTCACAAAGACCCAATATGCAGATTGATATAGGTGAGCTGATGCAGAATCTGCTGACACCAGTTCCCTTCAGTATTGGCACGGCTGATGATGGCTTAGCAAGACCGACAAATCAAATGGTCTTAAAACACATCACAGGCTTACCAGTTCTCGACAGATGATGGTATATCAAAAGTCGAAACAGTCTTGATACCCTGAATTCAACACAGGCTTTATGGGCTTTAAAATCACTAACACTTTATAAACAATAACAGAAGATTGTTTGGGGTATCATAAGTACTTGGCTTTCAACAGTTACCATGGAAGCAGTGCATGGTCATTTTGGTAACAGTTTTAGAATTAAAATTTATTTATTCATCACCAAAAGGTACATTTATTATTGCTAGCTATACTTGGAGCATGGTGTAATGTTGTGCTCGGCATACTGCGAAACATGTTATTTTCAATATTGTTTCTCTTTGTTTTCTTATCACTAATTAATATTCATGAGGATGCAAATAAGGTAATTTGCATAAAGTGAACCAAACATTAAGATTCATACATCAACTACCGGGTATATGTTTATATCATTTATAATTCTCGCCAAAGTAGGCCGCAATATCTTTGTATGTTGCAGGTATTTAAACACTCTGTAATATGAACAATGAGGTTAGAATGGTTGCCTAGGAAACAGATATATCACCATCAGTGCTATATAATTTGTCCCAAATTTATTTATCTAACAATCTTGGTGATATTCAGTGATCATAGTAAACTTTAGCTAACAATTTTGCATTTTTGTTTGCTTTATAAGAGAAAGACTGGTCTCTGTCGAAAATTTCAACATCTATTACTGTTCTCATAAATATTCATACATATGCAAATTAGTTTATATCAGAAAAGTAATATTCACTATTAAAGCAATGCCTCATATCTATGTTTGTAACAATTGATTTCATGATTCATCAAAAATAACTGAGATCTAGCGGAGTATTACAGTTGGATGTCAAATTTCCAAAATTTGTGAAAGGATCGGTTACCATGGAAACCGTTACAGTCTTACTTACAGTTCATTGTTTGGGTATAAATTAAGATGATTAGCTTTCTGAGTATTTTGTCATCAATTTAAACTACATTTGAAGTTGTTTTCTGATATTGGTAGGATAAAAATTGAGAGGTTTACGTTATTTCTGTGTTTCTTTTGCTATTTTTTAATTATTCTCATTAATATTCATGTGTATGCAAATAAGGTAATTCCTAAGTATAGCCTTTAAACCAAAGCACAATGTCTTAGCTTTAATTCGGTACCAGTTTTATACAGTTAGCACAAAAACTTCCATTGATATGGAAGATTTTTGCAGGTAGGTGTCGACTAACA
This sequence comes from Azorinus chamasolen, assembly GCA_963576725.1. Taxonomy (NCBI): domain Eukaryota; kingdom Metazoa; phylum Mollusca; class Bivalvia; order Cardiida; family Solecurtidae; genus Azorinus; species Azorinus chamasolen. The sequence continues at coordinate 25,830,940 of OY755235.1, read as the reverse complement.
AAAATGTGTGAACAGAGTGAAATGAATGGTTACTATGGAAACAGTTAAAAAGTTAATTAGAGTTAAATTTTTGGTCCTCAAATTTGATATTTTGTTTTCTGAGGATTTTGTTATCAGGTTAAACTGCATTTGAAATTGTTTTCTTATATTTGTAGGATAGAAAGTGAATAGTTTACACTATTTACGTTATTTCTATATTGTTTTTACTATTTCTAATGTTCTCATTAATATTCATGAGTATGCAAATAAGGTAATTTAAAAAAACAAAATGGAAATAAAATCACAATGTCCTATCTCCAATTTGGTACCAGTTTTATAGATTTTGGACAAAAACTAGCTGTGATATGGACGATTTTGCAAGTACGGACCATCATTACGAAAACTAGGGTGTTGCCATGGAAACGGTGAAAATGGTGCTTAAAATTAATGCTAAGGTCCTCAAATTGGATATTTTGTTTCCTGGGGGTTTCCTCATCATGTTAAACTGCATTTGAAGTTATTTTCTGATATTTGTAGGATAAAAAATGAAAGGTTTACATTATTTCTATACTTTTTTTACTATTTTTAATGTTCTCATTAATATTCATGAGTATGCAAATAAGGTAATTTAAAAAAACAAGTTAGAAATAAAAGCACAATGTATTATCTTCCATTTGGTACCAGTTTTATAGTTTTAGGACAAAAACTGGCTGTGATATGGGCGAATTTGTAGGTATGGGTCATCATTACGAAAACTGGGGGGGTTGCCATTGAAACAGTTAAAATACACATAGCCTAAAAGAATTTAAGTTTGAGTACATTCGCGATTCTGATTCAGGACACTTTTCTGAACATTTTGGTACCCATGAAAAAAAGTCGGGGTGCACGGTAGGCACTATTGGCTCCCTGAGTAAAAAAGACCAACACAGATTCCAGTATAATGTTAATTGTTTGGACTCTGTCGGATCAAAGCAACTGGGTCTGATATGCCGTTGCACTGGGGTCCAGAAATATTAGGCTGTCACAGACTTTAGATTTAAATAAATTAAGCTTGATTTGTAGTATAACTATAACCAGAAATGGTGTCAAAGCCACCTGATGCTCGCCTGTTTAAAAGTTATGTCTAAAACGTGTCATATTGAACACAAAAAATATTCATCCAATTTTCAATTTAAACTTCACTGCATCATTATCAGAACTAAAATGCAACCAAATACCAATTTTCAGCATCTTAAAAAGATTATTAAACAAGAAAGATACATACCAAATATGGAAGCCCTAGGTCTATTTGGTTCCAATGTAATAGGCAGTTGAAGAATTTTGCAAAGGTTGGTCAAAGGTGAAGGTCAGAAGAGCAAATATGTTGGTCATACCAAGTATAGAAGACCTATGCCCATTGCATCCTATATTATAGGCATTTAAAGAATTTTGCAAAAGTAGGTCAAAGATCAAAGTCAAGGTCACACGGTAATAAACATTGGTATGGTTGGAAAGTCTTAAGAAAGGAAAGATACATACCAAGTATGGTAGCCCTAGGCCTATTGGTTCCAATATTATATGCATTTAAATTTTTTTGCAAAAGTAGATCAAAAGTTAAGGTCACGGTCAGAAGGGCAATTATGTTTGCATGGTCATACCAAGTATGGAAGCCATAGGTCTATTGGTTCCAATGTTATAGGCACTTAAAGATTTTTGCAAAAGTAGGTCAAAGGTCAAGGTCACATGGTAAAAACATAGGTATGTTCGAAAAAGTCTTCAAACAGAAAAGATACATACAAGGTATGAAAGTATATGCAAGACTTTTGCAAAAGTAGGTCACAGGCCAAGGTCAAGGTCAGAAAGGCAAACATATTGGCTTGGTCATACCAAGTATGAAAGCCCTAGGCCTATTGGCTGCAATGCTATGGGCATTTAAAGACTTTTGCAAAAGAAGGTCAAAGGTCAAGGTCATATTGTAAAAACAATGATATTGTTGGAAAGGTCTTAACACAAGAAAGTTGCATACCAAGTATAGACGCCTTTGCCCCATTGGTTCAAATGTTATAGGCCTTTAAAGTTTTTTGCAAAAGTAGGTCAATGGTCAAGAGGGCAAAAATGTTGACATGTTCATACCAAGTATGGAAGTCCTAGGCCTATTGGTTCCAATAACATAGGCATTTAAAGATTTTTGCAAAGTAGATCAAAGGTCAAGGTCAGAAGGGCAAACAATGATATTGTTGGAAAAGTCTTAACACAGGCAAGTTGCATACCAAGTATCGAAGCCCTAGGTCCATTGATTCAAATGTTATAGGCATTTAAAGATTTTTGCAAAAGTAGGTCAAGGGTCAAGGTCAAGGTCAGAAGGGCAAAATGTTGTTATGGTCATACCAAGTATGGAAGTCCTAGGCCTATTGATTCCAATAATATAGGCATTTAAAGATGTTTGCAAAAGTAGGTCAAAGGTCAAAGTCAGTAGGGCAAAAATGTTGGCATGGTCGGAAAGGTCCCCTGACAATATGAACCTTCTCACCAAATTTAAGCATCATAACACAAGTATTAAGCTTTATACCAACCCTTCCCAAAAACTTTAACCTGGCGATTTTGGGCCAAAAAACTAAGTCCAAAACATGTCAAAAATTGAAAAACATTTTAATGTTTAACTTCATAAAAGCAATATATGACCCCACATGAACTTCCATAAAAAATGTCAGCATCCTAGTACAAATATTAAGCTTTAAAACAACCCGTCCTAAAAACTTTAACCTGGTGTTTTGTGGCAAAAAGAACTAAGTCCAAAACATGTAAAAAATGATAAAATTGACGATCATTTTTAATTTATAACTTCATAAAAGCAATATTTGACCCAAAATGAACTTCCATACAAAATTTCAGCATCCTAGTATAATTATTAAGCTTTAAAACAATCCGTCCAAAAAACTTTAACCTTGGCCACGCTCACGCCGGGGTATATATAACATAAGCTCTACTGTTCTAAGAACAGGCGAGCTAAAAATCGATTTTAACTATTATAACAAGAAAATAAATGATTTGATCTGATCCTGATTCTTCTGTCGTAGTAAAAATCCTCTGTCAAATGCCGTTACAAAAATATGCAAAGTCATTACTAAATACTTCTGACATGAAAGTGCGCGGCGTATATAGATTTCCCAATATTTGGTGTGTTTTTGTTAAAATAGTGAAAATTACGGTAGCGCAGGTGCTGACGACGCCATTTTGAAACTGGACAGTCACCAAATTAAACTGGAGAAAGAAAGTAAATTAATTTTAAATCCTTTTAATTAATACATTCACAACCTTCTTTGTAAAGCTGTTCATGGTTATTTGCAATATTTTCCAATTGTTACAATTGTATCTGTACGTAGCGAGAATAAACTTTCTCAGGTTCAGGCACGCTTCATGCGCTTATGAAATTGGCCGCCTATTTCAGTAAATGATTAATCTTTTAATATGAAATAGGCACAGCCTATAAGCGAGCACAGCTGCCAAACGCATTCAACTAAATAAAGTGAAAGCATAACACCAAATATATGGTGAAATTGATGATTTATACACAGATATAGATGAAATTAGTAACAGCAATTAATAACTCACTAAAAGTAACAGAACAATAAACGAATACAGAACACCTTGATAAAAGTTGAAAGCGCAACTTCAAATAACAAACTTAAACCAACAATCTCTTACTTTTCTTTAATACATATCCAAGTCGTAAAGTGGTTGATAGATCTACTTTTGGCCCAAGACTGTGACATCTTATTGGCTGATGTTGTGTGTTTCAGACTTATATAAGTGACTGTCCTACTGCAATTTATTTAATGTATGTTTAATTGGTTAGTGACGATCATGTCACCCACCATACTATGTTGATTTAAAAAAAATGGCTTTAACTGAACCTTGGCAATAAGACAAGTACTGTAATAATAACGTGAAATAGTTGTGTATTGGTTAGCGATGTTCATGTCACCCACCATACTTCATTCAATTTCTAATAAACAAAATACTACAGTTAGTAATAAAATGTATATATATTAGCAATATATATATATATATGATAAATATTGTAGTATAATGTGAACTAGTTGTGTATCATGGTTAGCGACGATCAAGTCACCCACCAATTTTTAACAAGTTGAATGTTGTAATATATCAGTGAAATAGAACTTTGTGTATTGATCAGCGACGTTCATGTCACCCACTAATTTTTACAAGTAAAATAAGAAACTCATAATGCTGCGATGTGATGTTTAAATTATCGACATAGTCTAAATCTCAAGACTGTAGATAAGCGATATTAACCATTTCCTCCATTGCCAGAAGGGCATTACATGTATAATGTAATACTGCTTAAAGCAAGCTGAAATTAAGGTTTGGTAATGCTTAAAGCAAGATGACAAGAAACCAAAAAGTTCAAGGAGCTTTCTACGTTACTCTCATCATGATTTAAGCTGCCATCAGATCTGTATTCGCCATCATCAGTAAATGTTAATTGTAAAAAATATAGTAAAGGTGTCATATGTGTTAAATATGCAGAGGAAAGGGTTAAAATGACAAGACAAGCTGTGTGTTAGTTGTTGTATATTTGCATGTACACCAGGTACATTTAGGTGCATTGAGATATATAGAAACATGCAGAAAACAGAAGATATTGATAGAGCTGTTGTGTTAGTAACTTAATGTCAATTGATGCTAATGATGGTGATGATAGGCTTTGAAGTTACTTGATAGGTCAATAGGATAAGGACAATACTGTGTGCATGCATATACATGTATTTATTAACACATACAACATAATGTTGAGCTATTTCCTATTAAGCATGGAGGAATTAAAGGGTTAAACATTTGAACTGTGTTACACATGCATACAGTATATCTTAGGGGTAGTTAATAGCTATTTTCGTTTGAAATCCCATGAATCAGAATCATTTTCATCATTAAAATTGTAATCAATAGCAGCATATCATCATCAGCAGCAGCAACTTCTTGCTGGGAAGAAGGACAACTTTTAGTCATTCTGAACTGTCTTGCAAACAATGGAAAACCACTTGTAAGTTAGCCAGTGATCAGGATGAACTCCATCATACATATATGAACATAACTTCAAAAGTAAATTTTCTACATTTTTTAGAATTTTGGGCATGCCTCCCTCGTTTTTTTTGTGCTTGTTTTCTGGATGTCTCTATCCCATCTGATTGTTGGTAGATTGTGCTGAGTGTTTATGTGTGATATTTTTGTATTTATTTGTTTTATGTCCTTCTAAAGATATTTGTTGAGGGTGTAGATCTATTTCAGTGTCAGAGAAACTCAGAATTGGCTTGAATGAAATTTGCTGTGCTTGTTTTTGAATTCTTTCTATTTCTGAAGTGATGCTGGTGGTATGCTCCCAACCTTTAAAGTTGTGATGTCTGTGTTAAATGATGTTGCTAAGCCTTCAAGTTGTTCAATTATGTTATTAACTTTCTGTGTAGAATTATTGTAAATAGAGAATATGTCTTCAAGGCTGTAGATCTATGTCTGGGATGTTAGATGTGTGTGAGACGGACAGACAGAATGATTTTTGTAAACCAGTAGGCCTATTTAAAGAAGTCAGACAGACAGGCTGATTTATGTAAAACAGTATTTAAAGAAGGACAGAAAGACTACGAAACTTAAACAGTATACTGACAGACAGACCTGCAGACAGGCAGACTACTCTAGTCGGAAAGAACAAGTCAGATTTCACCAAGATTTAAGCTATTTTGGTTACAGACAGACTACTCTAGTCGGAAAGAACAAGTCAGATTTCACCAAGATTTAAGCTATTTTGGTTCAAAATGTAAACAATTCTACGTTGCCGTAGATCAAGTTCTTTATAAAATCTCAGTGATATACATTCGTTTGCATGTTTCACTCACATATTTATTTAAGCAATCGGCATTTGTTTAAGTAGGTCAAATTTACGAAAACCGCTTACACCGTCGAAAACACCCTACGCCGGGATAAATATCTAGACGTAGATCTAATTCAAATAATGTGATGTTTTGTATTGACAACTGATTCAAATGAAAGAAAATTAAATAATCAATGTCTAAATTACTCACATACAAAGTTATTGACAGTAGGAACCGGAAGAGTAACACAGCTGAGGTAAACAAAATGCACTTCAGACGATAAATGGAAGTCATGTGACCACAACTACGTCACTTACATCAGATTTGACACACATACACTCGGCCTTTTCCGCTAACTGGATCTCGGACGGAGATGTTTACCGAACGGAAAACATTATTTTTTTGGTAAATAAATAGCGATTCAAATAGTTATATCTAAATCTACACCGAAACGAAATGCAAGTTACAATTTAGTAAGTTTTAGAAAATCGATTTTCTTCGTAGACAAACGTTGTTGCGAACTGTGTTGACTGTCGGGTATTGAGGACCAATCGTAACTACTCGCTGTATTCCGTCAGAGTTCGGAATATAGGAATCACTCGGAACACCTCGGCTATTTCGAGGTGTTCCGATTGAGGAATGGATCAAACCGGAAGCGAAAAAAAATCGGAACAACCGATTCCAGGTTAACAATGTACAGCCTAGAGAACCAAAATTTTATCCTACGCGTTACCATAGAGCTCACTTCGTTCGCAAGAATGGCCTTCGGCCATTCTTGCGAGCTGTGCTCGCTATGAACAATACGTGGACATTTTCTGCTTTAATCGGACATGACAGACAATAAAAACACCAGAGTGACTATTATCAGCCACTAGTCATTTCGGGTAATCAGACGTTTCGCCCACTAACCAGTTCGCGCCCTTGACGTTTCGCTCCGAGGTGTTTTGTACCTGGTCGTCTCGCTCCTAAGTCGTTTCGACCCTGGTCGTTTCGCCCACTGTATACAATATATTAGCCTTGGCTAGTCTAAATATGTAAAAATTGGAATTTACGAAACACTACTATCATAAAATTAACTTTGATACTGAATCTGTGATAATAGTTTATAATAAAATGTATGTATACATTTTACATGAGGTAAATACAAATCTGTATTTACAGTTACTTCGTGGATTTTGCAAATATTCTATTAATTTTTAATATATTATGTAAATTTAGAAAATAAAATTAAGAAAAATGGTAAATATTCCAGTTTTTTTTCAAGCAAATTAAGATAGAATTTGACATAATATTTATGCCCTAGGTATACTTTAAATGGTTTATGGACATTTCCCCCTGACATTTGCGCCCCCGTCCCCCAATATGGGCATGGGTGGACATTTGCCCCACTGGTGTTTTAGCTTGGGCGGACATTTGCCCCCCTATTAAACTTGGGGGAAGGTGATATACATCTGTTTGTTATTTGAATACAAAATAATTACTGATTTAACAACAAAAAGTAATTTACATAATTTAGATCTAAGCAATTATTTCAAAATAGCTACATTTCTGTATCTATTTAGAGGGGGGGGGGGGGGATTTAGATCTGCCCAAGCTAAACCACCAGGGGGCAAATGTCTGTCCATGCCCATATAGGGCGGCATGTGTCCGGTGGGCATGGGTCTGCTAAAGAACTTCAGTTGGCCTCAAAACTTGCAGAAGATGTAGCCATTGCATGACTGGTTTCCCGCATAGTCTGTTCGCTTACATGTACTGACAGACCGCAAATTGGTAACCAGCTGGAATCACATCTTTCATGCATGATTTCCGGCGTCTCCAATGGGGGTATTTTCCAGGTATCTGGTGTAAACAACTGATGTGGTTTGCTGAGAAACAGCGATAAATCAATTGGAGAGCAATAAATTATCTATAACCAGTCTGCGATCTCATCAACATTTGGTTCTTTCAGACACTTGCTTCAAGCGTTTATTGACAGAAAAGTTAGAAAAAAATGGGGTGGAGAAAAAATATGTACAAATTTTTATGAAATCGGGAGAATTCATCTCCCGGACAGGAGTTGACCTCAAATACTGGAGTCTCTCACAATTCGGGAACTATCACATGTATGGTATGTATGCATATTGTAAAGTTGTCATTCTTTTCTTACAGGTCATGGGTACCAGAGTTTACATTGGCCGTGTTTCACATCATGTAAGAGAGAGAGATGTTGAAAAGTTTTTCAAGGGCTATGGTAGAATTAGGGATATAATGCTGAAAAATGGATACTGTTTTGTGGTAAGATTTGGGTCTCTGTTCAGTACATGTGAATAGTTTTTGTGTCACCTGCCAAGAGGTAGTGTGTCATGATAGGGATCACTTGTCTGTCGTTTGTCTGCCCATCTGTCTGTCCATCATACTTTTTTATCTCACCTGAGCCAAAGGCTGAGGATGAGCTATTGTGACCGCGATCCGTCCTGCGTCCGGCCACATTTTCAAACGACATCTCCTCTGAAACTGCTGACCCGAATTTTGTCAGAAGCATCAGTGGCTAGGGGGGACAAAATGTTCACATTATGACCCCCGGGCCAAAAATGGTCCTGCCCAAGGGCTTATCAGTTTGTCATAGGAAAATCTTTAAAAATCATCTTCTGAAACTGATAGGCCTAGATCTTTGATATTTGTTATGTAGCATGATCTAATGGTCCTCTACAAAAGTTGTTCAAATTGTGACCCCCAGGCCAAAAATGGCACCGCCCAAGGGCGTATCAGTTTTTCATAGGAAAATCTTTAAAAATCTTCTACTGAACCTGTAAGGCCTAGACTTTTGATATTTGGCATGTAGCATGATCTTATGGTCCTCTACAAAGATTGTTCAAATTATGACCCCTGGGCCTAAAATGGCCCTGTCCAAGGGCTTATCTGTTTTTCATAGGAAAATCTTCTTCTCTGAAATTATTAGGCCTAGACCTTCGATATTTGGTATGTAGCATGATGTAGTGGTCCTCTACAAAGACTGTTCAAATTATGACCCTGGACCAAAAATGCGCCCAAGGGCTTATCAGTTTTTTATAGGAAAATCTTTAAAAATCTTCTGAAACTGTAAGGCCAAGACCTTTGATTTTTGGTATGTAACATGATCTAATGATCCTCTACAAATATGTAGCTTGGCTTGTAGTCCTCTGCCAAGAATTTAAATTTACGACCCTGACCTCTGGGCGAAACTTGGCCCTGCCTTGGGGCTTATCAGTTTTTCATGGGAAAAATATGAAATATTATTTTTCTCTGAAACCATAAGGCTTAGACCTTTAATCAATGGCATACTGCTTTGCCTCATGGTTCTCTACCAAGGTTGTACAAATGATGACTTCTTGGTAAAAAATGGCTCTGCCCCTGGGGTTATCTATGGTGAGCGCTTCATGGCCTCATGGCCCTCTTGTTTTATGATTATACTAACACTTCTCCCAGCAGGTGACACATGTGTTCCTTTGAACACTCTTGTGTATTTTACAGTATGCTGTGTACACATAAAAGAAATACTGTACATGTATATTCTTTATGTACAAATGGAAAGAAACAGTCATAATTTAGTTTTCACGACTTCGTTTTGCATTGTTGGCTCACCAGGCATTTTGTGCCAAGATGAACTATTGGAATCGCCCTGTGTCTGTTGTCAACAGTGTCTTTAACCCTTTCCTCCATAAAAACGCCTTTCTACGCCTATGTAAAAATCGCCTGTTGAAACCATTGTTATAAATAGAGCTTTTGCTTGTATAGGAGCAAATGCTCTATTTATAACAATGGTTTCAAACTACAAAATTCTAAAAAAAATCCTTTTTTCTTGTAAATGCTCCTTTTCGATAGATTTATTCAAAGTGGCTGGATCTAAAAATGGCTTATGAGGGAATGTGTTAAACATCTCCTAAACCACTGACTGGATTTTCACCAATTTTCATAGGAATAATCTGCAGGTGACCTGTTACCAGATTTGTCTAAATCCTTCCAGTCCACTGTATAAGTAGACCACAGCAGCTAAAAATAAATTTAATGAACAGTTTCTTTAAATGACATCTAAACCGCTCTCTGAATTCTGACCAAATTTCAATAGAATGATCCTCAGGTGACCCTCTTAGATTTCTGTTAATTGTTCCTGTCCACTGCATAGTAAGGTCACTGGAGCTAAAAATAGATTTTAACACAATTTCCTTAAACAACAACTCTTATATGATATCACAGACAAATCTCCATGTTCAACAATAAATTTTGTTTGGTAGCCCACTTAAACCTAGATTCACTGGTATGTTTGTGTGTGTGTTAATGGTTGAGATTATGTAAGGAATATTCTTGCTCTGTCTGATGTCAGACATGAAATATTTCGATAAACAAAGTTACAAGTGCAAGTCCCATGTTAATTGGGCGGAGATCAAATTACTTGATAGCCAGTACATAGTACATACAGTAGTTATTTGATACAGTAGTTATTTGATAAGTGTCAGTAGTTGACATGCTCTGTTGGTTAATACCAGAACATGTAAGAGTTCTTTATCTTTGTTCAGGGTAATTAATAGAGCTGGGAGGTATTATCGGTATATCGCGATATTCGCAGGGGGCAATACATATCACGATATTTTTTCACAAACCGATATTTCTTATGTTAGGGCTATTCCAGGAAAATCTCCCTGGGGGGGTCGGAACGACAGCCTATTAAAATTACCTTGGTGGGGGGTGCAAAAGAAATTTTAATTCTGTTGGTGGGGGTGGAAATTTGATTAAAATTCTATTGGTTGGGGGTATTTCAACATCAGAAATTAAATTGATGGGGTTGTTTGTCAAGTTAAACGCTTCATGCAAGCGGTTTTCTTCGACAGTAATGAAAATTAACAGAAAACCTTTTTCTGACACGAACTCCCGCGAAATTCCGTTGCAATTTTTAGTTCTGATCATCTAGACGCTTATCTGATCACACTTCCATAATGAGCGGCTGATTGATTCAGACTAGACCGTGAAAAAAGTACTAAGACACCGGTAGTCTCAACCAATCACTGCTCTTGCTTCTCGATGTAAAAGCCCGGATGAACAAAACAAAATAAATGAACCGAAAATAGACCTAAATAACAACTAAAAGACATTGACAGGATTTTTTATTAATAAAACACAGACTCCTAGCAGTAGCACAGGTACATGTAGTGAATCCGAGGTCGGCGAAGAGAAAATTACTTGCAATAACAGAACCACGGAAGCATGTATGATGTCAACAGGACGAAATGAAAGACTGTCGAGACTAATGCACAAATGTGGCAATACACTGGGCTGTCATTTGGGTTTGCAAGTCGGCTTGACAAAAAGTAATTGCATACATGTAAAATATATTTATTTATTTATTGGAAAGGGGGGGGGGGGTAATTTTAATTCTCTAGGTGGGGGGTATATTATGAATTTTTATTCTCTTGGTGGTGGGGTAAAAATAATTAAAATTCTATTGGTGGTACCCCTAATTTAGACTTTTGTTCCTACCCCCCCCAGGGAGATTTTCCTGGAATAGCCCTTATATATCATGTAGTGTATCCTGATGTATTTCTATGCAGCAAATTTTAAGCAGATAAGTTTTAATCCCCTACAAACCAAGTGATAATACAGTAAGTTGCTTAAAGCAGGAACAAAGAGATACAGTCAGCTCCTTCTCAGTTCTGAAAGCAAACACCTGATTTTAATACCACATAGTTATTGGTCACATTTAAGTTAATGAAAACACAGTTAATAACCAACCCTTTATTGCATTATAAAGATATTATTGCATTCTTAACCAGGAATAGCATACAGAAAATCCCATAAAAAATATTGTGATATTATATATATTGCCATATGGCACTGAATATCACAATATATCGCAATACATTTTCCAAGGGCGATACCCAGTTCTAGTAATTAACATGTCATCATTGAATGTCCTGTTATCTGGATTATCTGTTATAGGCAGACTATTGCTCTTTGGTTTTACTGTTAACCTGTTGGGCTTGCTCGGATATTGTTTGATAATTCGACAACATTTGCTGGTAGCCCGTTGTCCAGTTAGCTATAGTCTGCACCAAATATATGTAACATAAAGATAATATTCAAGTTAGACATTTGGTTGTATCAAACTGATCAGCGAGTTGATAGTTATATGCCACTAATTTATCAAAAATATCGAGTTGATAGTTATATGCCACTGATTTATCAAGATGTCTTCTTTTTCAGAGAAGATTATTGTGCAAAGATCATGTGAACAAATATCTTTTATTTGATATAAAATGTTGACCTAAACGGCTGTTTAGAGAATAGCTAGTCAGAATGTATATGTACCACATACATTTCTCTTGTTTCATAATATTAAATTTTTGTTATAGGAATTTGATGATGAACGAGATGCTGATGATGCTGTATACGAGCTTAATGGCAAAGAGCTACTTGGTGAACGGTATGTTAGTGATTTATTCTTGTTCAATCAACTACTAAAGATTGTTGTAATTTTCCACAATATTATAAGTCTAACTTCGATTATACCACAACCCCGTGTTTTCAATCACGGTATAGAGTTATTTTGTTGTTGTTGTTTTCTTAATTTATATTAAAGGCAAACTGTTTAATAATTATATCATAAATCAGGATTTGCGCAGGCCAACAATTTTAACATGTGAACGCATGTTTCAAAATTCATACAAAGATGCAGGCATGAGGGTAGAAGCGTGCTCACCTTTGTGAGCATTGTTCTTGTTGTCATAATTGTGCTGAGAATTTCAGCAATAATTCCCTTTGCAATTTTCTCTGGATCTTCAACAACTGATTTAGTTTTAAAATATGTCTTAAGGTCATTACTTTGCAAGGCTATTTGAGTTTTCTTCATCCTCTTTTCATTGATACTTTGTCTGCAGAATGGTCATTGTTAAAATATGCCTGAATGTTAATCTGTCGAAAGAAGCGGAAAGATGACTAAAATAACAGTAGTTTTTAAAGGTTTTAGTACCATCTGTATTAATAATAAAAACAACAAAAACGAAACATTTGTTTTGAAAATAGATCAATTTATATTCAAATAGGTGATGTCGAATAGAAATTCGAAGGTGGTCTGTTTCTCATCCGCTGTCTTTCAAGTAGAGAGACAGGATGGGAGCCAGACTGGTTAGAATTTGAGTATGAATATGAATAATCCTTATTTGGTGGTCAACCCTTTCCCTCATATATAAATGTGTTTTCATGCATTTGCAAACAGAGTAGACCCAGATCAGACGGCTCCTATAGGAGCCGTCTGATCAGGGTCTGCTGTGTTTGCTTATGGAATTTGACAGATCTGTTTCTTTATTTTCTAATATAGCTACAATGTTCCTGATTCAATATTTAATTATAACTATTTTGATCATGAATACTGTGTGAAAAGGCATGAAAATGTGTCTTGTCAGGGAAAAAGTTAATGGTGAAAATGCTTTGCTTGCTGAAATTCAACAGGCATTTTAATAATGCATCTTTTCCATATTGCAGAGTTGTTATAGAACATGCAAAGGGTACAAGAAGAGATCGCGGTGGTGGTGGTGGTGGTGGAGGCGGTGGTGGAGGAGGCGGCTATTATGGTGGTGGTGGTGGTGGTGGCGGAGGTGGAGGTGGTGGATATGGCGGTGGTCGATTTGGCCGGAGCAGAGATCCTAGTTGGCTGTCAAAGTAAGCTGATTGAACCAAAATAGATTTTTATGTCTAGTGTAATTGTTATGAATGTGTAACAACATTTTGTGCCCTTTTGACCTTGACCTTTGACCTACTTTTGCAAAAATCTTTAAATGTCTATAACATTTGAACCAATGGGCCAAGGGCTTCCATACTTGGTATGCAACTTTCTTGTGTTAAGACCTTTCCAACAATATCATTGTTTGCCATGTTACGTTGACATACTTTTGCAAAATTCTTTAAATGCATATAAAAATTGAACCAGTAGGCCAAGGGCTTCCATACTTGGTTAATGCAACTTTCTTGTCTTTAGAATTTTCCAACCATTGTTTCTACCATGTGACCTTGACCTTTGACCTACTTTTGCAAAAATCTTTAAATGCCTATAGCATTGCAACCAATAAGCATAGGGCTTGAAGAGTCGGAAGAAGACTTCTTTAGATTGGACATTGCAGAAAGCTTTACATATGTTAATTTCATGTCTGGTAAAGTTTTTGGCAAAAATGTTCAAAATATATGTATGTAGAAGACTCGCATATGTGATTTCCATTGCAGATATGGGCCACCTTTACGCACAGAATACCGTGTTATTGTTGAGAATTTGTCATCCAGGGCAAGCTGGCAGGTATGTATTGTGTTTATTTTTCATTACTGTGATTGCCATTCATGGCTGGGTAATTTGGCTTTAAATTATGAGTATTATACCATAAAAAGGTGTCTTATGTAGCACAGCTCACATTTTTAGCACACTTGGCACAATGTGCCAGTGTGAGCTATTGAGATACCCTGTGTCTGTTGTCCATTGTCTTGTATCGTGTGGCATCAACAGTTTCTTTAAATAATCTTCAAATAGTCTTGTGACCTTCTTCCAAAATTGTTAAAATATAGTTTATATTTCCTAAACATGGCTACCAGGGGTGGGGCTAGATTTCCTTATATAACTATATAGAAAACCTTTAAAAATCTTCTCCAAAAACAGTGGTCCAATTTCAATGGCATTAAATAATCATCTGGTGATCCTTTATCAAAATTGTTAAAATTATGTTGATATCTCAAAAATACATGGCTGCCTGGGGCAGAGCTAGATTTCCTATTAACTATTAGAAAACTTTATAAATCTTCTCCCAAAACTGGTGGTCCAATTTGAATGGTATTTGGTAGGAATAGTCCTCTGATGACCATATTTAGAATAAATTATGACTACCATGCATTTTGAACACAATGAATAATCTTCAATTGAAAAAATTAAAGCTACTATGACACTCTTATCTCCAGAGATGGTTGTGACTAGTTCATCTCTATCTAGTGCTACAATTTGCATGTGAGCGATATAGGGCCATCATGGCCCTCATGTTTCTAATATGCATATTCATGAAGTAATAGGTTAAACGATAATCTGCTGAACAGAATATTTCCAAACTTCCAAGAAGTTATCGTTGGCCTATTAACCAGGTGAGCGATACAGGGCAGTTATGGTCCTCTTGCTGTTATTCCATGGTGTTGGTAATCTGTTAGACCCATTTTGTTTTATATAACTAGGCGATAAGAATACTAGTATATTTTCACTGGGCAAAAGTCTGCCACATTTAAAGAAATTTGGAAAAGATAATAAGTTACAGTCACTGATTTGATTGCAAAATGAAAAGGCAGACATTAGCCTCATATAGTATGCTTATCTTGTTTGATAATTTGTTTTTGTTTTAGAAACTAGTCCCAATATTGTCAAAATCATGGTGTCATTGTTGGTCTTCATAGTATCCACAAATATTTTAAAAAACAGTTTATGAAACTTTGGTCAAAGCATCTGAGTTCAAACGGGTCACACTTATTCACTCCCATAATTTAGTTTTGAAGTTTGAAATTCATGTTCCACTGAGATTTATAACTTAGTTTTGCAGTTTGAAATTGCGACAGTTTTTATATCGTATAATGGTAATTGTTAAAATTTTGTTGTTGATCTTTTTATAACCACTGAAATGTGAAATATTGTAGCACTGAATTGCTAATCAAACCTTTCCCTCATATAAAAGTATTTATAGTTTTGACTTCAACGTGACAACACTTTGAACTTAGTCCAAACAAGTTGAATTCACCCTCTTAATTAGCGATTTGATGGCTACCAAATTGCACGGTTCTATGGTCACTATAAATGTCATTTAGCATTGGTAAAAGAAACTATATATATATATATATATATATATATATATATATATTATATAACTGGCAATAGAATACAACCGGAAAGGCTATATATATATTAAAAAAGACTAAATGTTATATGGCTTTAAAATCTTTAATTAATAACTTAAAAATGCGCGACTCGTTTCATCAGATCCTGATGATCTGATGAAATGCGTCGCGCATTAAAGCCATATAACATTTAGTCTTTTTTAATATATATATATATATTTTCCCAGCAGAATGTTTTAAATATCATTATACATTTTAGATAGATGCACTGTCAGATGCTAAAACATGATTTAGTTAGGAATATTTTTTCATGAACAGTATACTTTGACATTCGAGGCAAATATTCAGGATTTCTTGGCCCTAACTGCAAAAATAAGTTCTGCTAATGGACAAGCAATGGCATCTTCTTGCTGGACTGTTTGGGGTTTCTTTCTTTTTTTGGAGGAGGGGGGGGGGGGGGGAGCGTTCTTTGCAATATTTTGATTTTATCATCCCAAAGTTTGTGCATTATTTCACTAAACTGTCCAACTTAGTCACAGGAGCTGAACTCTATTTTAATTAACTGCTGAACGGATTTTGACCAAACGTCACAGAACACCCAGTAAAAAAACAAAACATTGTTTAAGTCCATTGCGTAATTAGGTCACACAAGCTAAAAAGATATTTATACCCCGCAAACTTGTTTGAGGGGGTTTACTGGAATCGGCCTGTCCGGCGGTCGGTCGGTCTGCATTTGAACATGGGTGGCTGGTGTTGCAAATTGCTCATTCAGTTTTAGAGTCATTGAAATTAATATTTGGTATACATAATAACCATGAATGGTAGATGTGCAAGATGCAATTTTCATGTGTTTACCGCTGGGCATTGCAGAATTATCTCTCCTTGAACTCAGAGTATTTTTGTCATTTTGGCATGTAATATAGGGAGTTGGGTGTCACAAACTCCTCCTTCAGTTTTAAAGTTATTCATTGTATAAGTAGTATACATAATAACCATGAATAGTACATGTGCAGCATTCAGTTTTCATGTGTTTTGTTCTGGGCATTGCGGAATTATCTCCCATTGAACTTTGGGTATTTTTTGTTATTTTGGCATGAAACTTTGAGATTGGTGTCACAAACTCATCCTTTTATTTTACAGTTATTCAATTGATACTTGCCATACATAATAACCACAAACAGATGTGCTAGACACAAATATCAAGTGTTTAGCACTGGGCATTGCAGATTTATCTCCCTTTGAACCAATGTTTTGGTCATGTTACATGGTTAGTTGGTGTCACAAATTTGGATTTGCAATCAAAGTTGCCATGCGGGGGTATTTATCACCTTTAGTGATAGTTCTAGTTTAACCAACAACATCTAAACCATGGACTGGATTTTCACCAAATGTTAGAGGAATGATTTGATGATGTGTAGGTGAACCTGTATCAGAGTTGTATAAATCGTTCTTGAGATATATTAACCAGATGAGTGATACAGTGCCCTCTTGTTTGTTTATTAGTTCTGAAACTTTAATCTTGGTCATAACCTTTATACCATTACAGATAGAGACTTCATATTTTGCATGTTTACTTATCTCATGAAACTGCAATATTTGAGTGGTGCCATGTCAAGGTCAATGCCAAACTAAGGTCCAAAGTCATAGTATTGGTCAAATGGTGTGTTTGGGGTATAAACACATTTTGTTTTCAGAAAATAGGAAGGAGACAGTACGGCATATGTTTTTTAGCTCACCTGAGCAAAGCTCAGGGTGAGCTTTTGGGATACTTGAATGTCCGGCGTCCGTCGTCCGTCGTGCGTCGTGCGTCGTCCGTCGTCAACAATTTGCTTGTGAACACTCTAGTGGTCACAATTGTAGTCCAATCTTCATGAAACTTGGTCAGAATGAATTTCTTGATAAAATCTCGGACAAGTTCGAAAGTGGGTCAAGTTGGGTTAAAAACTAGGTCACTAGGTCAAATAGTAGGAAAACCTTGTGTACCCTCTACAGGTCACATTTTTAGCCCAATTTTCATGAAACTTGGTCAGAATGATTGTCTTCATAAAATCTCGGAGGAGTTTGAAAAATGGGTCATGTGGGGTAAAAAACTAGGTCACTAGGTCAAACAGTAGAAAAACCTTGTGAACACTCTAGTGGTCACAATTTTAGTCCAATCTTCATGAAACTTGGTCAGAATGAATGTCTTGATAAAATCTTGGACGAGTTCGAAAGTGGGTCAAGTGGAGTTAAAAACTAGGTCACTAGGTCAAACAGTAGAAAAACCTTGTGAACACTCTAGTGGTCACAATTTTAGTCCAATCTTCATGAAACTTGGTCAGAATGAATGTCTTGATAAAATCTTGGACGAGTTAGAAAGTGGGTCAAGTGGAGTTAAAAACTAGGTCACTAGGTCAAATAGTAGAAAAACCTTGTGAACACTCTAGTGGTCACATTTTTTGTCCAATCTTCATGAAACTTAGTCATAATGATTGTCTTGATAAAATCTTGGACGAGTTGGAAAGTGGGTTATGTGGGGTTAAAAACTAGGTCACTAGGTCAAATAGTAGGAAAACCTTGTGAACACTCTAGAGGTTACATTTATAGCCAAATCTTCATGAAAATTGGTCAGAATGATTGTCCTTATAAAATCTTGGACAAGTTTGAAAGTGGGTTATGTGAGGTCAAAAAGTAGGTCACTGGGTCATATCTTAGAGAAATCTAGTTTACACTCCAGTGGCCACATTTTTAGCCCAGTCTTCCTCAAACTTTCTCAGAGTGCTTGTATTGGTGATATCAAGGTTGAGTGTGATCATGGGTTGGGTGGGAATAAAAAGTAGGTCACTAGGTTAAATCTTTGAAAAAATACTTTAGAGGGCACATTTTAGCCCAATCTTCATTGGTCAGAATCATTGTCTTGATCAAATCAATAGACTAAATTTTTGAAACTCTTGTTCTGCAGAACCACTGCTCATGATTCACTGCTCATGATCCACTATCAACATTGTTCATATATTACCCCTAAGGTCAATATTGACCCTAACCATGGGCTACCCAGCAAAAATCTTAAATCTATGGTAATCAGGTGAGCGATTAAGGGCCATCTTGGCCCTCTTGTATATGTTAAAGAATGTAGGGATAATTGCATATACCAGTACATTTTGTATTCATTCCAGTATTAGTGGGCTGCTGCCTCCCACACCCCTTATAGATAGAAAAACAGCTATATATTGATTTGATCTTAAAATTATCAGTAAATAAAATTGAAGAAAACCAGTCTCACTTATTTAGCATGTGTAGAGCTGTGTCCCTGTAAAGTGAAGTCTAGCCAGACTGTAGTTACAACAGTTTGGCACTAAGCACTCTGTGTAAATATCATCAGTATCCAAACCCTTCAAATATTTAACCCTTTCTCTCATATAAATGCCTTTTCACACATTTGAAAACAGTAGATCCAGTTCAGACAGCTCCTATAGGATCTGTCTGATTAGGGTCTGCTCTGTTTGCTTTTGAAATGATATAGATCTGATTCTACTGTTTTTGTCAAAGCAAAAATATTTCCTTGAAAAATTTACATGTTAAAAATTCAGCTGATAAATATTCATGATGTCATTTTTTCTTACATGAATATCTAACGTTACAAGCCACGGGTTAAAAGAAGAAATAGGCCTCAAATACTGATACTTTGATCCAAACAGAACTTATTTGACCAAACAGAAGTCATATACTACTGAAGAAAGTTGATGGAACGGGTAAAAATTCTGAAAATTTTGCTAGAGCATTTTATTGACACTGTTTTTATTGCTCTGTCAAGATATGACGAGACTGGTCTGGTTGAGATGAGAGATGTCAGAGGTTAACATGTGTGATTTACCCCTGAGGTCAAGGGCTGAGAGATGAAAACAGCTTGAAATTATAAAATCAACACAGCTGAGGGGATGTCATCTTCTTGCCGATCACAGTCTAAGCTATCCACAGAATCCCAAATTACTGTTCAAAACTAAGAAAAAGTGACTAAAACATGTAAACACAAATGTCTATAAAGATATAATTGTTAAAACAGTGAATCTTCAAATAGTGCATTCGTGCTATTTGAAATGTATTCATAGTTTATTTTGATACAGTACAGTAATATTTCATATAAATTTAAAATATTAGTGCAGTAGAATTTAAACCCTTTTAGGTGGGTGGCTGCTTAGTCATGCAGAAAGCTCTCAGGGTAACTTTCTGCATGACTTTCACCCTGCATTAAACTGCTGCCTGTCTTTCTGATATGTATTTGAGTGTTTGAATAATCAAGTTTTTACTGTATTTTAGTGTGGAATATGAGAAATAGAGAGTTAGGTAAGGGAAATTCTTGATATTTCTCTGCCAAATCCTATCAATGCTGGTTCTCACTAGAATTGCCTCAAAGAGATTTGATATGTCAGTACACTTCTTAGTTTTAGCGCTGGAAATTGAAGGAAAATTACATGTAATTGAATTGTAGGAGAAAGGTTATTGAATTGTAGTGTGTAAAGCTCACACACTCGTGTATGAAATTTCCCACATTGAATCAGTTTCCACAATGCTAAGTTTCAGGGATCCAACATTGAATCCATTCCATAATGCTAATGCTAAGTTTTATGTAGGTTGTTGGTAATATTCTGTGGTGTGATAGACTGTGATCAGGCACTTGTAATGGAGCAAGTCTGGCAGTAGTTCAGATGACACCCACCTGAAGTTGAAAAAGTTTTCTGATGTCAGTTTACGATGAGTCTGGCGGGGATCGTGAGATCTTGAAGGGTTCAGCGTCTCTCTAAAATCTGATGTCACAAGTGTTGAGTTAAGATCTGGTTGACGATGAAATCTAGATGTTCTCTTGATGTTCTCTCTTTAATGATGATGTGTAGGCAGATGTGAGTTCACACCAAGAGTGTAGGTAAACTTAACACCAGTAGACTTATTTCAGTATTTCTACTAATGCATATATTGTATTTACATAACATATGGGCTAGATTACAGGGAAAATGGGCACTCAGACATTCGCAGGTCTGTGGTCTCAGGTCAGCTGTAACGCTTCCGTTGTCTGACCAGATTCTACACTGTTGTCTCTCGTCAGAGTCTGCTGTATTTTGTGTGCTACATTTTCCAGCACATGTGTTCCCAATTTTCCTGTGAAATGGCTGTTTGATGTAATGACTCCTTTACTGTCAATGAATAGTCTTTGGGACACATTGCATGAAAATGTTTTTAAGTACACTTATTTATTGCATAAAACTGTACTTGAGTGAATATGAGGTAAACAGTTTTGTCTAGCTTGTGTTTCTCAAACCCAGTCTTTAGCAGTTTAGTACTAAATCATTCATTGTTGGTGTCATCATCTTGTCATAGATTACTTAACCTTTAGCATGCTGAGAGATTCAAAAGAATTAATTCCTTTGATTCAGAGTTTGAGGTACATCCCTACAGTTTCCTTGTCATTGTCAAACAGTTTGAATTTTTGTGAGACGCTGAATTACTCTGCATCTCACCTGGATCCAAACCATTTGCAAAGGTATTCACCAACTTGACAATAGAATGCTAAAGGATAAATATTACTATGCAGCTATGAATATAATATGCATTGTATGAGATCCCCCTCTTTGAAATTTCATGTATGTGACTGTTTTTAAATTATATTTATAAATCATCGCAACAGAATTAAATTTTATATATATACATGTATAACAATTGTTCATGCTACTGTATTATAGCAGTATTCATTCCTTTGGTTAGTAAACTTCTGTATATACTGTATATACCCAACATTTAAAGACACTCAATCTTTCCTCTCCACTGGTTTGTAAAGTAAGTTCTGCACTGTTTGGAAAACGTTTAATTAACACATTTCCTCCTAGTGACACATTTTGGCGCCACTATAAAAGTGACATTTTGAAACCATTGTGATAAATAGAGCATTTGCTCCATAGAAGCAAATGCTCTGTTTATCACAATGGTTTCAAAAGTACACAGTTCTAAAAAAAATCCTTTTCTCTGGTAAATGCTCCTTTTTAGCTCACCAAAGCACGATGTGCACATAGCATCATCTGTAGGTCCTCTACAAAAGTTATATAAATTATGCCCCTGGGGTCAAAATTGGCCCCGCCCCAGGTGTGCCTGGTTTTCTATAGAAATATATAGTAAAAGTTTGAAAATCTTCTCCTCTGAAACTGGAAGGTTCTCAGCTTTTATATTTGGCACATAGCATCATGTACAGGTCCTTTACAAAAGTTATATAAATTATGCCCCTGGGGTCAAAATTGGCCCCGCCCCAGGGGTGGTCAGTTTTTAGCTCACCAGAGCACAAAGTGCTCAGGGTGAGCTTTTGTGATCGCCTGATGTCCGTCGTCCGTCGGTGTGCGTCGTCCGTCGTCCGTCGTTCGTCGTCAACAATTTGAACCTTTAAAGTTCTTCTCCTCTGAATCTACAGGGGTCTCAGCTTTCATCTTTGGCACATAGCATCATATGTAGGTCCTCTACAAAAGTTATATAAATTATACCCCTGGGGTCAAAATTGGCCCTGCCCCAGGGGTTTTCAGTTTTCAATAGAAACATATAGTGAAAACTTTAAACATCATCTCCTCTAAAACTAGAAGGTCCTCAGCTTTCATATTTGGCACATAACTTCAACTTCAGGACTTCTACAAAAGTTATATAAATTAATCCCCTAGGGTCAAAATTGGCCCCACCCCGGGGATTTCCATTTTTTTGAAGCTGACTACTTAAACAGCCCATGGGATCACCAGTTATGCATAGGAAAAACTTTAAAAATATTCTTGTCAGAAACTACATGTCCAAGAGCTTAGATATTTGGTGTATAGATTAACTTAGCATAACTTTATGAGTTTTATAAGTATCATAATTCTGGGGTTAAAAGTGGCCCTGCCCTGTGTGTATATTCTTCTTTACACCAGAAATTACATTCTAAAGGTTTCTCCTTAATATCACTCTTAGCTGAGACCAGTCAGTGGGTCAGTTGTTATATAATCACCCTTAGCCTGATCAGTAGAGTAGAAATTGTGTTTAGACAAATAACACACACTCATTTAAGATTGAGAAAAGTGTGGATAATTCTCAAAATGCAGAATACTCTTAAAGCTTTTTTTCATACCTATGCCCTGCATTAAGCTACCAGCTATCAATATAGAGCATATCTGTTGTGAATTTCAGCTTAACTCTTTGCATGCTGGGTAATTTTGTCATCTGCTAAATTGTTGTCTGCAGCATATTCACAAGTTATCCAACTACACACTTTCTTTCTGAGTTTTTCAAAAGTTCAGTCTCATTGACAAACAGTTCGGATATCAGATCAGGCACCACAATATGTTGGCCCTGATCTGGATCCAAACTATTTGCATAGGTCATTAGTGGTGGGAGAATCCCACTACACACTTTCTAAGTTTTTCAGAAGTTCAGTCTCATTTACAAACAATTTGGATATCAGATCAGGCCCCACATTATGTGGGGCCTGATCTGGATCCAAACTGTTTGCATAGGTCATTAGTGGTGGGAGAATCCACCTCTAGCATCCAAAGAATTCAAGTTCCAGTGGTCTAATGCTCTATCCATTCTTTCACTACATTCTTTTAGCATCATGTTCAGGTCCTCTACAAAAGTTATATAAATTGTGTCCCTGGGGTCAAAATTGGCACCGCCCCTGGGGTGTTAAGTTTTCAATAGAAACATATAGTGAAAACTTTGAAAATCTTCTCCTCTTATTGTCTGGTGAGCGATGTCAGGGCCATTCTGGCCCTCTTGTTAATAGAAGCATATAGTGAAAACTTTGAAAATCTTCTCCTCTGAAACTGGATGGTCCTCGGCTTTCATATTTGGCACATAGCATCATGTTCAGGTCCTTTACAAAAGTTATATAAATTATGCCCCTGGGATCAAAATTGACCCCGCCCCAGGGGTGGTCAGTTTTCAATAGAAACATACAGTACAGACCTCGCGGAACTTTCGAAACCCGCGATACCATGATGGGCATTTTTTAATTTTCGTGGTAAATTATCAAGATGTGTTCGTGATTCCCCATCATGACCACCGTACTATCGAGTTTTTTTATCGCGGTTAGTCTGTGACCCCCATGGAGTTGTTTTCGGAGATTGGGGCCATCACGCCTTATCGTAAACACAATGGGCCATCACGATTTACAGGTAGAGTGTTAGTCTGTCAGTTGGGAAGAATACTGGAGTTACCATGTCTTAATTGTTAAACTATTTGAAAAGAATTATGTTTCTGTGTAAAAATTAACGTGTTTACTTGAATTCAGTTGTATTTGCCACACTATGTTGTTTTTATGCATTATTTTGCACACGACACCAATTCAGTTTTTTCGACGATACAGTGAAAACCATCCGAATGCATAGCGACAGACGCTGTGAACTAGTAACCAACAGTACACATTTTATAACTTGCAACTCTTTTTTATTAATTGTATAATATCGGTTGTGAAAACTAGATCTAGTGGATTCCTCGATTGATACAGGTAAGACGGGTAAGTATACATACTGTAAAAATCGCGGACAGTTTCAATAAGTACCGGTAGCTGTTTTATTTGGTAAATTTTTGCTGACCTGGCAAATTATCGTAGATGGTGCAATGTGCAGAACTAACCCTTATAAAGCGAACATGTTTATCAAGGATAGAGCTAATATCATATTTAATAGCGAAATAAATTTAAATTTCTTTAAGAATCATGAGTTCACGTGTATGAATTTCCTATGTTGACATTCTTTCTCCCTTTGTTTTCAGGGGTGTCCTCAGTGGAAATGGAATCTGGATTACACGATCCATTGGATCTGATTTACTGCTTTACGATGTGTTTATGTGATTCATACAATTATCATCAGCAGTTGTTTTTTATGTAGAATCAACCCTGTCCAGATGGTCTCATGATAAACCATTAGTCTGCTGACGTGATTTGTGATAAAACTGAGTCTGCATTTTTCTCTATTCAAATTTGTATTACTGGTTTTGCTTTCGAAGGATCTCTTCTAGAACATTTTTATGCATTTACAAACAGATTAGATCCAGATGAGATATTTTATTCTTTATAATGGGCCCAGTAGAGTCGAAGTATCAGAATTAAACCTTATTACAGGAGCCGTCTGATACGGGTCTACTCTGTTTGCAAATACAATGTACGTGAAAAGACGTTTTTTTTTATATAAATATGAGGGTAATAAAACTTCACTTGAACCTGACCAACTGTTAAGGACGGAATCACTAACGGACAGAATCACTAATGGACGAACAGTGCCTTAAAAATTACACAAAAAAGTACATCTGCGGGGAATAAAAATACTGACGGGAGCTGTGTCAATTTATACATTATTGTCATTGTATGTTGTTCTTATTTCGGAAAAAAATAGTTTTGGGATCCAGATGGGATCTGAAAAATCGGGTGTCACTTCGACAAAACGGTTAGTCAAATACAGATTGCATATACAAAATGTATATCTAGGCCTATATTTTTTTTAACCCTTTTCTCCATAAATACGCCTTGCAAACATTGTATAACAGACCAGTCGGCTCCTACATGAGTCGTCTTTTCAGGGTCTGCTCTGTTTGCTTATGGAATAACATCTACATGTTTATATATATCTGATTCTTTACTTTCCTCCTTTGTCATTATTCCCCGTGTGCATGTGATTGTATAAAAAATATTCAACTGATATACGTGATAAAATTATTTCTTGTGGAGTAAAGGGTTAAATTCCTTTTTCCAAGTGACGTTTATTGTTATTAATAGTAGGGATTAACGGCTTGGCTAGGTATGAAATCTTTACCATATAATGAAAAAGGGACCGACTGGAAAACTGTGAAAACAAATAACATTAATGAAAGAGGCTACATCAATCCTTACCTGCACTACTCTTGGAACAAATTACGACGTACCACTTTTGTTATTAAATCAACAACAATTAAAGAATCCATTTTATTTCTTAACCTGTATGATGCTGACACATACACACAAAAAATATCAGCTCATAGATTTTGAAATATTGTCCGTATTTCCCTTAATCCTGGTGAATGATTGCCAACAAAAGCTGTTTGGATGTGGAACCACATCCTCACTTGGGACGATAAGGGAGTGACCTCGAGTTAAAATTTGCAACACCCTGTTACCCTTTGCCTGTTACGAAAGTTTGCACATGTGAAGTCTGCTTCTTTATTAAAATTTTAATAATTCGCAGATCTATTTCTTTTAGAAATGTTGACTGAGTGTCAGACATCTTGGATCCATATTGATCAGTCTCCAAGTTCTCTGCTTTTCATCAGGATCCAATTTGTTTACATAGCCTACATCATGGCACGACGCTTGCGACCAGCAGATTAAGGGTCAAACCCTGGCGAGAAAATGCCACACCTTATTTGTAACACAGTTAAAAGTTAGGCAACACGTTTATAAATGCGAATGTGATAATGGACGTGACTTACACAAACACACTCATGTATGGGAATTGAGGAATACGTACGCAACACAAACAGTCAGTAGAATATTGGTGCAATTCATTTTGTTTTGTTTTGTTTCCTTTTTAGCTCACCTGAGCCAAAGGCTCAAGGTGAGCTATTGTGACCGCCTGTCGTCCGTCGTCCGTCTGTCCGTCTGTCCGTCTGTCCGTCCGTCTGTCCGTTCACTTTTATTTCAAATGACTTCTTCTCCTAAACCACTGGGAGGATTTCAACCAAATTTCACAGAAATGTACCTAAGGATGTCCTCTATCAGTTTTGTTAAAATCATGACCCCCGGGCTAAAAATGGCCCCGCCCCACTACTTTTTCAGGTTTTTTTTTTAAATCTTTAAAAATCTTCTTCTCTGAAACCACAATTTCTAGAGCTTTGATATTTGGTATATAGCTTCATCTAATGGTCCTTTACCAAGTTTGTTAAAATGATGACCCCCGGGCCAAAAATGGCCCTGCCCTGGGGCTTGTAGTTTTTACATAGACTTATATAGGGAAACCTTTAAAAATCTTTTTGTCTGAAACCACATAATCTAGAGCTAAGATATTTGGTATGAAGCATCACCTAATATACCACTACCAGGTGTGTTCAAATAATGACCTCTGGGCCATAAATGGTCTCACCCTGGGGTTTTATGCTACTTAACATCAGAATCTGTAACACTTAAAAGGTAATTTCCTCACAGTTATTTCCCTTGTCCCATCAGCATAGCCATAAGGGACAAAGGGAGATAACTGCATTGGAGTGCCAGTATCATTCTATTTATAACTATTTATAGTAAAATGTTGAAGGTGAATCAGTGTAGCTGTTTTAGAAGGCATAGAAACATCTATCAAATTCCATTAGCAAATAACAGACCTTGATTCTATAGGAGCCACCTTATCTGGGTCTACTCTGTTTGCAGATGCATGAAAACAAGTTTATATGAGAGAAATTAAGGGTTAAATATCAACTCCAGATCCTAAACTGCAGACCAGCAGCAGTTCGAAGATTACAACTGCTTGGCAGTAAAATCTCTCCAGGTCAATGCATGACTCTTAACTCTTTGCATGCTAGTGGTGAAACTGTGATTACCTATGCAAACAGTTTGGATCCAGATGAGAGGCCGCATACTGCGGCATCTCATCAGGATCCAAACTGTTTGTCATCTTAATCATATTTTTGCAAAAAAATGAAAGTAAGTTTATTTTAAGAATTGAAGCAGATGACAATAACTTTTTGTTGCAGACGAAACATTAAAGGCATTTTGACCTATTCACCCCAGTGTGTAGTGTGAGTGAAGTTACATGGTGTCTTCCAATGTCTCTCAAATTAGATGTGAGAGATATAGGAAAGTAACAATTCAGGCAATCAAGGAAAATGATCACCATCTAGACTTTTGATCTGGGTCCAAACCCAACTGATGTAAGTCATGGTAATGTTTAAGAAAACTGTGAAAACATGATTATGCAATGGCCCAACTGATATAAGTCATGGTAATTCTTAAAAAAAACATGATAATCCCCCCCCCCCCCCCCTCCCCCTAACAATGATAGGTGTTAAACTTACTACTGTGGATTAAGTCTGCTGCCCCAAAAAGCATCTTAAATATAACTTTTTTTTATAAAATTTGATGACAACACATTAAAAAGTCCTAAAATGTCTGAATCTTGTATGATATTAATGAAATAACTGAGTGAATATAACTTAATTATAACAGTAGACGTAACTCTTCTCAATTTCAATTGTTAAAAATACTAATGACCCGTTTAATTGAATTATCATCAGATATTCACACCTAGAGCTAGACTTATTTCTAAACACCTATTAACCCTTAACCTGTTTGCTTTGACAAAAATTGATCTGGGACTACTCTTGTTTGCTAATGCTTAAAAAAATTGTTAATGCCATAAATAGAAGTTTTAGCTTTGAAAAAAACTGTAAAATCAAATCTATATCTTGTCAAATGTAAAAAGAGCAGACCCTGATCAGACAGCTTCTATAGCAGCCGTCTGATCTAGTCTACTCTTATTTTTAATGTGTAAAACACATTATTTCTCTGAAGAGAAGTTTTTGTTTTGACAAAAACTGTAGAATCCGATCTATATTGTGTCAAAAGAAACAGAGAAGACTCAGATCAGACAGCTTCCGTAGGAGTCGTCTGATCTGAGTCTACTCTGTTTGCTAATGCATAAAAACAGCTTTATATGAGGGAAAGGGTTAAACGATTTTTAAAGATATTCTTATTGGTCATTTCACACAAAAACTGGCATTATGTACTGCCTAGCACTCTATTTGCCTATATACCTGGGTCAAGGTATAATTGCATAGCTTTATTGAAGTCATTTGAATTTCTCAAAGACCAGTTTTAGGCATTTTGAGCTAAGGCAAAAATGGCACAAGTTGTAAACAGTTTAGGTCTTGGTCAACCAGTCACTTGGTATTAGTTCTGAATTCAGTTCAAGTTTATTCAGCAGTGAAAGGGTGAAAGCAGTGCACTAAGCTTATTTCATCTGCTAGAAATGTTGTCCACTGAAAAATTAACATGTCAATATACATGTATTACTGTAACTCAGGTGAGCGATATAGGGCCAATGGCCCTCTTGTTTCATTTTGCTGTCTTTCTCGGCAAAATTTCGAAACAAAAAAACCGGACACTTCTGTAAATCGGACGATCGATCCAGTTTTCATTGTACATACAATTAACCCTTTCCCTCATACAAACATGTTTTCACGCATTTGCAAACAGAGTAGACCCAGATCAGATGACTCCTAGAGTAGCTGTCTGATCAGGGTCTACTCTGTTTGCTAATAGAATTTGATAGATCTGTTTCCATGCTTTCTAAAATGTCTACAATGTTCCACCATCCATATTTTTTCTAAAACTATTTTGTTAATGAATATTCAATAGGTACTGAAAATTGGCCTAAATACAGAACAGGGAAAGGGTTAAAGGAAGCTGTCTTATTACCATTTAATTCCCGATATTACAGATGGACACCAAGCGAATTACTGCTGATATAAGACGAAAATATCAACATTGAAATCATTTGTGTTGATAATTATACTTTATATACTATTCAAACTTTGGTGTTGCGAAATATACAAATATCGAATAGGTTTGGGGACGAAATGACCACACTGAAGCTACGTCACGTGGTTTATTTGGATTTTTACACAAAAGCATTGCAAACATAAAAAATAAGGAGAACGGGTACAGTCCTTATTATTAACAAGTGATTTCTTTAAGGAGAACGGGTACAGTCCTTATTATTAACAAGTGATTTCTTTTTTATTCTTGTATTTTTTTATGAATACATATGCGATCGAAACGTTAGGGCAACGATTCAAAGACCTCCGAGGATACATCCCCTTGAAAACTCAGGTAAGTGAAATCGCGACGACCCATCATCATTGGCTTATCAAACTCACCACGGGCCCGTCACGGAATAAAACGCGATGGGAGTACCCGATGATTTTCGTTATTCACCAAGATTTATTGGCTATCGCGGGCAGCTGTCTCTCTCCCGCGATCAGTGAAATCGCGGTGATGCGCGGATTTCGAAAGTTCCGCGAGGTCTGTACTGTATAGTGAAATCTTTTAAAATCTTCTCCTCTGAAACTGGAAGGTTCTCAGCTTTCATATTTGTCACATAGCATCATGTTCAGGTCCTCTACAAAAGTTATATAAATTATGCCCCTGGGGTCAAAATTTGTCCCGCCCCAGGGGTGGTCAGTTTCAATAGAAACATATAGTGAAAACTTTGAAAATCTTCTCCTCTGAAACTGGAAGGTTCTCAGCTTTCATATTTGGCACATAGCATCATGTTCAGGTCCTCTACAAAAGTTATATAAATTATGCCCCTGGGGTCAAAATTGGCCCCGCCCCATGGGTGCCTTGTTTTCTAAAGAAATATATAGTAAAACTTTGAATATCTTCTCCTCTGAAACTGGAAGGTTCTCAGCTTTCATATTTGGCACATAGCATCATGATCAGGTCCTCTACAAAAGTTATATAAATTGTGCCCCTGGGGTCAAAATTGGCCCCGCCCCAGGGATGGACTGTTTTCAATAGAAACATATTGTGAAAACTTTGAAAATCTTCTCGTCTGAAACTAGAAAGTTCTCAGCTTCCATATTTGGCACATAGCATCATGTTCAGGTCCTCTTCAAAAGTTATATAAATTATGTCCCTGGGGTCAAAACTGGCCCCTCGCCAGGGGTTGCCAGGTGTTAAAAGAAGCATATAGTGTAAACTTTGAAAATCTTCTCCTCTGAATCTATAAGGTTCTCAGCTTTCATATTTGGCACATAGCATCATGTTCAGGTCCTCTACAAAAGTTATATAAATTGTGCCCTTTGGGTCAAAATTGGCCCCGCCCCAGGGCCAGCTAATTTTCTATGTAAACATATAGTGAAAACTTTGAAAATCATCTCCTCTGATTGTCTGGTGAGCGCTTCAGGGCCATTCTGGCCCTCTTGTTGGTAGATTTAATCAAAGAGGTTGGGTTTAAGAATAGTCTAGGAGGGAATGAGTTAAATTATACAGTAGCAGATAAGTAGACCTTATCAGACTGATCCAGATTCAGAAGTAGTTTGATAGTGGTTTACACTATTTGTCTAAGTTTGTTTAGGATAAGGGTAAATACAGTATTCATTTGCTGTTTTTGTTTTGGAAGGACTGTTTCCAGATCACCACTGTGGTTTAAATGTTTGTACTTAAGGATTGATATCTTCTATATATTTAGGATTTGAAGGACTACATGAGACAAGCTGGAGAAGTGACATACGCTGATGCTCATAAACAGCATAGAAATGAGGGGTATGTATTTGCTATAGTCATCTCAGAAGACTCTTTAATATCATCACGAAGAGACGATTCTAATGAGTGGTCACAAAATAAGGTTTGGTGGAGAAAATGAAGTTATTCTTGAAAATGTTTCGAAAATCTGCAAATATGAGGATTAGCCAAAAAAAAATATTTAATGAGATATTCACTTATAAGGCATATTGAAAGTTTGCAAGTGGGCATATTATGTAAAGTTGTATGCAGTACTCTTATTAGCTCACCAGAGCACTTTTGTGCTCAGGGTGAGCTTTTGTGATCGCTTGATGTCCGTCGTGCGTCGTCGGGCGTCAACAATTTGAACCTTTAAAAATCTTCTCCTCTGAATCTACAGGGTTCTCAGCTTTCATCTTTGGTACATAGCATCGTCTTTAGGTCCTCTACAAAAGTTATATAAATTTTGCCCCTGGGGTCAAAATTGGCCCCGCCCAGGGGTAGCCAGTTTACAATAGAAATATATGGTAAAACTTTGAATATATTCTTCTCTGAAACTGAAAAGTTCTCAGCTTTCATATTTGGCACATAGCATCATGTTCAGGTCCTCTACAAAAGTTATATAAATTATGCCCCAGGGGTCAAAATTGGCCCCGCCCCTGGGGTAGCCATGTCTCAATAGAAACATATAGTGACAACTTTGAAAATCTTCTCCTCAGAAACTGGAAGGTTCTCAGCTTTCATATTTTGCACATAGCATCATGTTCAGGTCCTCTACAAAAGTTGTATAAATTATGCCCCTTGGATCAAAATTGGCCCGCCCCAGGGGTGGCTAGTTTTTAGCTCACCAGAGCACAAAGTGCTCAGGGTGAGCTTTTGTGATCGCCTGTTGTCCGTCGGCGTGCGTCGTGCGTTGTCCGTCGTTCGTCGTTTGTCGTTCGTCGTCCGTCGTCAACAATTTGAACCTTTAAAAATCTTCTCCTCTGAATCTACAGGGATCTCAACTTTCATCTTTGGCACATAGCATCATATTTAGGTCCTCTACAAAAGTTATATAAATTATGCCCCTGGGGTCAAAATTGACCCCGCCCCAGGGGTGCCTTGTTTTCAATAGAAACATATAGTAAAACTTTGAAAATCTTCTTCTCTGAAACCAGAAGCTTCTCAGCTTTCATAATTGGCACATAGCATCATGTTCAGGTCCTCTACAAAAGTTATATAAATTATGGCCCTGGGGTCAAAATTGTCCCCGCCCCAGGGGTGGGCAGTTTTCAATAGAATCATATTGTGCAAACTTTGAAAATCTTCTCATCTGAAACCGGAAGGTTCTCAGCTTTCATATTTGGCACATAGCATCATGTTCAGGTCCTCCACAAAAGTTATATAAATTATGGCCCCGGGGTCAAAATCGGCCCCACCCCAGGGGTGTGAAGTTTTCAAAAGAAACAAATAGTGAAATCTTTGAAAATCTTCTTCTCTGAAACTGGAAGGTTCTCAGCTTTCATATTTGGCATAAAGCATCATGTTCAGGTCCTCTACAAAAGTTATGTAAATTATGGCCCTGGGGTCAAAATTGGCCCCGCCCCAGGGGTGGGCAGTTTTCAATAGAAACAAATAGTGAAATCTTTGGAAATCTTCTTCTCTGAAACTTGAAGGTTCTCATCTTTCATATTTGGCACATAACATCATGTTCAGGTCTTCTGCATAGTTTATATTATTTATGGCCCCAGGGTCAAAATTGGCCCCGCCCCAGGGGTGGGCAGTTTTCAATAGAAACAAATAGTGAAATCTTTGAAAATCTTCTTCTCTGAAACTGGAAGGTTCTCAGCTTTCATATTTGACACATAGCAACATGTTCAGGTCCTCTACAAAAGTTATATAAATTATGGCCCCAGGTTCAAAATTGGCCCCGCCCCAGGGGTGGGCAGTTTTCAATAGAAACAAATTGTGAAATCTTTGAAAATCTTCTCCTCTGAAACTGGAAGGTTCTCAGCTTTCATATTTGGTACATAGCATCATGTTCAGGTCCTCTACAAAAGTTATGTAAATTATGGCCCTGGGGTCAAAATTGGCCCCGCCCCAGGGGTGGGCAGTCTTCAATAGAAACAAATATTGAAATCTTTGAAAATCTTCTTCTCTGATACTGGAAGGTTCTCTGCTTTCATATTTGGTACATAGCATCATGTTCAGGTCCTCTACAAAAGTTATATAATATAAGGCCCCGGGGTCAAAATTGGCCGCACCCCAGGGGTGGGCAGTAATTTCAATAGAAACAAATACATGTAGCGAAATCTTTGAAAATCTTCTTCTCTGAAACTGGAAGGCTCTCGGCTTTCATATTTGGCACATAGCATCATGTTCAGGTCGTCTACTAAAGTTGTATTAATTATGGTCTCGGGTCAAAATTGTCCCCGCCCCAGGGATGGACAGTTTTCAATAGAAACAAATAGTGAAATCTTTGAAAATCTTCTTCTCTGAAACTGGAAGGCTCTCAGCTTTCATATTTGGCAGAGCATCATGTTCAGGTCCTCTTTAAAAGTTATATAAATTATGGCCCTAGGGTCAAAATTGGCCCTGCCACAGGGGTGGGCAGTTTTCGATAGAAACATATTGAGAAAACTTTGAAAATCTTCTTCTCTGAAACTGGAAGCTTAGTCTCAGCTTTCATATTTGGCACATAGCATCATGTTCAGGTCCCCTACAAGTTTTTCCCAGGGCCGGCTAGTTTTCTATAGAAACATATAGTGAAACTTTGAAAATCTTCTCCTCTGGTTGTCTGGTGAGCGCTTCAGGGCCATTCTGGCCCTCTTGTCTCTAGAAACATATAGTGAAAACTTTGAACAAAAAAATCTTCTCTGATTGCCTGGTGAGCGATGTCAGGGCCATTCTGGCCCTCTTGTTAGCTCACCAGAGCACAAAGTGCTCAGGGTGAGCTTTTGTGATCGCCTTTTGTCCGTCGTCGTGCGTCGTCCGTCGTTCGTCGTTCGTCGTCCGTCGTCAACAATTTGAACCTTTAAAAATCTTCTCCTCTGAATCTACAGGGATCTCAACTTTCATCTTTGGCACAAAGCATCATATTCTGGTCCTCTACAAAAGTGATATAAATTATGCCCCTGGGGTCAAAATTGACCCCGCCCCATGGGTGCCTTGTTTTCAATAGAAACATATAGTGAAATCTTTGAAAATCTTCTTCTCTGAAACCAGAAGGTTCTCAGCTTTCATAATTGGCACATAGCATCATGTTCAGGTGCTCTACAAAAGTTATATAAATTATGGCCCTGGGGTCAAAATTGGCCCCGCCCTAGGGATGGGCAGTTTTCAATATAATCATATAGTGAAATCTTCGAAAATCTTCTCCTCTGAAACTGGAAGGTTCTCAGCTTTCATATTTAGCACATAGCATCATGCTCAGGTCCTCTACAAAAGTTATATAAATTATGGCCCTGGGGTCAAAATTGGCCCCGCCCCAGGGGTGGGCAGTTTTCAATAGAAACAAATAGTGAAATCTTTGAAAATCTTCTTCTCTGAAACTGGAAGGCTCTCAGCTTTCATATTTGGCACATAGCATCATGTTCAGGTCCTCTACAAAAGTTATATAAATTATGGCCCCAGGGTCAAAATTGGCCCCGCCCCAGGGGTGGACAGTTTTCAATAGAAACAAATAGTGAAATCTTTGAAAATCTTCTCCTCTGAAACTGGAAGGTTCTTAGCTTTCATATTTGGCACATAGCATCATGTTAAGGTCCTCTACATAAGTTATATTATTTATGGCCCTGGGGTCAAAATTGGCCCGGCCCCAGGGGTGGGCAGTTTTCAATAGAAACATATAGTGAAATCTTTGAAAATCTTCTTCTCTGAAACTGGAAGGCTCTCAGCTTTCATATTTGGCACATAGCATCATGTTCAGGTCCTCTACAAAAGTGATATAAATTATGGCCCCAGGGTCAAAATTGGCCCCACCCCAGGGGTGGGCAGTTTTCAATAGAAACAAATAGTGAAATCTTTGAAAATCTTCTCGTCTGAAACTGGAAGGTTCTCAGCTTTCATATTTGGCACATAGCATCATGTTCAGGTCCTCTACAAAAGTTATATAAATTATGGCCCTGGGGTCAAAATTAGCCCCGCCCCAGGGATGGGCAGTTTTCAATAGAAACAAATAGTGAAATCTTTGAAAATCTTCTTCTCTGAAACTGGAAGGCTCTCAGCTTTCATATTTGGCACATAGCATCATGTTCAGGTCCTCTACAAAAGTTATATAATGTATGGCCCCGGGGTCAAAATCGGCCCCGCCCCAGGGGTGGGCAGTTTTCAATAGAAACAAATAGTGAAATCTTTGAAAATCTTCTTCTCTGAAACCGGAAGGCTCTCAGCTTTCATATTTGGCACATAGCATCATGTTCAGGTCGTCTACTAAAGTTATATTAATTATGGTCTCTGGTCAAAATTGTCCCCGCCCCAGGGGTGGACAGTTTTCAATAGAAACAAATAGTGAAATCTTTGAAAATCTTCTTCTCTGAAACTGGAAGGTTAGTCTCAGCTTTCATATTTGGCACATAGCATCATGTTCAGGTCCCCTACAAGTTTTTCGCAGGGCCGGCTAGTTTTCTATAGAAACATATAGTGAAAACTTTGAAAATCTTCTCCTCTGGTTGTCTGGTGAGCGCTTCAGGGCCATTCTGGCCCTCTTGTTTTTATTATAATCATTGAAGAAAAATATATATCTGATATTCTGTCAGAATTTGTTCATAAAAAGTAAAGATGAATCTGTCATCTATGAATTTTAATTCCTCATTGGAAGAAGCTTTAAAATGTTAATTTTGAATTTAATATTTTTTCTCAAAGATAACAGGTCTTCAGTAAGATATATTTGTTATATAGTGTATAGGCTACCTGAATATGGATTCTACACAGCCAGCAAATAACAGATTGACAACATTTCATATTAATATTATTCTGTGATGCGTGACCTGTCATGCATTTGCAAACAGCTTTGGTCCAAAAGAGATGAGATGCCAAGTAACTTTCCAAGCTTTTTGACACAGTTAACAGTTTTCTCATACTTATTGTGTATTGGAAGTAAGAAAAGAGTTTTTACAGTTTGATAAGAATAAAGCTATTTTACTGGCAGGGTGGTGGAGTTTGCTACAAAGAGTGACATGCGACGGGCCATGGAGAAGCTTGACGGGACAGAGATAAATGGTAGGAAGATCAAGATGGTTGAAGACCGCCCACGAAGTAGACGTAAAAGGTACGTCAGTCAGTTTGATCATTAAGTATTATAATGTCCTCCAAACAATGGGGGGGGGGGAAATATTGTGTTTACTCCATTTCTTATTATTATTCTTTCTTCGGATTCTTCTTCTTCCGCTGTGTGTGAACTTGTCCGACATTTCTTTGTAAGTAATAGTTGAATCTCAATGAAACTTTACATGAACAATGCTGGTTATGTGCAGATGTGCACTCAACTTTTGTTTTTTAGCTCGACTATTCAAAGAATAGTGGAGCTTTTCCTACTCGCCCCGGCGGCCGCATCAAGTATGTATTGTTTCAATATCTAAAACTGGTCCAACCAAGCAAACTTCCTTGACTAATTCAGCATCAGTCCATCAGATGGCAACATTCTGACTAAGAAACATAATGCTTTCATACATACTGATAAAGTTTGAAACTTTTACTGATTAAAGATACTTATGATTGTTGAACAGACATGGAGTTGCCAGTGAGGTTATTAGTCCCCCACCGGTTACCGGTTGGGGGACTATAGGTTTGCTCGATTCCGTCTGTCTGTCTGTCTGTCCGTCTGTCCGTCTGTCCGTCCGTCCGTCTGTCACGCTTCTTGTCCGGGCCATATCTCCTACAAAGTTAGGCCAAATTCATTATAACTTCACACATTGAAGAAGCATGATGAGGGCTAGTGTCATGCACAAGGGTCATAACTCTAGCATCAATATATTTGGAGTTATTCCCCTTTTACATATTTTTTTGTCCGGACAATAACTCTTTATCTACTGGTTCAATTGATTTGAAACTTCACATATGGAACAATCATGATAAGGGGTAGTGTCATACACAAGGGCCATAACTCTAGCATCAATATTTTTGGAGTTATTCCCCTTTTTCATATTTTCTTGTCAGTCCGTCTGTCACACTTCGTGTCCGGGCAATATCTCCTACAAAGTTAGGCCAAATTCATTATAACTTCACACATTGAAGAAGCATGATGAGTGCTAGTGTCATGCACAAGGGTCATAACTCTAGCATCAATATTTTTGGAGTTATTCCCCTTTTACATATTTTTTTGTCCGGACAATAACTCTTTATCTACTGGTTCAATTGATTTGAAACTTCACATATGGAACAATCATGATAAGAGGTAGTGTCATACACAAGGGCCATAACTCTAGCATCAATATTTTTGGAGTTATTCCCCTTTTTCACATTTTCTTGTCAGTCCGTCTGTCACACTTCGTGTCCGGGCAATATCTCCTACAAAGTTAGGCCAAATTCATTATAACTTCACACATTGAAGAAGCATGATCAGGAGTAGTGTCATGCACAAGGGCCATAATTATAGCATCAATATTTTTGGAGTTATTCCCCTTTTTCATATTTTTTTGTCCGGACAATAACTCTTTCTCTACTGGTTCAATTGATTTGAAACTTCACATATGGAACACGCATGATGAGGGGTAGTGTCATGCACAAGGGCAATAACTCTAGCATCAATATTTTTGGAGTTACTCCCCTTTTTCATATTTTCTTGGCGGGACAATAACTTTTTATTTACTGATTCAATGTATGAAAGTAGGTACTAATACCATTCAGGTGGTCATGTATATACCATGGTCAACCACACCATGGGTGGGGTGGGGTGGGGAGAGTGGAGGTTTTTTTCAGTCCGGTGGGGGACTTATGTCTTGCATAGCAATACAACATGCCCTTGTTAATATGAACATGCTTTAATGTGACTCATTACCGTCAGAGCTCCAAGTAATAGGTGTATTTGGGAAATCTATGATGACTATTTTTAGCTCATCTGTTTCGAATTGTGATCACTGGGTTGTAGGCGGCGGCGGCGGCATGCCAAAACTTTAATGTAGCTCATTACTCGAAAAGGATAAGATGAAACTTCCAACATGAAACTTCATAGGTGGGTAGATCTCATTGAGAAGGCCCCTACATAAGAACCATAACTTTTTATTTCAAAATGTTGGAGTTATCGAGTCATTATGTCTCCATGGAGTTATTATGTCTCCCCCATTTATAATGGGGAGACGTATTGTTTTTGGTTGAGTTGTCCGCCTGTCACACTCGTGTCCGCTCCATATCTTTCACAAATATGGAAGGATTTCAGAATGTTTTGGCCTCTGTCTTGTTTGTTTGTACTCTTTGAAAGCAGTTCCGATGAGTGACAAGGTGCTGTCGATGTAAAATTAACTTTATATAGTTACAGCAGGAGCAGATCTCGATCCAGAAGCAGGAGTCGAAGTCGTTCAAGGTCACGCAGCCGAAGTCGCAGCAGGAGCAGAAGTAGGTCAAAGTCGAACAGGAAGTCCAGATCAGCATCAAGGTCACGATCTAGGTCCAAATCGAGGTCAAGAACTCCATCAAGATCAAAGTCGAGATCACCAGAAAAAGCAGATCAGGAGGATGATAATTAATCAAGAAATTCCAGAAATCATAATACACCATAAAGAGATGTGCTTATCAAATCATTAGTATTGTGTCATTATAAACCCATACATGTAATTTCATCTTGGCAGTGTTTATATTAAAAGTAGGGTATCGTGTTAAGAGTGCTTCAAATGTTATCTGAAGTGTATGAACATCTTCTGAAAAAGTGACTGGATTGAACACTTGGGAAATTGTTTTCAGAACTTTATGCATTTTTACTCTGCTCTTAGTGTTACTTCCTTCTGAATTGTATCACTTTAACCTTTTACTCCATGAATATTCATATTATAAGAAATAATGACATCATCATTATTAATTACTTTGTTATAATAACACCTTGACACAAGAAAGTTTGGTCAGGACAGAAACTGTAGCCATCTACATTGTATCATATCGTATAGCAAACAGAGCAGACCCTAATCAGACTGCTACTACAGGAGCTGGCTGATCAGAATCTAATCTATTTGCAAAGGCATAGGAAAGCATATTTATAGAGTAAACGGTTAATATACAATATGATAATTCATATCACCATGACAATATGAGTGTGTATCTTTCAGCATTATTTGTAGTCAAAATAGCTTTAGAATTAGTGGCTTTATGTGTATGTGGATGTAAGTGGCCTATGGCTTGAGAAACTTAATTATCTGTCAGACTGTTTATTGCAACGAAACTTACATTGCCTTTTATCATTTCTGAAAGATGTTTTCATGTTATAAATTCAGAATTTAAATTCTAGATAAATCTGTAGTAAAGTTTTCCTTAAATTTCAAATTTGAGGCAGTTGTTTTCTTCACAGTATTAGAGGACTAGAAAGCTTACTTTTCATTGATTCATGTACTTTTCATTAAAGTTGTTAGTTGAATCTTTTTTCCTCAAAGTGCTGTCAGAAGAATTTGAGATTACATAGTGAACAAATTTGTTGGAATATCATCATATATATATGCACATCAATATTTCATTTGTCATTCCACTTCCAATATTGTATGTATAAACCCTTTCCCTGTTCAATATTCATGTAAGAAATAATGACATCATGAATAATTATTAGCTGTCGGAATTGTTATAATGTAAAATTTACAAGGGAAATTTTTTCCTCTGCCAAAAACTGAAATCTGATCTATACCATGTCATAAGCAAACAGAGCAGACCCTGATCAGACGGCTCCTACAGGAGCCGTCTGATCTGGGTCTACTCTGTTTGCAAATGTGTGAAAAAGCATTTATATGAGGGAAAGGGTTAATGCAGGATGAAAGGAATTCAAAAATCTCCAGTAGGAGCGGTTTGCATAACTTGTGTGCATTCAGCTGCAACCTGCTTCTAGAATCCATAATTGAACCTCCTTTGCATGGTTGTTAACCCTTTCCTCCATAGGCTATTTTTAGACCCAACCTCTTTGAATGAATCTACCAAAAAGGGGCATTTACTGGAGAAAAGGAAAATGTTAGAATTGTGTAGTATTGAAATCATTGTGATGGAGCATTTGCTCCTATTGAGCAAGTGCTCTATTTATCACAATGGTTTCAAGAAGTGACAATTACAGAGGCGTAGAAAGGCGTATTTATGGAGGAAAGGGTTATAGAGGGAATTTACTGTATGTTTATCATTTCAATGTGAGGTTATTATCAGTTGAGACTAGGTGTAAATGGTGGATGAGAAAATGTATGCAGAAATGTATTGTTACAGTACACCAGTGTCTAATAAAATTCATATTTTGTAAAAGTAAAACTTGAACAAGTATATTTGAACATGTAATGCTTGGGACAAAGGTAGTCTTGTATCCCAGCTAAAATTCTTAGTTGGTCTAGTTCAAGATGCAATACACTTGATGATTGAGAGTTTCAGCTTAAATTTAGTGTATTGTCAATATATCTAGATTTTTTTAAATTTAAAGAGAGGAAAAAGTGCATAATTAACAGAAATGTCTTGAATGAGCATCAAAGATCAAATGAGGTGTATCATATTTATCATTTTTCACAACTGAATCTCTGGAACAGATGGAACCATTAATGTGTTTGAAAATCAATAAATGCTAAATCAACCTATACATGTGTTTTTATTATGCTTTTCAGTACCATTTCAACTCTGGCCGTCATAATCTCTGGCAGAAAACATTATTATACCCCCACAAAGTTTGAGAGGGGGTAAATAGGAGTCAGTGTGTTGGTTGGTCTGTCTGTCTGGCATGTCCACGGCACAGTGAGCACTCTAGTGGTCACAATTTTAGTACAATCTTTATGAAACTTGGTCAGAATGATTGTTTTGATAAAATCTCGGATGAGTTTGAAAGTGGGTCACATGGGGTCAAAAACTAGGTCAAATAGGAAAACCTTTTCAGCCCAATCTACATGAAACGTGGTCAGAATGATTGTTTTAATAAAATCTGGAGAGTTTGAAAGTGGGTTATTTGGGGTTAAAAACTAGATCAAATAGAAAAACCTTGTGAACACGCTAGAGGTCGCATTTGTAGCTGAATCTTCATGAAAATTTATCAGAATGATTGTGTTGATAAAATCTCAGACGAGTTTGAAGGTGGGCCATGTGGGATCAAAAACTAGGTCACTAGGCCAAACAGTAGAAAAACCTTGTGTTCACTCTTGTGGTCACATTTTTTATACGCCCACCTAATAAAGGTGGTCGTATATTGTCGTGGCCCTGTCCGTCCGTCCGTTCGTTCGTTCGTCTGTCAACATTTTGTTTGTCCGCTGTTTTCTGGGAAAACTATTTGACAGATATTAATGAAACTTAACACAAATGTTAAATGCATGAAGATCTGAAGCTGAGTTGATTCTGAGGTTCATTTGATTTTTCATTTCAGAGTTATGGCCCTTGTCCTTAAAAAATATGCAAATAGTTTGTCCGCTGTTTTCTGGGGAAACTATTTGAGAGATATTAATGAAACTTCACACAAATGTTTAATGCATCAAGATCTGAAGCTGAGTCGATTCTGAGGTTCATTTGATTTGTCGTTTTGGAGTTATGGCCCTTTTACTTAAAAAAATAATGCAAATACATGCAAATAGTTTGTCTTCTGTTTTCTGGTAAAACTATTTGAGAGATATTAATGAAACTTCACACAAATGTTTAATGCATCAAGGTCTGAAGCTAAGTCAA
The DNA here is from genome assembly GCA_963576725.1 of Azorinus chamasolen. Classification (NCBI taxonomy): domain Eukaryota; kingdom Metazoa; phylum Mollusca; class Bivalvia; order Cardiida; family Solecurtidae; genus Azorinus; species Azorinus chamasolen. The sequence goes on along the minus strand of OY755235.1, from coordinate 25,789,216 downwards.
TTCTGAGGCTCATTTGATTTGTCATTTCGGAGTTATGGCCCTTTTACTTGAAAAATAATGCAAATACATGCAAATAGTTTGTCCGCTGTTTTCTGGGAAAACTATATGACAGATATTAATGAAACTTCACACAAATGTTAAATGCTTCAAGATCTGAAGCTGAGTTGATTCTGAGGTTCATTTGATTTTTCATTTCAGAGTTATGTCCCTTGTGCTTGAAAAATATGCAAATAGTTTGTCCACTGTTTTCTGGGAAAACTATTTGACAGATATTTTTGAAACTTCATACACATGTTTAATGCATCTAGACCTAAAGCTAGGTCGAATCTGAGGATCATTTGATTAAATGTTTCGGAGTTATGGCCCTTGCAATTAAAAAAATAATGCAAATCTATGCAAATATGAGGATGGCCATAACTTTTTCATTTACAATGATATTTGCTTCAATTTTTTTATATGGTTAAACCTTAATGTGAATTTTCACATATATTGCGGGGGTTTTGATATGTCATTTTATTCTAAAGTTATGGTCCTTGAACTTTGTGTGTTTGTTGCTTTGTTAGTCGGTAAATTTTTAGTTTGTCGGTTGATATAAATGAAACTTAACAACTTAACACAAATGTTTTAAGCAACAAAATTTGAAGCTGAGTTTATTTTGAGGTTCATTCAGTTTGTCTTTACAGAGTTATGGCCGTTGCACTTTACAAAAATCTGCAAAAATGAGGATTAGCTGTAACTTTTTTATTTAATAAGATATTCACTTGATTTTTTAAAAAAATAGTACCAACTTAATATGGAAATCAAGATCTGAAGCACAGATTAGAAAATGTCAACACTTATAAGGCATGTTGAATTGGAGAAAGTTTGCAAGTGGGCGTATTATGTACCGTATGCGGTACTCTTGTTATCCAATTTTCATGAAACTTGTCCAGATGAAAAAATCTCTGACAAGATAAAAAATTGGTCACATGGGGTCAAAAACTAGGTCACTAGTGCGATCGAGGCAGCTGAGCGGCTGTATTCAATCGCCTTTAGTGATAATTCTAGTTTCTAACAGGTGTAATGTGTATTATAATGGTTATTGGATTTGTAGATGTCATTTTATCCCTATACAAGAAGAAAAATTTCAAGATGTCATAATGTGTTTGTTATTATCATAATTATTCCATTTAACCATGACCATTATTTAACACTTTCCCTGTTCTATATCTGTTCACATTAATACCTACTGAATATTCAGACTAAATAGTTACAATGAAATATGGAACATCATAGCAATTTTAGAAAGTGAAGAAACATCTTTCAAATTCCATTAGCAAACCGAGTAGACCCTGATCAAATGGCCCCTACAGGAGCTGATCTGGGTCTACTCTGCATAGTGCTGTGGGAGACATTGATTTACTCCTTTCTGTCTGTCTGTCACAAAATCATGTCCTCTCTCTAATTCTAAAAGTTCTCATCCAATCTTCACCAAACCTTATAAAATGTTTATAGCTATAATATCTAGGCCAAGTTCAATATCCAGCAAGATTGTTTCAGGAACTTGTTATGACCCTAGATTTATCCAAAGGCCTTTTTAGCCTTGTCTGCTCTCTCAGTCAAAAACGTCTCATCCAATCTTTACCAAACCTTATAAAAATATTTATGGCTATATGTAGGCCAAGTTCAATATCTAGCAAGATTGTTTCTTGAACTTGAGTTCTGACCCTTGATTTATCCAAATTTGGCCTTATTAGCCTTGTCCGCTCTCTAAGTCAAAAACGTCTCATCCAAACTTCACCAAACCTTATAAAAATGTTTATGGCTATAATATGTAGGCCAAGTTATATATATCCAGCAAGATTGTTTCTGGAACTTTTAGAGTTATGGCCCTTGATTTATCCAATTTTGGCCTTTTTAGCCTTGTCCGCTCCCCAAGTCAAAAACATCTCATCTAAACTTCACCAAACCTTATAAAAATGATTATGGCTATATTATCTAGGCCAATTTTAATATCCAACAAGATTGTTTCAGGAACTTAAGAGTTATGGCCCCTGATTTATCCAAATTTGGCCTTTTTAGCCTTGTCCGCTCTCTAAGTCAAACATGTCTCGTCCAATCTTTACCAAACCTTATAAAAATATTTATGGCTATAATATCTATGCCAAGTTCAATAACCAGCAAGATTGAACTAGGCACTTTAGAGTTATGGCCCTTGAATAATACAAAATTGGCCTTTTTAGCATTGTCCACTCATTTTATTTATTTTGGCATTTGTAGAGCTTATCATAGCTTCATTGTAAAGCAAATGATATAAAACGTCCTAAACTTCCATAAAAATAACCTTTGGAAAACATCCAATCATTTGGAGACAGGAGCAGGTGGTAAACATGTTTTTAGCTCACCAGAGCACAAAGTGCTCAGGGTGAGATTTTATGATCGCCCGTTGTCCGTCGTTGTGCGTCGTCAACAATTTGAACCTTTAAAAATCTTCTCCTGAATCTACAGGGTTCTCAACTTTCATCTTTGGCACATAGCATCATATTTAGGTCCTCTACAAAAGTTATATAAATTATGCCCCTGGGGTCAAAATTGGCCCTGCCCAGGGGGTGCCTTGTTTTCAATAGAAACATATAGTAAAACTTTGAAAATCTTCTCTGAAACTGGAAGATTCTTAGCCCCAGCCCGTGATCAAATTTTTCCAAAGTCCCATAACTCTGCAAAAAATCATCAAACTGGAACATGAATAAGATATACACAACTAAGCATGATGCTAATCAATCCTATGCAATTTAATGAATGGCAATAACTCCAGTATTGTTGAAGCCAGGGTTGTGATACTTGTACATAACACTTCCTTCCATCATGCTCTTTCTATACATGAAATGTCATTCAAATAGCATCAGTAGAGCAGGAGTTATTGATCGAACAAAAAAATGTAACAAAGGGCCATAACTCCAAAAGTATTGAAGTTATGGACCTTATACATGACACTTTCTCTCATCATTCTCTGTAAATGTATGAAGTTTCAATCAAATGGCATTAGCCATGTAGGAGTTTATCGTCCGGACAAGAAAGTGTGAACAATTGACCTTGTATTGTGACCATGACCTTGAATTGTGACCTTGACCTTTGAAGTATGTGCCTGAATCCTGCTGTCTGCACATCGCCTTGTGATGGAGAACATTTGTGCCACAGCATTTTGAAATCCTTCCAAGGGTTTAAGAGATATGGAGCGGACACTAAGGGTGTGGCTAAAAACATTTGACCTTGAATTGTGACTTTGACCTTTGACCCACATGCCTGAATCAAACGCTCTGCACATCGTCTTGTTGAGTTGAACATTTGTGCCAAAGCATTTTGAAATCCTTCCATATTTGTGAGAGATATGGAGCGGACACGGGTGTGACAGACAGATGGACGGACGGACAGACGGACAACTCGACCAAAAACAAATGGGGGAGACATAATTATGCCCCTTGGGTCAAAATTGGCCCCGCCCAATGGGTGGCTAGTTTTCAATAGAAACATATAGTGAAAACTTTGAAAATCTTCTCCTCTGAAACTGGAAGGTTCTCAGCTTTCATATTTGGCACATAACAAACATCATGTTCAGGTCCTCTACAAAAGTTATATAATGTTCAGATTCTCTACAAAAGTTATATAAGTTATGTTCCTGGGATCAAAATTGGCCCCGCCCCAGGGGTAGCCAGTTTTCAATAGAAAACATATAGTTAAAACTTTGAAAATCTTATCCTCTGCTTGTCTGGTGAGCGATATCAGGGCCATTCTGGCCCTCTTGTTTTCTTAAAAACAAGCTTTAGTCTCATCTAATTTCCCTAAATGGTCATACCCCGTCATGGGAGTAGGTCCCATTTTTATACGCCTGAAGGGTCAAATTATGCCACACATCTGTTGTGCAGAAAATTCCTCTTTGATGGATTTTCTTCATACTTGCCTACCGGATTGATATTGATGTGAAGTTATGCATGGAGGGTAGATAATATGATCTATTTCTTTATAGGAATTATTATACACCCGCAAACAAATCTTGTGACCCAAACTTCTACATTTCTTTACAGATTTACATCAAACTTTGCATATGCATTGTGTAACGCATCCTACTGGGTGTGGCTGGCTACCCAATAGCACGTCCAACTGGATGTGGCTGGCTACCCAATAACACGTCCAATTAGAAACATTTACTAGGCATCTCATCAGATTGCAAACAGTTTTTCAAGTCAATTATAAATTTGCCTATGGAAGTATTCTGCCTATTATTTGTATAAACCAATCAACACCAAAAGTTGTACATACATTTATCATGAAAATAATGATCAATGCCCATTTCCCTACAGGGTGTGTGTTTTGTGTGTGTGTTCATATATAATAAGAGTGTTCAGAGGAACACATGTGTCACCTGCTTGCAGCTGACACAAAAACTGTTAATATGCTGGAGAGCGAAAATCAGAATAAAGGGGAAAAAAGTTAATGTTGTATTGCTATGCAATACATGAGTCCCCAACTGGATTAAAAAAATCTCCACCGACCAACCCACCCATGGTGTAGTTGACAATGGTATATACATGACAAACCTGAATGGTATTTTGTAAAAATCGTCAGAAAAAAATGACAAAAGGGGAATAACTCAAAATATAATGATGCTAGAGTTATTACCCTTGTGCATGACACTTCCTGTTATCATGCTTGTTCTATATGTGAAGTTTCAAATAAATTGAACAAGTAGATAAAGAGTTATTGTATGGACGAGAAAATATGAAAAAGGGGAATAACTCCAAAAATATTGATACGAGAGTTATGACCCTTGTGCATAACACTTCCTCTCATCATGCTTGTTCAATATATGAAATTTGAAACCAAATGAACCAGCAGATAGTTATTGTCCGAACAAAAAATATGACAAGAGGGCCATGATGGCCCTAAATCGCTCACCTGGTTACTATAGACTTATGCATACACTGTATTTCTATGTAAAAATAAGTCAGCTTCAGATTGGGGCCAGTATGAAACCAAGGGCCATAATTTTAGGCCTGGAGGTTAAAATTTGAACAATCTTAATAAAAGAACTTTAGTTGATGCCAGGGGCGGCGCAATTTTGGTCCTGGGGTCATAATTTGAACAATCTTGGTAGAAAACCATTAGATGATACTACATACCAAATTTCAAAGGTCTAGGCCTTACAGTTTCGGAAAAGAAGATTTTTTAAAAATTTACCTGGGGCGGGGCCATTTTTGGTCCAGGGGTCATAATTTGAACAATCTTTGTAGAGGATCATTAGATCATGCTACATACCAAATATCAAAGATCTAGCCTTATGGTTTCAGAGAAGATTTTTAAAAAAAATTCCTATGAAAAACTGATAAGCCCCGGGGCGGGGCCATTTTTGATCCGGGGGTCATAATTTGAACAATCTTTGTAGAGGACCATTAGAACATGCTACATACAAAATATCAAAAGTCTAGGCCTTACGGTTTCAGAGAAGTTTTTTAAAGATTTTCCTATGAAAAACTGATAAGCCCTGGGGCGGGGCCATTTTTGGTCCGGGGGTCATAATTTGAACAATATTTGTAGAGGACCATTAGATCATGCTACATACCAAATATCAAAGATCTAGGCCTTATGGTTTCAGAGAAGAAGATTTTTAAAAAAAAATCCTATGAAAAACTGATAAGCCCCGGAGCGGGCCAATTTCAATCCGGGGGTCATAATTTGAACAATCTTTGCAGAGAACCATTAGATAATGCTACATACCAAATATCAAAAGTCTAGGCCTTACGGTTTCAGAGAAGAAGATTTTTAAAGATTTTCCTATGAAAAACTGATCAGCCCTTGGGCGGGGCCATTTTTGGCCCGGGGGTCATAATTTGAACAATCTTTGTACAGGACCATTAGATGATGCTACATACCAAATATCAAAGATCTAGGCCTTATGGTTTCAGAGAAGAAGATGTTTAAGTAAATTGTTCACACCGCACGCCGGATGCCGGACACTGCCCCCTCACAATACCTCACCTGGCACTTTGTGCCAGGTGAGCTAAAAAAAGGGGAATAACTCAAAAAATATTGATGCTAGAGTTATGGCCCTTGTGCATGACACTTCCTCTCATCATGCTTGTTCCATGTGTGAAATTTGAAAGCTCTATAATGATTAGTCTAGAAATGACAGCCAAAAAAAGAAAGTGACGGACAGACAGACGACGGAAAAGTGATCACTAAGTGACACACTGCCTCTCGGCAGACGAGACAAAACCTCTGAATAGCTCTGAATCAATTTCATAACATTCAATGTCAAATATGTATTCAAAATAATAGCTGAAAGCAAAAACAAGAGGGCCATGATGGCCCTGATATCGCTCACCAGACAATCAGAGGAGAAGATTTTCAAAGTTTTCACTATGTTTCTATAGAAAACTTACCACCCCTGGGACAGGGCTTCATTTGAACCCATGGGCATAATTCATATATTTCCTGTAGAGGACCTCAAGATGATGCTATGTGCCAATATGAAAGCTGAGAAATTCCAGTTTAAGAGGTGATTTCTAATTTGCACACAGTTTGGATTCTGATCTGGTGCATAATTATGTGAACTTCATATGTGGTTTGTACAAGAGAGTTAATTGTAAGATTGATATGCACTAACCCTTTATTCCATAAATGTACCTTTGTATGCCTCTGTAATAGTCAATTTATGAAACCATTGTGATGAATAGAGCATTTGCCCCATAGGAGCAGATGCTCTATTTATCACAATGGTTTAAAATTTAAACAATTCTGAAATTTTCCTTTTCTCTAATTAATGCTCATTTTAGGTAGATTTTATTGAAAGAGGTAAGATCTAAAAATAGCCTATGAGGGAATGTGTTAAAAACAGTGTCAACAGACAGTAATTCTGAAGCAGACAACATAACAGTGGACAGGAACTTGACCTCTTGCATAAGACTAACCCAGGCTATCTGCAGTCCAAGATAGAGGGGGAAACCCTTAGACTGTAGAAGTCTATTATAAAGTATAACCCACAGGACAGGGCAGGGCCAAATTTAACCTCAGAACTATGATATTTACAAAATTTATAAAGATATACTAAGTAAATAATATACACCAAATATCTAAGCTCTGGGACTTGTAGTTTTTGACAAGTAGATTTTTAAAGCTTTCCCTATGCCTATAACTACTAAGTGAACCCAACACTGCTAGTGCTAAAGAAAACTTAAACAACAGTCTGCTTCAAAAAACTGGCCACCCCTGGGACGGGGCCAATTTTGACCCCAGGGGTATAATTTATATAACTTTTGTAGAGAATGTGAATATGATGCTTTGTGCCAAATATGAAAGTTGAGAACCTTCCAGTTTCAGAGGAGAAGATTTTCAAAGTTTTCACTATATGTTTCTATTGAAAACTTGACACCCCCAGGGTGGGGCCAATTTTGACTCTAGGGGCATAATTTATAACAAGATGTGTTTGTGAAACACTATGCCCCCTCATATATTTGACCTCTGACCTTGACCTCTGACCTTGACCTTGACATGTCACCCCTCAAAATGTGCAGCCTCATGAGATACACAAGCATGCCAAATATCAAGTCTCTATCTCTACTGGTCCAAAAGTTATGGCCAATGTTAAAGTCGGCGATTTGACCCATATATTTGACCTCTGACCTTGAAGGATGACCTTGACCTTGACACGTCACCCCTCAAAATGTGCGGCTTCATGAGATACATATGTATGCCAAATATCAAGTCTCTATCTATACTGGCTCAAAAGTTATGACCAATGTTAAAGTTGCTGACAAACAAACAGACAAACAGACAGACAGACAGGGCAAAAACAATATGCCCCCGACTATCGTCTATGGGGGCATAACAAATTTGTAGAGGACCTACAGATGATGCTATGTGCTAAAGATGAAAGCTGAGAACCCTGTAGATTCAGAGGAGAAGATTTTTAAAGGTTCAAATTGTTGACGCGGGACGACGCACGACGACGGACGACGGACATCAGGCAATCACAAAAGCTCACCCTGAGCATTTTGTGCTCTGGTGAGCTAAATAGCCTTTGTTCTACGCCTCTGTAATAGTCACTTTATGAAACCATTGTGATAAATAGAACATTTGCTCCATAGGAGTAAATGCTCTATTTATCACAATGGTTTCAAATCTACACAATTCTGAAATTTTCCTTGTCTCTAATTAATGCTCCTTATCAGCAGATTGATTCAAAGAGGTAGGATCTGAAAAAAGCCTTTGTGATAAATAGAGCATTTGCTCCATAGGAGTAAATGCACTATTTATCACAATGGTTTCAAATCTACACAATTCTGAAATTTTCCTTTTCTCTAATTAACCATTTCCCTCATATAAACATGTTTTCACGCATTTGCAAACAGAGTAGACCCAGATTTACCTCTTTGAATAAGCAGACAACATTTCTAACAGATGACAACCCTATCACTGCTTAGCATGACTTGACCGAAATTAGCACACAGTTTGGATTCTGACGCATACCGGTATGTAACTTTATATGTGGTTTGTATATGAGTTAATTTACTCCTATGGAGCAAATGCTCTATTTATCACAATGGTTTGAAATCTACACAATTCTGAAATTTTCCTTTTCTCTAATTAATGCTCCTTATCAGTAGATTTATTCAAATAGGTAGGATCTGAAAAAAGCCTTTGTGATACATAGAGCATTTGCTAACCATTGTGATAAATAGAGCATTTGCTCCATAGGAGTAAATGTTCTATTTATCACAATGGTTTCAAATCTACACAATTCTGAAAATTTCCTTTTCTATAATTAATGCTCCTTATCAGTAGATTTATTCAAAGAGGTAGGATCTGAAAAAAGCCTTTGTGATAAATAGAGCATTTGCTCCATAGGAGTAAATGCTCTATTTATCACAATGGTTTCAAATCTACACAATTCTGAAATTTTCCTTTTCTCTAATTAATGCTCCTTATCAGTAGATTTATTCAAATAGGTAGGATCTGAAAAAAGCCTTTGTGATAAATAGAGCATTTGGCTAACCATTGTGATAAATAGAGCATTTGCTCCATAGGAGTAAATGTTCTATTTATCACAATGGTTTCAAATCTACACAATTCTGAAATTTCCTTTTCTATAATTAATGCTCCTTATCAGTAGATTTATTCAAAGAGGTACAATCTGAAAAAAGCCTTTGTGATAAATAGAGCATTTGCTCCATAGGAGTAAATGCTCTATTTATCACAATGGTTTCAAATCTACACAATTCTGAAATTTTCCTTTTCTCTAATTAATGCTCCTTATCAGTAGATTTATTCAAAGAGGTATAATAGTCGTTTTATGAAACCATTGTGATAAATAGAGCATTTGCTCCATAGGAGTAAATGCTCTATTTATCACAATGGTTTCAAATCTACACAATTCTGAAATTTTCCAAGAGGTAGGATCTGTAAATAGCCTATGAGTGAATGGGTTAAAAACAGTGTGAACAAACAGACACTAATTCTGAAGCAGACACCTTTATAGAGTTTTGACCAGGAACTTGCCCTCCTAGGTGATTACGTAACACAGATGGAGTATCTGCAGTCCTTCTTATAGCTCAGAGGAACCTTTATAGTGTAAAAGTCTATTTTAAAGTATAACCAACAGGGCAGGGCCAATTTTAACCTCAGAACTATGATATTAACCAATGTCAATAAGGTATACTTAGTAAATCTATACACCAAATATCTAAGCTCTGTGACATGTAGTTTTTGACAAGAAGATTTTTGAAGTTTTCCCCATGCCTAACCTAAGTGAGCCCAGCATTCTGCTACTTGTACAGAAAACAACAGTCAGCTAGAGAAAACGGGCCACCCTTGGGACCGTGGCGGGGCCAATTTTGACTCCAGGGACATAATTTATGTAACTTTTGTAGAGGACCTATAGGTGATGCTATGTGCCAAAGATGAAAGCTGAGAACCCTGTAGATTCAGAGAAGACTTTTAAAGGTTCAAATTGTTGACGACGCACGACAAACGACGACAGACATCAGGCGATCACAAAAGCTCACCCTGAGCACTTTGTGCTCTGGTGAGCTAATAAAGTACGAAAGAGAGCATTTACTGTGACCCAATCTGCAGGAAAAGTAAGTAGTCAAAATGAAGAGCATATTTAAGTGACAAATTCCATGAATGGTGGATGTGTTTCAACTGATTTATGTAGCAATCAATATTTTTCCTTTTTTGATACCATGCTCTTTAATAGCACTATTAAACAAGTTTTAAGTCACACAGATTACAACTGAAGTCGTATCATTTTAACAAAATCGGCGAAATATGAGCTAGAATGCTTTTATAGTATAACCTATGAAAGGCTTTATACAGTAAAACCTCTCTGCCTTTAACACAAACTTCTTGATGTAATTCAGTGGCCGTTATTATAGAGAGGTTTTACTGTACCAGCAGCATATGGGGTCAATTTGAGGCACTCTGTCTAGGTTGGAACAATCAGAAATGAGAACTCAAATCTATCAAGTAGGCTTTATTATGAATAAGTTAGCTAAAAATCTGTAAAACGAAAAGGAGAAATTCCATACAGAGCACACAACACTGACAATGGCTAAATATACAACCCATATCTCGACATATGGATAGTCACAAATACATGTAAATTGTTTTATAATATCAGTTTTCAAATATGCTCTACAGTCTTCTCTTGGGATGAATAAGCATTTGAAGTGAACAAAAATGTTTCAAGGAACACACTGCCTGCTGGGAAAAGTGACAAATAAAGCTTGTCGGGCGGGGAAAGTTTATCCTGCGAAATGTATCATATTACTATCAAGGAATACTTTAAACATGTTTGTTGTATCTACAAAGAGTAAGAAAAAGGTCATACCAGTTTTTGATTGAATGCTTATTTATCCCGAATCTAGCTATCTGCATCTTGTCTCACGGTTGCAAACAGCTTAGATCCAGATGAGATGCTGAGTAACTCGGCATCTCATCAGGATTCAAGCTGTTTGACATTCGGTCAATAGCTTCATCAAATCCAATGTAGTCAAAATTGCACAAATTCCAAATTTGAGCAGACATTAATTTTCACCATGCGGTAAGGGTTAACATTAAATTGATAACGTTTGATTTAATTTCCAAAGACTGACTCAATATGCCTCTGTCTCTTCAAAAGTGTCTTTAATCTTGAAGAATTTTTGACATCTCTCAGATCACAATACAGGCCTAGTCATTTATAATAATTTACTTTTGATTAAAGTTGAACTGGACTAATTAAATTAAAGTACCTAGTTATAGTCTACTTTCAGTCCGAATGACCGCTCAGCCGACTGTACATTTACTCCCCTGGTCATTGAGTCATTCGCCTACAATATTGAGCACTGCTAACATGGCGCAATCATGCAGCCGCAGTACTAAATAACACAAAAAACATTTTTATGTAGGTATTTGGTTATTAAATTTCCTCTACTTTCCATGATGTACATGTGTTATATGTTTTATGATGTACATGTGCTTGTGTGTTTTTTTATTCCAAATCTCGTCATACAGTTCAAATCAAGATGAGACGTCTAATTACTTATATCTCAAATATACTTTTTCAAAACTGATCATAATTTTTCAGGATTTAAAAGCAAAAATATGTTGAGTGAAAAAAAAAGCTTCCTAAGACAAAGAAATGACATATTTAAGTGAAATGATCTAACTCCCACAGAATTCGAACTTGCAATTTTTTTATAAAAAAACCCCGTTTGTTTGAATGACTTGATACCCCTGGAAATGGAGTTCTGGGGGATTAACAGGATATTTGATCTATAGTTTATCCTAACAATGATTTTCTTTGTGAACATATCTAAAAGACACAGTAAAACGCATCTAAACTGATCTTCTAGTACAGAAGAATTTAGATCTTTTCAGGCAGGTGGGTGCTTAATGCAGGGTGAAAATCATGCAGAGAGATTCTTTGGGAGCTTTCTGCACAACTTTCACATTGCAACGATACAATGCAACCTGTCTTAACCTTTTCCTCTATAAATACGCCTTTCTACGCCTCTGTAAAAATCACCTGTTGAAACCATTGTGATAAACAGAGCATTTGCTCCTATAGGAGCAAATGCTCTATTTATCACAATGGTTTCATACTAAAAAATTCTAAACAAATTCCTTTTCTCTAGTTTATGCTCCTTTTCGGTAGATTCATTCAAAGAGGTTGGGTGTAAAAATAGCCTATGGAGGAAAGGATTAACCCTTTACTCCATAAATAACAATGTAAGAAATAATGGCATTGTGAATATTAATTAAGATTCTTTTTTATAATGGCATATAAACACAGGAACTTTTGGCTATGGCAGCAGACACTGCAGAATCATATTATTTCATAAGCAAACAGAGCAGACCCTGATCTGACTGCTACAGGAGCCGTCTGATCTGGGTCTTCTGTTTGAAAAGGCATAGAGAGGCGTATTTATGCAGTAAAGGGTAAAAGATCAGCATCTATACTAATTTTAAGTTCCTGCTTAGAGGGGCTTTACTGTAAATGAACAATACAACCTACAACAAGAGGGCCATTGGCCCTATATCGCTCACCTGAGTAACAGTAATACATGTATATTGACATGTTAATTTTTCAGTGGACAACATTTCTAGAAGATGAAATAAGCTTAGTGCACTGCTTTCACCCTTTCACTGCTGAATAAACTTGAACTGAATTCAGAACTAATACCAAGTGACTGGTTGACCAAGATCTAAACTGTTTACAACTTGTGCCATTTTTGCCTTAGCTCAAAATGCCTAAAACTGGTCTTTGAGAAATTCAAATGACTTCAATAAAGCTATGCAATTATACCTTGACCCAGGTATATAGGCAAATAAAGTGCTAGGCAGTACATAATGTTTTCTTAAGAATTACCATGACTTATATCAGTTGGGCAATTGCATAATCATGTTTTCACAGTTTTCTTAAACATTACCATGACTTACATCAGTTGGGTTTGGACCCAGATCAAAAGTCTAGATGGTGATCATTTTCCTTGATTGGCTGAATTGTTACTTTCCTATATCTCTCACATCTAATTTGAGAGACATTGGAAGACACCATGTAACATCTAGCTATCACTCACACTACACACTGGGGTTAATGGGTCAAAATCCCTTTCAAAATGCCTTTAATGTTTCGTCTGCAACAAAAAGTTATTGTCATCTGCTTCAATTCTTAAAATAAACTTACTTTCATTTTTTTGCAAAAATATGGTTAAGATGACAAACAGTTTGGATCCTGATGAGACGCCGCAGTATGCGGCCTCTCATCTGGATCCAAACTGTTTGCATAGGTAATCACAGTTTCACCACTAGCATGCAAAGAGTTAAGAGTCATGCATTGACCTGGAGAGATTTTACTGCCCAGCAGCTGTAACCTTTGAACTGCTGCTGGTCTGCAGTTTAACCCTTAATTTCTCTCATATAAACTTGTTTTCATGCATCTGCAAACAGAGTAGACCCAGATAAGGTGGCTCCTGTAGGATCAGGGTCTGCTATTTGCTAATGGAATTTGATAGATGTTTCTATGCCTTCTAAAACAGCTACACTGATTCACCTTCAACATTTTATTATAAATAGTTATAAATAGAATGATACTAGACCTCCAATGCAGTTATCTCCCTTTGTCGCTTATGGCTATGCTGATGGGACAAGGGAAATAACTGTGAGGAAATTACCTTTTAAGTGTTACAGATTCTGATGTTAAGTAGCATAAAACCCCAGGGTGAGACCATTTTTGGCCCAGGGGTCATTATTTGAACACACCTGGTAGTGGTATATTAGGTGATGCTTCATACCAAATATCTTAGCTCTAGATTATGTGGTTTCAGACAAAAAGATTTTTAAAGGTTTCCCTATATAAGTCTATGTAAAAACTACAAGCCCCAGGGCAGGGCCATTTTTGGCCCGGGGGTCATCATTTTAACAAACTTGGTAAAGGACCATTAGATGATGCTATATACCAAATATCAAAGCTCTAGAAATTGTGGTTTCAGAGAAGAAGATTTTTAAAGATTTAAAAAAAAAACCTGTAAAAGTAGTGGGGCGGGGCCATTTTTTGCCCGGGGGTCATGATTTTAACAAAACTGATAAAGGACACCCCAAGGTACATTTCTGTGAAATTTGGTTGAAATCCTACCAGTGGTTTAGGAGAAGAAGTCATTTGAAATAAAAGTGAACGGACGACAGGCGGTCACAATAGCTCACCTTGAGCCTTTGGCTCAGGTGAGCTAATAAACCAGAAAGTACATATAAACAGGACAAATTAAAACGATAAATATACACGTGTTCATATGCAGTATATAAGCTTTTAAACATCAGATGTAAAGATCCTGATGGTAAAACAAAAGTGAACATTATTAAACATTAGTGACATAAAAAAAAATTAATAACATAAAGAATATGAACTGTGCCATAAGGTAACGTAGCTGCAGTGCTTCTGCAAACAATGCAAACCAGGACAAGCTGTTGCCTTGGAAACACAATAAACTGGGTCTTCATGTTTGTTTGTATCAGGGTTTACGTCGCTTTTGACAGTACATCATATTGCGACGTCCAGCAAATGGAAAGACCCCGTAGGTTTTTCTGTGCACACAACAAATTGCATTGTTTTGTGCACAGAACACCCGGGATAGAACTACTGACCTACATCATTTGTATAAGCACTGCTACCATCTTGTCTTGTGGCACAGCTAGTGTGACTAAGATGAAAGCAAAATAAAACCACATTTTAAAGAGTGTAGTTCTGAGGGTCTCAAACTTCAATGCAACCCTTTCAATGAAAGTGTTACTACCTTTAGTTAGAAAGCACCCGCAATTTTAAAACTAAAACATTTATGGCATGCTTGTCTCAAATATATTCAATGAATGAAAAACAAATTGTGCACAGATGGTCAGAAGTTATACTTTATGCTATGGTATTCTGAAATTACTAGTAGAGATTACGAAGATGCTGACAAATTGATCGCATGTCTGGGGTATAAAAAACATTATTTCTGCAGTCAATCTTTAACCTTCATAAATATTAATTCACTAAATTTCTATAATAGCACTTTTTATGACAGAAACTGTAGAATCAGATCTCTATTATCTCAAAAGCAAGCAGAGCAGACCCATATCAGACGGCTTCTGTAGGAATCGCCTAATCTGGGTCTATTCTGTTTGCAAAGGCATATGTATGGAGTAAACGATTAATCCTATCGGTGTAGGAAACGAACCGCTAATGTCCTTTGCAGGAGCCCTCTCATCAGGGTCTGCACTGTTTGTCCTGTTACATTTGTTTTAAAAAATTCTGAATATTCATGATAAGCTTGACCTCTTTCAATTTTGGAAAAGTCCATATGAAAATTAAGCATTGGAAGGATTAATTCAATTTATGAACTAAAAAGCAAGCAGTATCCTAGTTACCCTCCAAATCATTCACTCACATACACCCAGTCTTTTATTTGCACTGTGCTTAACCCCTTTCTTTGATGCATATTCATTTAAGAAATAATGAAATCATGAATATTTATTAATAAATTTTTATAAAGGCACATGTACACAGAAATATTCGGTATTGGTACGAGCTGTCGGATCTATTGTAAGTTCATAAGCAAACATGGCAGACCCTGATCAGATGACTCCTACAGGATTCGCCTGATCTGGGTCTACTGTTTGCAGACAAAAAACAGGATGAAGAAAAGGGTTAACATAGCAATCTCCCCAATGGAACAAATCATATCTAAATTCCATACACTTTCATTTC
This sequence comes from Azorinus chamasolen, assembly GCA_963576725.1. Taxonomy (NCBI): domain Eukaryota; kingdom Metazoa; phylum Mollusca; class Bivalvia; order Cardiida; family Solecurtidae; genus Azorinus; species Azorinus chamasolen. Next base: position 25,773,456 of record OY755235.1, on the reverse strand, counting down.
TGACACATATGCAAGGGTATGTATCTATTGCAAAATTTATTAAAAAGAAATTTAGAAAATGCACCAATCATGATTTTATCTTTGGTCAGACTAATACATTGCATTGCTAAAGTCAAGAGATCTCTTAGGCCAAAAAATGAATTTGCATAGGCTTCAGCTAATACAAGCAGATGCTCAGATCATTACCTGTGGACAGGTGACAATTGTGGTAAATCTTGATTCAGGTGTGACATAAAGTAACTTTACCTCTCATCACGATTCATACTGTTTCATACATTGAAGATCAGAAGAAAAAAGACGAACATTTTGGAACTAGAAAATTTGTTCACCTTGCTTGAGGTTAAAGGGGTTAAGAACTATAAAAGGATGCAATGAAATAAATGAGTGACCAACAGTAGGTAATAGTGTCCAGAGGAGTTGAATTAACCCATTACCCCATGAATGTTCAAGTTAGAATTAATGACATCATGGATATATGGCATATGACCACAGGAATATTTGGCCATGGCAGAAACTGTGGAATCATATCTGCAAACAGAGCAGACCCTGATCAGACAGCTTAGACAGAAAATGTGTGATATGGGTCTACTCTGTTTGCATAAGTGTAGAAAGGAGTATTTATGGGATAAAGGGTTAACTGGTTTAAGTCATTGTACAGTTTATAAAAGTAAGAAATAAATGACAGTGATATTGCTGACACCTGTACTCGTAAAGAACTTTAACCAGCATGAGTTTGAATAATCCAAGCCAACTAACTACAAATATGTGTGCATTAGGACAGATCATCAAGTAAAACCCCTTTTTCTAAGAAATACACTTCGCTGGTATTGTGCTGGTTAGCATAAAGAGGATTCTTAAAACCTCTCATGGCATTAGCTCACATACCATTTTACAGATTTTTGTTTTTCTGAGACATTAATAACACAAATAACATTTCCAGAAATAGGAAATAAATAATATAAACGTATTTGATATATTCTGTAAAGTTTCCTCTAGCAATATAATTTTTTGTCAAAATTAGACATTCATGTTTAATTTGGATACCAATAATCTAAACCTCATTGTAATAATAAAACGACAAAAAGTATTTTAACTTTTTTCCTGTACTATACAACGATGGTCTAAAAATACCCTAAGTATATGGACACCCAATCTCCCATCTCCTATAGATTGTAGAGCTGAATAAAGCAATTAAGCACCGTTTTGATAACTTTAAATTAAACCTGACATAGTAGCAAATAGTGTAGACTCAAACCAAACTGCTTCAGAAGGGACAATTTGATCTAGGTCTAAAATATTTGCTGTCCAAATACTTACAGTAACAAAAGTACAGTAAAACCCCTCTAAACCGGATGTTAAATTTAATATAAATATTGGTCTTGGAGACAGGTGACAGCTTAATGCAGGATGAAAGTCATGCAGAAAGCACCTAGACTTTCATCCTGCATTAAGAAGCCACATGCCTAAAAGTATCAAAATTCTTCTCAACTAGAATTCCGATTAAGAGGTGTTTTACCGTACATTTATTATAAGAAATTACATCTGTACATAACATGAAGAGCTGTTTAAAACACAGAGTGCCTTATATATATATATATATATATATATATATATATATATATATATATATATATATATATATATATATATATATATAGACAGTATACTGACTAGTTATATTCATAAATTCAATAACCACGGACAACAGTAATGTACATATAATAGAGTTGTATTTACACAATAGAACAATACAAAACAAGAGCCGCTTGCGGCACCAATGCTCGTCTGATTTGGTACTTGTCCAGCTAAATTTAAAAAAATGAAAATGATAAAGGGCCATAACTCCAAAATTTTGAAATCAAGAGTTATGATTCTTATGTAGGGGCCTTCCCCTCAATGAGATCTACTAACCTATGAAGTTTCATGTTGATACTTCTTATACTTTTCGAGTAATGAGCTACATTAAAGTTTTTGCACGACGACAAATACAACCCAGTGATCACAATAGCTCGACTTTTCTTCGAAACAGGCGAGCTAAATATAACAGTGTAAAAACCAATGTAGATGTTTCACACTTAGCATGCGTCAAGTGAATTTGTTAGAACCTATGCAAGCAGTTTGGATCCAGATTAGACACAGCGTTAACCACCATGTCCATCATCAGAATCGAAACTAAACTGTTTGACAATTTGATCGCTTTTTTTAAAGAATGAAATTGATGAACAATTAACACTTTACTCCGTAAATACACATGTCTACACCTTTGCAAACAGAGTAGATCCAGATCTGCCAGCTCCTGTAGGCGTCGTCTGATCAGGGTCTGTTTTGTTTGCTTATGACATAATATAGGTATAATGACATAATTCCACAGTTTCTGCCATGGTAAAAAATTCCCATGTTCATGTGCTAGTATAACAATCTAATTAATGTTCATGATGTCATTATTTCTTACATGAATATTCATGGAGTAAAGAGTTAACACTTTCCCACATATTTATAAACATGTTTTTACACATTTGCAAACAGAGTAGACCCAGATCAGATGGCTTCTGTAGGAGCTGTCTGATCAGGGTCTGTTCTGTTTGCTTATGGAATTTGACAGATCTGTTTCTTTACTTTCTAAAATGGCTACAATGGTCCACCTTCCATATTTCTTTGTAACTATTTTGTTAATGAATATTCAGTCGGTATTAAAATTTTGAATAAACATAGAACAGGGAATGAGTTAATTAAATGTTCTGAAGACAACAGTTACTTAGCGTGCCTAGTGTGATATACAGCAATATTAGTTATGTACAGTATCATAAATATACACTGTCTTGTCCCTATGGCATACCCTATCAATAAGAACACTGGAGTAATGTATTATGCTTAGAAATAGAAAATACCTGTATTCATATAGAATAGGTTACATCTCAAAAACTATCATCAGCTGAAATTTATGGTAATTAATTTAACTGAAAAACAAACCTAAAACCATTCAGTATGTATGTTCCTCTCATCAAAGCTAATGTTGCTCTGAATCTGACCAGACAAAACTGCTTGTGAATTTGATGCAAAGTAACATTGAAAAAATCGTGTTTTCTAAAGCTCTTAGTCCCAAAAATCTAGCACCACTACTTATAAATATCATAAAACATTGATCAAAGACTGATTGGCAAGCTAGCTGTTATCGCAAAGCGGCAGAGTGCTTCACTGGATTACCACTATAGTGTTCAAGGATCAATATCCATATAAAAGATAGGAGTTCTTTTAACCTTTTCCCTCATATAAACGTGTTTTCACACATTTGCAAACAGAGTAGACCCAGATCAGACGGCTCCTAGAGGAGCCGTCTGATCAGGGTCTACTCTGTTTGCTTATGGAATTTGATAGACCTGTTTCTTTAGTTTCTAAAATGGATACAATATTCCACCTCTCATATTTCATTGTAACTGTTTTATCCATGAATATTAAGTAGTTATTGAAATTTGTAATAAACATAGAACAGGGAAAGGGTTAACCCGTTACTCAATACATTTGCCCTTTTACACATTTGCAGTGTAGACCCAGATCAGACAGTCTTACCAGGCTCTGCTTTATTCGCTTATGGTATCATGATAAATCCACAGCAAGAGAGATTTGTACCCATTTCATTTTGAACCCTATTTGCTTTATAGCAACAAAAGGGAAGCATTCTAACACTCTGCTCCAGCTTTAATTGCACTCAAAGGAATTACACTTTTTCTGTTATTGGTCACAAGGGAAAAAAAGCTTTCTGGTTTTCCCAAAAGTGAAGAATCAGACCAGCCAAAACATCTTACTGTTCCAAGCAATAGTTCATAATATACTATTGATTTTGATGACTGACAGGCAATTCACATCAGTCACAACTTAAAGTGGCTGATCTGAGAGCCCCTTTGTCCATGTGACCAAAGCCAATGTCTCGTACATTATGAGACAAGTCTTAGATGTGTATTTTATCTAACATTCACCATGGGTTCTAAATCTTTCCATGTATTGTTTAGTAAATCATTTCAGTTTTAACCTAGAATAAGGTCTGAAACTCCATGAAAAACAACATCATGTATATACACATGAGATTCAAACCTTAATTTACAAAAACAGTCATAATTGGTCATATCTTGTTCAGTCTTCAAACTAACATGAAAAATTTGATATCCTTTTAAACACAACCATACTGTGATGTATGTCATGAAATACTGGCTGACATGAAGTATATCATATGTATGCACACATACAATTAATTCAGCTGAAAATACAAACACTTTTTAAAGCATGTATTCTCACATATAATCCATTTTGTTCTCCATGTACATAAAATTTTGTATACATTGATAAGATACACCATGTGCACTAAGCACTGACAATAAGACATACAAACACGCATTCATATTTCTTTATTTTTAACTATTTCTGGACAAATTTCTAATATCAATTTATTTATTAACCCTTTACTTCATACAAACACCTTTTCACACATTTGCAAACAGAGTAGACCCAGATCAGATGTCTCCAACTCTGTTTAACCCATTACCTCATAGGCTATTTTTAGATACCTCTTTGAATAAATCTACCAAAAAGGAGCATAACTAGAGAAAAGGAAACTTAGAATTTTGTAGTTTGAAACCATTGTGATAAATAGAGCATTTGCTCCTATAGGAGCACATGCTCTATTTATCACTATGGTTTCAACAGGTGACTTTTACAGAGGCGTCAATAAAAGGGAATGGGCTAAAGGTGCCAAAAGGTATCTCTATGGAGAAAAGGGTTAAACTACATTACACTTATGTTTGTACACTCTACACTGTGGCATAAACTTCCTTAAACAACAAACTCCTGTCTTACACAAACTGGATGATTAACACAGGTACTTTTCAAGATTCTAGGAAAAGCAAAACAGGTTAAAGTACCCCAAGCTAAGGACAATCTATATCTCGAAACTTGAATATTCACTTCATTCCTGGAGCGTTTAATTCAAACAAATCTTTTAATTTCTCAAAATAACGCAGTGATTCAAGGCACACAGCACTAAGTGAAAAGGCACTCAGCACTCAGACTCTTACCGATCACTATGCAAACAGCTTTGAAGACCCAGAATGGACACCATGTAATTCTAATATTGCACAGCTCATTGGATGATACAAAATTGAAGGAGGAAGTTTTATACAAAAGGCTCTCCTGTAAAAGAGGCCTACTAGGCTTTATCGTTTAAACCCTTTCCCTCACATTAATGCTTTTTCACACCTTTGCAAACAGAGTAGACCAAGATCAGAAGGCTCCTACAGGAGCCCTATGATCAGGGTTGCTCTGTTTGCTTAAAATATTAAATTATAACAAAAAGTCCTGTGTATGAAACTTCAGCTAATAAATATAGTAAAACCTCTCTATAACGACCACTAAATTACATCAATTATTTTGTGTTAAAGGCAGGTGGCTGCTTAAAGCAAGGTGAAAGTTCTGTTTTACTTTCACCTTGCTTTTAAGCAGCCACCTGCTCTAAATACCAACTAATTAACACAATTTAGTGGCTGTTATAGAGATGTTTTACTGTATACATGATGTCATTATTACTTCAATGAAGAACCAACAGGGATAGGGTTAAGCCTGCATTACCGCATGTTACAAAGAAACCCAGCAATGTATTCATTTAAACCATAAACACTACATCACAATCTTTGGGTATAAATCACAACTATACTTAAAGCTAACGAATAACATCCATAAACTATGTAATATGAAAGGCAATGTAACACTTTACACAAGCAATAAACAAGATGGAAATTAAAAAAAATTTATCAGACTTTCCAAAAAGAACACTGCACGAGAAAGCCAACCCTCTTTTGTTCCTGTGAAAATCAATATTTTAAAGAACTATGAAATATATACTTTAAATGACCATGACTAACTCATGAAAAATGTATGATAGAGTAATGGCCCCTTACTAGATTGTAGCAACTGCGAAGAAGAACTTCCAAAACTGGAAAGGGATGACTGTATTAATGTTGAAACTGACAAACTTTTGGCAGAACTATATCAATGCCACAATAACATCAAGGCTATGACAGTACCAAGACTATGTTTCTTTGAAAACAGACTAGCTGATAAGACAGTAACATCCACCTGAGAGACCATCACAAACATTTACTTAACCCTTTGAATTCTGGAACCAAGATCAGTTGTAACACTGGAATAGCAGTGTCTGACAAGAGTCTCTTACGTTTTATGAAGAAGTTAAAAAAAAATACTGTTTATTCAAATGGGTAAAACACAATGTAGACATAAATTAAAGGCAGTGTTGGAAACCTGACTACTGTGTCTAATTTGTGGAGCAGAATCAAAGAACACTATCATATACAGGAATTTCTCAAAGTAAAAATCTCAAACAACACAGACATGCATCTTGGGTACTTGCATTCCTTAACCATTTCAATACTTTAAGAAATTTCCATTTACAAAAATTGTCATTTGCTTCAATCACAGTAAAACCTCTCTAAACCAGACATTAAAGTTAGTATAAATATTGGTCTGGGGGACAGATAGCAGCTTAATATATGGTGAAAGTCATGCAGAAAGCTCCTCTATACCTTGCATTAAGCAGCCATCTGCCTAAAATTATCTGAATTCTTCTCTACTAGAATTCTGGTTTAGAAGGGGTTTACTGTATCAGAATACATTTTTCTCCAATTTCTTTTACGAAAAAACTCCCAATGTTTGAGTAATAAATAATTGTGATCCTGCGAAAATACTTGGTCGTCTGATCTAGATTTAGACTGTTTGCAATATCTCAAGAAAAGAGTCCATGGTGTTTTCCTCCCTACAGACACCTCTGACAGCTTTGCAAACTGGGTAGACCAAGATCAGATGTTTCCTGCAGGAGCAGTCTGACCAGGTTCTGCACCATTGGCTATGAAAATTATATGTATCAGATCCTACAGTTTTGATAAACAATTCCTATGTCCATATGCCTAAATTAAAATGCATAATAAAAGTTATTATAATTACATGAATATTCATGGAGCGCAGGATTAGCAATCGTTACATTCATATCAGAATTATTCTCATGTAACAAATTGCATTTACAATTACATAAAGTGACAATGGGAATCACACCAAATAAATATGATCTTGTATCAATGAAGCTTGCAGCCACATTTACATATGAGTCATGCAATGAAAAAAGTTACTCTTGGGGTATTTAAAACAGTATAGACCTCAATTAACGCCATACCAGAGACATCTAGCTATTCTGGGTCTTCACTAGGAGTAAAGTTGGATTATAAATCTTAGTTGCTAGTCAGTTTCGCACAGACGCTGCATTTCAACCATTGGCTGGTCTGGGTCTACAGTATTCTCTAAGTCACTAAGTTACTATTTCTCATGATTAAAGTTGTAAGTACTGAGTACACAAATAGCAATGGTCGGCATTCATACATCATGATGAGGATATACTGTGTACATAGACTGGCTTTCCTATCTGCACACTATTGCACTGGCGTCCTGCTGGTGGTCTCGGTGAAGGCAGGCTAGGCCTTAGGTGGGGCACAATACTGCAACAATCAAACAATAGATAAACATTGTGGTTAAATTTGAGAAGGATCCTTCAAGCAGAACTTGAGTTAGAGATGTTACAGACAGACGGACAGACAGACAGAAAGCTCTATTCCATAATACGTCTTGTTTTTTCAAACGGGCGTATAAAAAGTAGCAAAAACTCAGCTCTGTTATCTGCATGTAGCGTTTTTATTATTTCATTACCTTATGAATATTCTTGTAAGAAATATTGACATCACAATTATTTATTAGCTGAATTTGTATCATGGTATAATATGAACACAGGATTTTTGATAGACGTAGAATTAGGTCTATATAACTCCATTAGCAGAGCTGTCTGATCTATATCTGAGTCTACTCTGTTTGCAATATCTGTCAAAAGCTTTGTCTATCCAGGAAACGGCTAACAGCACTGTTCTGAAATAATGGTGTTACCAAAAACTTAACTTTAACTGCAATGATAATTATTTGATCATGTTTGGATTATTATTACTTCCTAAACATCCTGTTCTTTTTCCTAATCCCAATATATATGCTTTACATAGATTCTCAGCCATCTAGGTTAAGGTGCGTAAATTTTAACAATAGCGCTTTTGTTTCTCCACCAAACCCTATAATGTGACCACTCTTTAGAATCGTCTCGAAGAGTGGTCACAGTATAGGGTTTGGTGGATAAATGACGATTTCAGTATTTGGTTTCGCACCTTTATCTGGAATTCTGGAGACTTTACATGAATAAAACTTGTTTCAACCCTTATCATCCTGTACAAACTTATACCTGCTCAAACTTTCATCTGCTGGAATTTTTAATATTCATGAATATTCATGAAGTAAAGCATTATTAACCTATTCCCTCATAATGATGCCTTTTGATACCTCTGTAAAAGTCGCTTTTTGAAACCATTGTGATAAATAGAGCATTTGCTCATTTGAAGTAAATGCTCTTTTCATCACAATGGTTTCAAAAGTACACAATTCTGAACCTTTTTTCTAGTAAATGCTCCATTTCAGTAGATTTATTCAAAGAGGTTGGGTCTAAAAATAGCCTATAGGGAATGGGTTAAAGCAAATACAAGCAAAACTTGGACAGAATCCGATATAGGTCCTAAACAGAGCCAAACTGATCATAAACTTGTAACTACTTAACTTTTAACACCCCCCCCCCCCCATGATTTTCATGTAAAAAAATAATCACATCATGAATAATAATAATAATAAGATTATTGATTATAATAGCATGTGAACACATAAAATTTTCATCATGGCAGAAGCATGGTTTTCCCTAACCCTCATATTTCTATTGAAATGACCCTTATAGTATACTGGTGAGCCTTTAAAATTTAGAGCGTTTTTTTCTTTCCTTTATAGTAAGGTGGTCATGAGGACTGCCATCTGGAATTTTTGTAGGGGTCAATGCAAAAGCCTTGTTGAAACTGCAGAATTAAAACCCAGAGCAGACCCTGATCAGACAGCTGTTACATGAGTCTTCATATTTTGGCCTACTGTGTTTGCAAAAGGTGCCAAAATTATCGTCTACACAAGTAGCTTGACATCTTATCTAGATCCGAACTGTTTATATACGTAATCACAAATACACCAATACCATGCCAAGAGTTGATACAAAATCTGTAGAACAACTACAGTCAAACCTCAATACATGTATCTTGAACTCAGATAACTCGAACTTCGGCATAACTCAAGTTGTGAACTGGAGACATTGTCCAGATTAGAAATCAGACGACTCAAACTTCTGTTATCTTGAAGTAATTTGAATGGTCCCTTGAAGTTTGAGATATCCAAGTTCAACTGTATAAAGACTAATCTTCACATATAAAACACAATCAATAACACAGTCCAAATGAGAACTTTCTCTTGCAACCCATGGGCCAAGCTTAATGAAACCTTGTCAATAATTCATAGTATGATATAATGGCTTGCTAAATAATTGACTCCATGGGCAAGGGGAAAATGACCTTATGTCAGAAGAAAATCTGTTCATTCATGAATAACAAAGCTTCTGTACTTTATAATCCATACAAGAGCATACATGTTCATCTGCCACAAAAATATCAAAGTATACAAGGAAGATATATTTTGTCAATATGCATTACAGGATTACCCTATAAATAAATATCACTTGAGATGTTTGATAGGTATTGAAGATATGAAAACGCAGGAGGGATAATAACCTTGAATCTAGAATCCTAGAAACCTTAAGCAATGAGTCAAGGTGGTATGTGTGGGTGCAGGGAAAAGCTTTCATGTGGCTGAAATGGGGTTAAGCCACCTGAAAATTTTGGATTTGGTGTGAAAGGGCAAGGGCGAAAAATGCCATGGAATTAGGTTCTCCAAGTGTTTATGTTAACTATATTCTTTTTGTTCCCCAATTCACTGCCTATATTCACAAGTATGCAACGTTTATCTTAACTCTTTACTCCATGAATATATAATGACATCATCAAGATTTATTTGTTTAGTTTTTATAACCGCACATGAACAGTTCAACACAGGAAATCTTGGCCATGGCAGAAACTGTAGAATCATATCTATATTATTTCATAAGCAAACGGAGCAGACCCTCATCAGATGGCTCCTACAGGAGGCATCTGATTTGGGTCTACTCTGTTTGTAAAGGCATAGAAAGGTGTATTTATGGAGAAAGGGTTAAGCTCTTATTGTGAAAATTCATAAGGGAACTATGTGTATGCTATATCTTTATTTTAAACAAGGATTTACTTCATGATATAAATAATTTTCTCCAACCAATACAGAACACTGTTTTTCTTCTTTGGTGTAGAATAGTCTACCACCAAGAAAAAGTAACAAAACAATGATAATGAATAAATGTTACAAGAGGACAAATTCTAGGTTCAATGGTCACCCCCTATCCCTGTCCACTACCCAGAGGTATAACCTACATGTTATGAACTTATCAAAAGAACAAAGATCACTTTAATTCAAGAGCATTTTTCCTATAATAAGCATTGCCCGAGTCTTGAGTGTAGATTAATAAATAAAAAGCAAATTTGTTGAATTATAGAATATTGATACCTCCTGCCAGACAAAGGCTGGCCTTGGAAATTTTAATGCGTTATTGACCAGACAGACAAAGAGGTTAAGTTTTTGGAATACACAGAGCCATAAGCATGATCCATGGTCAAAGTGAGTGATACTTGCAGGACCGCATTTCCTTATGAAACTAAACATTTAAACAATGTTTTCATAGACAAGAGTGTTCGGAGGAACACATGTGTCACCTGCTCGTAACTGACACAAAAACTGTTAATATGCTGGAGTGCGAAAATCATAACAAAAGGGAATAACTCAAAAAGTATTGCATGCAGAGTGATGGACCTTATTTACATCAATGGTTCTCAATGAGGGGAAGACACATGTGAAATTTGAAAGCTCTATAATAATTAGTTTAGAAATGACAGCCAAAAAAGAAAGTGTGAAGAAAATCAGAACAAAGGGGAATAACTCATTAAGTATTGCATGCAAAGTGATGGACCTTAGTTACATCAATGGTCCTCAATGAAAGGAAGACACATGCAAAATTTGAAAGCTTTATAATGATTAGTTCAGAAATGACAGCCAAAAAAGAAAGTGTGACGGAAATCAAAACAAAGGGGAATAACTCAAAAAGTATTGCAGGCAGATTGATGGACTTTAGTTACAGCAATGGTCCTCAATTAGAGGAAGACACATGTGAAATTTGAAAGCTCTATAATGATTAGTTTATAAATGACAGCCAATAAAAGAAAGTGTGATGGACAGACAGACTGACAGACAGACAGACGATGGAAAAGTGATCCCTAAGTGACACACTGCCTCTTGGCAGGTGACACAAAAACTCCAAACTATTTCTGAGATATTACTCCGGATAGACAAAATGCCTAACTCTTGTGTTCCAAATTCAATGTGAATGTCTGAATGATACTTGCAGGGCCACATTTCCTTATGATACTGAACGTTTACGCAAAGTTTCAAACACTCTGAACAGTTTCTGAGATAATTCTCCAGATAGACAAAAAGGTTCTTGACAAACAAAGGGCCATAACTCTGGTGTTCCAAGGTCAAAGTGAGACATACTTGCAGGCCCGCATTTTTTATGGTACTAAACATTACACAAAGTTCCACAGAAAACCACTTCTGAGACATGACTCCGGGAAGCATGGGCAACACCAAAACTATATCCCTCAGCCATTCTGTGGGGGACAACAAATGAAACTGGAAACACAAGGCAACATCAGGAAATATGGAAAACACAAGCCTGGAAATGATCTATTCAGTGCAATGATGTCCTTTGGACACTATGATATAGAGTTTTCTATTGGAAATCCCCATCCTGGTAAGGCTGTTCAGATGTAATTCACTGCCAAAAGAAAATCCCCACTTTAAGTCAGCCTAGTCCATACTGCGATTTTTATTTTTATTATTTTTATTAATTATTTTTATTTAAGTAAATATCCCCTCTAGTAGTGATGAACCACCTTTAGATATAGCTTACCTTTGAGGATATAGTCTGTAAGAAGACCAGGAACAGTGGGGCTGTCCTCATTTATAGCTTGTAATACTGGAAAGACAAAACAGTATTACAGTATTACTGTAAACAGTACTAAACACATTAAGGACTAGGAGCACAAATGGTGTTACAAAATTTAGTGTTTCCTCATTAAAGACATAGAAGTAAAATACAAATACACATTCAATCTAGAAGACTCAATTTCTTGAGTTTTTGGCTCAATGCTGTTCTCAACTCATCTTTCCAATATTCAAAATAATATACTAGGCAGAATAGTAACAATTTTTTAATTTTCTGTCTCACCTCCAAAGCACAACAATAAACTACAATAGCAGGGCATGAAAATATCCAACTGCAAAGACAAGTCTAAAATAATGAAAAGCCGACTACCATAATGAGAAGTAAGAACTTTTTTGGCTGGCTTGGCAGCTTAATGCAGGGCAAAAGCCATGTAGAAGAGGAGCTTTCTGTATAACTTGATATATGATGTTCACCCTGCATTCAGATGCCACCTGGCAAAAGAAACTAGAACTGTAAACCAAAGGCTAACGAATACCCCCCCACCTGTCTGCTTGTCAGAACACCTATCATCAATCTGAACATATGTACATACAGAAACGTGAAGAGATTTAAAAACAATACATGCCCCAACCCAATTTATGTAATAAAAATGAAGAATAATTCTTAGAAATAAGACCCTTTCATGAGGTTTTTGTCAAATCCAAAGTTCTAAAGCTAGGTACCTTTTCAGAAAAACATTAAGTTCAAGGACCATAACTCTGACAAAAATTATTCAACCAGACCGATATTTGAACTTAAGCTGTACCTCATCTAGATTTATTTTTATGTCAAATATGAAGTTAATATCTGCAACCACTTCCAAAGAAAGACCGGAAAACTGAAAATTTGACAAAAAATTAAAGTTCAAGGGCCATAACTCTGGCAAAAATTATTCAACCAGACTGAGATTGGGAATTAAGCTGTAAATCATGTAGAGTTAGCTTTATGCCAAATATAAAGTTAATATCTGCAACCACATCCAAGAAAAGTCCGGAAAACTGAAAATTTGACAAAAAATTAAAGTTCAAGGGCCATAACTCTGGCAAAAATTATTCAACCAGACTGAGATTGGGATTTAAGCTGTAAATCATGTAGATTTAGCTTTATGCCAAATATAAAGTTAATATCTGCAACCACTTCCAAGAAAAGCCCGGAAAATCCCAAATTTGAAGAAAAAAATTAAAGTACAAGGGCAATAACTCTGGAAATAATTATTCAACCGGACTGAGATTGTAACATAAGCTGTAACTTATACAGATTTAGCTTTGTACTAAATATAGAGTTGATATCTGGAGTCACTTCCATAAAAAGTCCAGAAAACCGGAAAACATTGGTACGGGACTAAAAAGGGGAGATAACTCCTGAAGTAGTGGTCCGATCATAACGGAAATATGCGGTGCACAGGTTTATATGGTCATATGGCTATAAATGAACTTTCAACAAAATTGAAGCAAAACTGTAGAAGAAGAAGGCCGGACAAAATTGTGTCCACGGACGGACAGACGGACGGACGTACTAACAAATGGGTAGTTGTGTGACTTTTCCCTTTGATCTTTTCTTGTGGGACTAGTCCCACAAGAAAAACTATTTTTGGCTCTAACTTTGGAAAAGAATGATCTGGAAGCTAACCCTAACCCTAACCCTATGTCCCACAACTGGCCAGGTTAATGTCACAAGAAATGGCCAGGTTAATGTCACAAGAGATGGCCAGGTTAATGATTTTACTTGTGTGACTAGTTAGAAAAAGTCACACAACTACCCATTGGTGAGTGCGGACAGACGGACAGACGGACAACCTGATTCCAGTATACTCCCCCCAAACTTCGTTGTGGGGGGTATAACAAAGAATAATACTGTTTTCAGTGTTGGGATTAGCAAGTTTTAAATGTAATTACAAATGCCATTGTTCAATAGTGATAACTTACTTTTGATGTATATTTGGAGCTGTTCTGAGGAAGGAGGTCCTTGGTTTGGATGGTATGGTATCACTGTACTCAGGAACTGTAACAAGGACAAGGGGATAAGATATCCAGCAACATATAATAACTCATAAACATTCACATTAAACAATGTACCTGTGTTTCTGCCATAGCAAACAATTCCTGTGAGCATTTGCTATAATAGGAATTAATCCAATTAGAGTTCATGCTATTGTTATTTCTTACATGAATATTCATGGAGTAAAGGGCTAAGATCTGCCCATCAAAGCATTTTATATAATGATTAGGGATGTCAACGGCTAACCGGTTAATCGATCGGATGACCGATCATCGGTTATTAAATATGATATTCGGTTACCTGAATTAAAAAATAAATATTAATAAATGGTAGTGTCATTCATTTTATAATGACACTAAAATCCCGAAAAATTAACTTTCTCTTCCCATCCATATCATAAAGATTGCCCCCTGTTGTGACAAACAAACCCTCAAGGCAGATTAGTGATAGCATCCATAGGTCTAAGGTGTCACCAGTAGATAAGCGCCAATCAAGCACATTTTGTTTTGATAACCACTGTATCATTTGGAGCAGTTTGTTGTTTGCATATTGTTTCGGTCGAATGACAATATCCACTCAAGTGGATCAACACCTGTTCTGTGCAAGTTACTCTCTACATTAATTTGTGTTTAGTTAAAGAACACATGAAGCAGCAATTCGTAACTACTCGTCGTATTCCGTCAGAGCTGAGATGTTCCGAGTGGTGAAGCAGAATGAATGAGTTCATTCCACTTACCAAATGTACGCAAGAAAAACCGAACTATCCGAGCTGTCATTGTGTAGCCATTCCTTCGCAGAATTCCTTCGCTAAACACACGTTACGGCAGTTAAAATAGGTGTTAACTCTATACCTTTGAGTTTTAATAGATACAGCTGCAGTATGAAAATAATAATTTTCAAATGCAATCGAAAGCGAGATTCGAGTCACCGAATAGAACTCGCCGGAAGTGCGTTTGCATTATCTCCCTTGATGAAAATCGGACAGCTAGAATGCTGATACTTTGTTGTCGAGTCTGTTGACATATCTTTGAGAAAACCATAGTCATTACATTTATTCATTGGTTGGATTTGTTTTGAAAACCCGTTTAATAGAACAATATATTAAACATCTGGGGCCAATACACGTGCAGTCCGCTGTTATGAGGTATCCAGACACACACGAACTTCGTCAAATTTGTAATGTCGTTGTATAATAGTCACAAATCTTCCGATTAACCGGTTAACCGGTCGAAAGAATGAACGATTAATCGGTTAGTGAAAAAGCCGATTATTGACATCCCTAATAATGATTGATGACAGCCTGGCCTTTTATATTATATACTTTAGCATTGATTGGTCTGCAGTGCCGCCAAGTAGCCAATTATATCATCAGCAAAAAGATGAAAGCATTGGTGCAAGTTAACCCTTTCCCTGTTCTGTATTCATGGAAGAAATAATGACATGATGAATACTTGTTAGCTGAAATTCTATAATATAAATTTTCCAAATTTTTTTTTTGCTTTGATAAAAACTGTAGAATCAGATCTATAGCATGTCAAAAGCAAACAGAGCAGACCCTGATCAGACTGCTCCTCTAGGAGCCTTCTGATCTGGGTCTACTCTGTTTGCAAATGCGTGAAAACACGTTTCTATGAGGGAAAGGGTTAAATAAATGTAGATCATCAACTACAGAATAAAGCCCACATGGTGTAACCACACTTGCAAACTGCTGAATCAATTTTACATAAAATAACTTATTTAAGTCCAGGTTGACATTTTTTAACCATTTCACAGAATTTTAACCCTTTCCTTCATGTAAATGGGTTTTTATGCAATTGCAAACAGAGTTGACCCAGATCAGACGCCTCCTATAGACGGCTCCTATAGGAGCCATCTGATCAGGGTCTGCTCTGTTTGCTAATGGACTTTGAAAGATCTGTTTCTTTATTTTCTAAAATAGCTATCATGTTCAACTTTTTATATTTCACTATAACATTTTCGTTCATGAATATTCAGTAGGTATTGAAATTTGGAACAACCATAGAACAGGGAAAGGGTTAAGCATTCTGGCAATCATTCATGGTGACTTAACAAAAGTCACATGCTTTGTACATGCTTTCATCAATCATTGATTTTTCAAATACCCAAAAGATAACTAACAACTAACACTTGATATGTGACAAACCTTTGCAACAGTCTGGATCCAGATTAGAGACTATGTAACCCTGCTTCTCAACAGGATCAAAACTATTTGACACTCTGACAAAGAGTTTGAAAGAAAATTCATGTTCAGTTTTAAAGAAGACAACAAATATTACAACAAAGTTACTCATTGTTAACCCAGGAATTTCCCTCTGAATTTGGAATCGAGGGTCCCAGGATCCTCTACTTTTTGAATTTGAGAGTCCCTTGGATTTTTTTTAGAGTTCCAAGTATTTGAGACCTTTAAAATTGATTATGCTATCACAGAAAATACTTAATAGGGGTTCACAGGAGTCCTGCGTCTAAAACTTGCGTCTCTGATGCAGAAAAGTTGCGTCCGGGAAAACCCTGGTTAACCCTTTCATTCTTATAAATGACTTTTTATGCCTTTGCAAACAGAGTAGACCCAGATCAGACGACTCTGTTTGCTTATGAAATTCTAATAGGTCTGACTGAGTAGATTCTACAAATACCAAAACATCCTATGTACATATGCCTATGTACATATGCCATTTTTAAAATTAAGGTAATAAAAATTCTAATGTCAATTCTTACATGAATATACAACATGGAAAGGGTATAAAATGTTCAAGCAGACCAACTTACACTGGGTGTGTTTTCTGAAGTTGGACTGTTGTTGTTATTACTGGGAGCAGGCGGGTTGGGACTGGAGTAGTTTTTACTTTTACGGCGTTTTTTGTCGACGTTGTATTCGCGGCGTTTCTTCTGGATGGTCAGCAGTAGGGAGATGAACTGGTTCTTTAACTCCTTATCATATTCTAGCTCATCCCTGAGAGCCAGCTCCTGGACAAGCGTCTCTGAGAACTCCTTGATTGTCAGCTCATAGTCACTCAAAAGCTCATTGAGAGCTGTGTTTGACATGCCTTTTAGCTCTACAAGATAGAGAAAACCAGTACGTTAAACCTGTTACTTGATAGAGATGCCTTCTGATGCCTTTGAAAACATAGTTGACCCCAATTAGACGAATCCTTAGATACTATACAATGTCTTTCTTCCATTTTACAATACAATACATATGTTATAAAATATTTATCACAATTGGGAGTCTGCCATAAGTATTCATCAGTAAAAGGTTAAAGACATATGGGTTAACTCTTTACTCCATGAATATTCATGAAAGAAATAATGGCATCATGAATATTAATTTGATAAATTGTTAAAATAGCACATAGGAATGTTACACACACACACATAGGAATGTTGCATAGGAATATTTGGCATGGCAGAAACTGCAGAATCGTATCATTGTTAAACCATAAGCAAACTGTAAAATCAGATCTACATGTATATCATTTCATAATCAAACAGAGTTGACTCTAATCATACAGCTCCAAGAGGAAACGTCTGATCTGGGTCTACTTTATTTGCAATGGCATTCAGAGGCATTTTAATGGAATAAAAGGTTAAGCAAATAATGTAGATCCAGTTCAAACTGCTACTGAAGGAAATGATGACAAAATGAATTGTTTACTAACAGATGAGAGGAAATAGGGTGTCTGAATACTTACTGTAACTAGGGTAATATATTCTGAAAGTCAGTGATCCCTCGAAAGCAAAAGTAGCAAAGCAAAAGAGAAAATTGCAGACTATGTTTTATTGAGTCTGTTCATGAGTAGTTATTAAAAGTGCAACACTAATCACGCCCTCTAGTACCTGCTTAAGTTGTTTTCTCACTATAATAAAGCAGACAAACATTTCAGTCTACAGTGTGTTAAATATTTAAAACACATGTCTTCTACAGAATACAATCCTCTACATCCTTTACCTCATATATACTTCTTTAACTCTTTCCCTGTTCAGTATTCATGTAAACAAGAGCTGTCACAGTCATGTGACAAATGCCCCTAAAAATTGTACCCTGTCACCTTGACCTTTGACCCATGGACCAGGGAGTTGAACGCGACACATTGTCTTTGTGTGGTGAACATTTGCACCAGGTTATAATGAAATCCATTCAGAGATAAAAAAAAGTTATAGATGGGACACAAAGTTTGGGACGGACGGATGGAAGGACAGACTGACAGGCAGACAGACAATGTGATTACTATATGCCCGCCGTTGGTTCCGTTTGGTCCCGATTTTTTTTCTTCTTATTTTAACTACGGGAAAGTTTCAGAAATCCGGAAACTCAGAATTCCGAATTCCGAACGATTTTTTCGTCCGAAGTTGTTTAATTGCGCTTAAATGTAACCCGGAATTCCGAACGCTTACTGTACCTGAGAATGTTTGGGCTGGCATGCGCGTCTATTTTTAGCGGCTATGTTACCACAACTCTACATGGTACATACACACGATAAAGCGTGTGCGGTAGTCGTGTCAACTGGTGTTTGTTTAAGCCCCAATTATCTTCGAAGAATCATTAGGTGTTTGATGCGGCTGTTGATTTAAATGGATTAAAAGACGGGCTGTGGCGATCGACTGCAGTAAGACCTCTTTAATGTCCAAATTATGTCCTAATTTTGTGGAATAAAGAGCGGTCTCTTTTGTGCGGCGACTTTTGTTTTACACACGGTGGGCTGACTGACAAAAAAAATCTTTAATCTCATTTGGTAATTTTGCAAACTAAGGTCGCGAGTAATCCCTAATTGTTCCAAATGTAATAAATGATGCAGTTTCTCAAATTGTTCACCATTCTCGCTCATTCTAGGCTATATTCTACATCGTAAAGAAAAGTTCTAGTTAAGATCACGATCATGTCTGAACGGCCGAGTAAGCGTAGACGGGTTGACTTAACCCTTGACATTAAAGTTCAGGTCAACTATTATTTACATTGGTGTTGCTTCTTAAAAGTAGAAAGCTTTTTAAAAAGAAACAAGTCCATTGCAAATACTTTGTGAGCAAAATCTACCCTTTAATGTCATGCAATATCAGCAATCAACATTTTGATCACATCAACCTTACTTAGAGAGCATAATTGTGGTCGGAACATTTAACTATATGAGAAACCTCAGAAATCCGAAATCCTCAGAAATCCGAACTTTTCATTTGGTCCGGAAGGGGTTCGGATTTCCGAGGTTTCACTGTATAAGAATAATGACATCATGAATATTTGTTAACTGAAATTTTATAATGTAAATGTTTCAAGGGAAATTTTGATTTGGCAAAAACTGTAAAATCAGATCTATGTAATGTCAAAGGCAAACAGAGCAGACCCTGATCAGACAGCTCCTATAGGAAATGCGTGAAAAGGCATTTACATGAGGGAAAGGGTTAAATGCTTTTGCAAGTAGTAGACTAGATCAGATGGCCCCAGGAGCTACCTGATCAGGGTCTGCAGTTTGCTTCTGAAATTAGATCGATAGGATTCTACAGTTTCTGCCATGTTCGAAATTGTCTGTGTCCATATTCCATTGTATTACGGTAATTCAGTAGAACCATTAGCGGGTTTTTACTGTATATTCATGGTCATGGTCATAAATTACTTACATGAATTATCATCAGATAAATACTTAACTCTTTCCCTCATATAAACGCCTTTTCAAACATTAACAGGGTAGACCCAGATCAAATGGCTCCTATCGGAGCCGTCTTATCAGGGTCTGCTCTATTGCTTATGAAACAATATAGATCTGCTAATAAATATTCATGTTGTCACTACTTCTGACATGAATATTGAACAAGGACTGGGTTAATCCTATAAGCCATAAACAACATCCTTCAATTAGAAATCAATAGCAAGAAAACAGCATGACCTCAAGTTCTTACAGAATATCAAACATCAATGAAGCTGTTCTCATTCTTTGTAATTTTACGCGTCATGAGTTTTCCAACATATCATAAAACACAAGGCTGTAGATAAGCTGTGTACTGATCTATCAGAATCTCCTACTTCTCACCCATACCCTATCTTAACCCATTACCTCATAGGCTATTTTAAGATTCAACCTCTTTGAATAAATCTACCGAAAAGGAGCACTAACTAGAGAAAAGGAAAATTTTGTACATGTAGTTTGAAACCATTGTGATAAATAGAGCATTTGCTCTATTTATCACAATGGTTTCAACATGAGACTTTTACAGAGTCGTCAAAAGTTGTCAATATGAGGGAATGGGTTAACGGAACTCAATACAATTTTGCCTTGGAAGGGTGACTCTAATGAGCTGCAGTCAACTTGGGTTTGGTAGAGAAATACCAAGATTCTCTAAATATGCTTCTTGTCTACCGTGGCTGTACTGCCCTGGTAATTACCCTAAGTATTCAACAAACTTAGGCAAACAACAAAGATACAGATCAAACTGCCCCCGTCTTCCTTTAATTTAATTGGCAGATGATCTGGATCCAATTTGTTTGCAAAATGCAAGCAGCCAGTAGACAAGTTAAGATTTTTAATTTGGAACTTTTCTGCACACATATTATCCAGTTAATGTTTATCACAATACAACCACAACAATGCTGAACTTACTGAACTGTAGTTAACACTTTATCTGATGAATATTCTTGTAAACTAGACATGGTCCCCCCCCCCCCCCCCCAACTAAAATTATACTAAAGTCATATGATCTTGCCAGTGGGACTACTCTGTTTGCAAAGACATTAAAAGGAGTTTCTATCAGGTAAATGGTTTATCAAAAAGCATCTTAACTAATTATGTGTACTGGCATCTCCTTAACCCTTTCACTGTTCTGTTTACTTCAAATTTCAGTACCTACTGAATATTCATGGACAGAATAGTTATAAATAAATATGGAAGGTGGAACATTGAAGCCATTTTAGAAACTGAAGTTACAGATCTATCAAATTCCATTAGCAAACAGAGTAGACCCTGATCAGATGGCTCTCTGATATGGGTCTACTCTGTTTACAGATGCGTAAAAACATGTTTATATGAAGGAAATGGTTAACTAATCTGTAATGTTCTGTGTACAGTTAAACCTCTATTAAGTGGACAGTCATTTTCATAGGAGTAATAACTAGAAACGTGTCCATAGGACACTGATGCCCCCACTTCAGACATTTTTTAACAGAAAGTAAGGCTCCGGACAAGAAATTTTTAAAGTCATTTTTGCAAATAAAGGGCCACAACTCCTAAACGACTGAAGCGATTCACATGGCTATCGGACTTGACCAAGATATAATGGCCACAAACGTGCGTGTAAAGTTTGGTGTGGACAGGACAAATACTTTCCAAGAAAGAGCTTGGACAAATTCTTCAAGATGTTCGTACGGATGTACGGACAAGGGCAACCCTATATGCCACCACAATGTGGGGGCATAAAAAGCAGGTGGTTGCTTAAGGCAGGGCAAAAGTACTTTTGACCTGCATTACGCTACAATCTGCCTTACAGACCCATAAATAGACCTCTTTTGATGGCTGCTAAAGACAGGTTTCACTGTACATATAGTCACTAACAATATATCTATTTTCAGGAAAATGTACATAATGCTTGTCTTATGTGTAAAACCCACAAACAATACTAAATAACCCGCAAGCTAAGCTATGGTGTTTTCTGCTTACCTTCTACTGAGTATTTGGGGAGCTGTATGAGAGCTTCCTTCAACTTGGTATAGGGAGACACAGGCATTTCTGGGAACTCCGGCTCCTCACACTCACTGCGGTCTGTGCCACTATCCTGTCATTACAAGAAATCTGAAGTTAGTAACTAATCAAGGGTTTGACGCAAAAACAACTGTTTCATCTGTAGTCAATGGTAAAAGTACAACTTCTGTGCTGAAATTCAGTACAACCTCTCTATAGTGACGACTAAATCAATCAACATGAACATGTTTGAAAGCAATTGGCTGCCTAATGGAGAATAAACATTAAAAAGTTTCCTATTGCATATTGATGTAAGAAATAATGACATCATGAATATTCATAAGCTGAAAATTTACACTGGCATATCATTATGTACAAAGATTTTTTTTGGTATTGTAGAAACTGTAGAACCATATCTATCATGATTTCATAAACAAACAGAGCAGACCCTGATCAGACAGCTCCTAAAGAGTCACCTGATCTGGGTCTTCTCTGTTTGCAAAGGCGTGAGAAGGTGTTTCTATCAGGTAAAGGGTTGAATTGTTCATTACAAGGTAAATTCTCATGTGAAATAAACTACATGTACATTGTTCATGAAATTCAGCATTGAAGCTTGAAAACTACATAATCATTCTACCCTTTGAATGAGGAAACTGATGTACTAGCATTTGCAAACTGTGTAGTCACAGGGCTTCTTAGTTTTAGCTTTTTAGTTAAGTCTGAGTTTGTTCTCAACTAACAAGTTTTATAAGCATGGATACTGTTTAGACCTAGTTGAGAGTGGTCTTGGCAGTGGCCTCTGATCAGGATCTCCACTCTATACTTCACAAATTATTTCCAAATTATCTCCTAGAGGAGCCATCTGATCAGGGTCTGCTCTGTTTGCTAATAGAATTTGATAGATCTGTCTCTTTGCTTTCTAAAATGTCTACAATGTTCCACCTTCCATCTTTCTATTTTGTTGATGAATATTCAGGTACTGAAATTTGAAACAAACATAGAACAGGGAAAGGGTTAATACCCTTACAGCACACAACCACCCTTCCCTCATACAAACCCTTCTTCACACATTTGAAAACAGAGTCGACACAGATCAAGTGGCTCATGTAGGAGCTGTCTGATCAGGGTCTGCTCTCCTTGCTTATGAAAATACATGTATAGAGATCTGATTATACTGCTTCTACCATGGTCAAAATTTATCTTGTTCATTTGTCATCATAAAAACTCAGTTAATGTATATTCATGTAGTCATCATGTCTTGCATGAATATTCATGGAGCAAAGGGTTACAAAATACCCCTTCAAATGAAAATTTAATTGGTTCTTTAAAAAACAATATTTAGGCAGACCAACTTAGAAACTGAGACTTAAATGAGTTAAAGGAATAAACTTGTCAAGTCAGCATATCAATTTCATTTAGATTAAAATCTAAGATATATATCCAGACACTTGACATCAGTTGGGGAATAAGAGAGGCAGACACTCAATGCTACACGTCTATCTAATGAGTTGGCAGTGGCCCAACTTCTTGTGCCAGTCTAGTATGCCCAAGAGCAAAACACAATGGGTGAATAAACCTTTAGCCATCTACAGGCACTTTATATCCATTGCAAATAGTTTGGATCTAGATGAGACAACGAATAACTCTGCATCTCATCAGGATCCAAATTGTTTGTCACTTATATTTTCATTTTGAAAGCTATGGAATAAAAGCGCATTTTCAGAATTGAAGCAGATGACAATATTTGCAGACAACAATTGCTCAATGTGCAGAAGGTGAATCACATCCTTAACAAAAAGTTTGGATGCAAATAACTGGATACAATGCTCACTAACTCAGCCTGTCATCAGTATTTATAATATCTATAACATTGTCATTATTTTTTAGAAGAAATGAAGTACAATACACCATGAGAAGTATAAGCTCTTCTATGACATGTACAAAGAGAGAGGAATGCTGAAGCCTACAAACCAGCAGCACTACAGAAAAATGCATTTTTAATTTGCAAGCAGTGTAGACCCAAGTAAAAATACTACATAACAGACTAACACAGGTTGTCTTGTCATCATTTTAGAGTCTGGATTAGACTGGATAACAACACCTGTGCACTTAGTGAAATAAAATGTTAATTAAAAAACACACACCTGTGTCCTGCATAAACTGATGAATGTATTAACTGAAGATAAGTGGAGTATTTAGGCAAAATGTTTTCTATATTTCTCCTGTCAAACTATATGTTGATGGTTCATATCAGAATTGCTTCTTCGGGGCAATCAAAAAAAGCAACAGCAAGAAAGGGCCTGGTTGAGAACTAAGAGATTTAGATGGACCAGTAACCCTTTTATCTGAAGCTCTACAACTCAATGCCAATTAGACATTGATCAAATGATGTGTCTTTACCCTTTCTCTCATATAAACACCTTTTTATGCATTTGCAGAGTAGACCCAGATCAGATGGCTCCTATAGGAGTGTCTGATTAGGGTCTGCTCTATTTGCTAGTGGAATATGAAAGATATGTTTCTTTACTTTCTAAAATGGCTACAATTTTGCACCTTCCATATTGCATTATAACTAGTTTGTCCATGAATATTCAGTAGGTATTGAAATTTGGAATAAATATAGAACAGGGAAAGGGTTAAACTATTACTTAATGAATATCTATACAAGAGTGAAGACTCCAAACATTACGAGTATTATTTGACCATTTACTCCTTAAAAACACCTTTCTACGACTTTGCAAACAGAGTACACTCAGACCAGACAGCTCGTATAGGAGCCATCTGATCTGGTTCAGCTCTGTTTAATTAAAATAATAGATGAATGATTCTTGAGTTTCTGCCATGGCCAAAATTTCTCGTGTTCATATACCATTATAAAAATGAATCTAATTAGTATTCAAGACACAATTATTTCTTATATGAATATTCATGGAGTAGAGGGTTAATTTTTGTTTTAAAATATAAAACAGGAAATTAATTGTCCATGCATACATGTAACATATAAGCAATCAAAGCAAAACCTAAAGTTCGTTCTCAAGCTTTTGATTGGTCAGATTTGAGCCAAGCTTGAGAACGAACCCAGACTCAACTAAAAATCTGACCAATCAGATAATGAAGAATGATCTCAGACTCAGAAGTTTTATAACCTTGGACCCAGATCTGAGTCTACTGTGTGTGTAAAGCTGTTAAAAGGCAAGAGTATCAAGTAAAGAGTTAACCCTTTACTCCAAGAATATTCATGTAAGAAATAATGACATCCATGAATGTTGCCTGTAATTAGAATATTTATTATAAAAGCACATAATATACTGGAATTTTCTACCATGGCAGAAACTGTAGAATCATCTCCATTTTATCATAAGCAAACAGAGCAGACCCTGATCAGACGGCCATCTGGAACCGTCTTATCTGGGTCTACTCTGTTTGCAAAGGCACAGAAAGGCGTATTTATGGAATGAAGGGTTCAACAAGCTGACTAGTAATAACAATTGTTTCCATATCCCCATGTTTTCTGGTTTTGACTTGTTTCCCAGAAGGACTTATAACAAAGTATAGTTAACCGAACCAGGCGCCAATCCCAGATTGGACAAACATTGATCCTGTTGGATTATCTAACTGACCTGTACATATTAGAAAAGACAAATATTGGACAATCAATACAGGAAATGGCTCCTGGATACCATAGCAGTTGGAGGAAAATAAATAAGTGACACAGAGTAGTCAGCCCAGTTACTTCATATAACGAAATTGGACCAGAATTTATCAGATAAGAGCAAGCCAACTCTGTAAAAATGTCAATAATGACATTATATCAAAATTGTAAATCTGTATTGAAGGGAAACATAAAATCAAGAAAATAGAAAATAGTAGAAAATAGCCTTTGACAAAAACAGACAAGTCATCTGAAATTGGAATTTGCCGCCCATGCCATTGTATGTAAATGCGTGTAAAGGTATCCATATACCAACAGAATTCAGTATACTGGGGGAGACATAATTAGCAATCATGATGTCATTAGTTGTTAAGGAATATTCATGTAGTAAAGTGTAAAGAAATTATAACACCATAAATATTAATCAGATTATTCATAATAATAGCACATAAACATGGGAAAAATTGACCAAGGCAGAAACTGAAGAATCAGATCTATATAATTCCATAAGCTATGGTAACAGACAGGCCTATTTCTGGCAATTTTGGGACAAAATGCATTCAAATAAATGGGAATTTTCTTTGGCATGTTTAACTCAATTATTTGGAAAGCATTTTCGGCCACATTTTAACTTATTTTGCATTTTGTTTAGTATTTTAATTGATTTTTTTTTCTATTGGGATTTTTTTCCCAAAATGGGAAAAATGTTACCCATTTTGCATTGAGAATGGGTCCTATTGACAGACTCTTGTTGTAGATGCCAGAAAAAGGTCTGACAGAGCAGACCCTGATCAGACGGCTCCTGCAAGAGCCATGTGATTTGGATCCACTCTGTTTGCAAAGGCATATAATGGTGAATTAATTTAACCTTTTCCCTGTTCTATGTTTATTCCAAATTTCAAATATGGAAGGTGGAATATTGTAACCATTTTAGAAAGTAAAGAAACAGATCTATCAAATTCACTTAGCAAACAGAGCAGACCCTGATCAGACAGTTCCTGTAAGAACCGTCTGATTTGGGTCTACACTGCTTGCAGATGCATGAAAACACATTTATAAATATGAGGGAAAGGGTTGAAGTGTAAAAAATGATCATATGATCTTATGATTAGCTGAACATATGTAAGGCACTTTGTGCAACACTTGCGAAATGCTTGTGTAAATCTTGAGCCCTGTTACACAACAGGTGTGTAACTCTTTTCTTTCAGAGAAGAGCTCAGCTGTTTGCCAATACATGTCTAATTACTATTCAAAATACATGTTGATTATATGTATTTACTGAACTACATGTACTCTGAGGAATAGAATCAGTATAACATCAAGAACCTGACAAGCATACAAGTGAGCAACTCTGTGATGGGTTAACCCTTTCCCTGTTCTATGTTTATTCCAAATTTCAATACCTACTGATTATTCATGGACAAATTAGTTACAATGAAATATAGAAGGTGGAACAACTGTAGCCATTTTATGAAGTAAAGAAACAGATCTTTCGAATACTATTAGCAATAGAATGAGCTAATAGAATTTGATAGACCTGTTTCTTTTCGTTTTGTGGGGAAATTACAGTTTTGAGATTTGGGTAGGACTGTACAACTTGGAATCAAGTGTATGCATGTAACATCTACCTCCATCATTGTCTCTAGCTCGCTGATGACTTCATCAGCTGTAACAATGTGGTCAGAGTCGTGATGATGGGTATTGATTATCATCGAATGGAAGTCCATTGCCTGGGCCAGTTCTTCATCATCTGATAAGTCCAAGTTCTGCTGTTCTGGCTCCTGAAAGTCAAACACAACATCAATGTTAGAACTCCTGGTACTTGCTGACTTTAGGCAGCAATGTCCCCTCAATATGTGTCATCAGAAAATCATATACTTAAAATCTTAATACTATCAAAACTTCAAAAGTATTATAACGTTATGTACTTCATGTCTTCATTATTTTTGACATTTTTTAAAAACATTTACAATCCTATCAAAACTGACAATTAAAATCTATTCAAGTATGTGAGTTACAAAGCAATATTTTGGACTGAAGTTACTGAAATTGGCCAATGTGTAGACCGTTAGCATGTGCAGGGAACCCTGTCATGACAGAAACTGTAGAATCATATCTACATTATATCATAAGTAAACAGGGCAGATCCTGATCAGACAGATCAAACAGGAACCTCTGATCTGGATCTACTCTGCAAATGCAAAGGTGCAAAAAAGAGTATTAATGGAGTAAAGGGTTAATGTGTTACTATATACTCGTCTTCTTTTAACCCTTCGCTTGCTGAATTTTAAAATACATTTCTCCTTCCGTGAGAATAACCAACCGAAGCAGTTCATTTCTTCCTGCAATAAATTGGACTATTTGTTAGGAATAGTCTGTATTATTGCAAATAGGTCAAAATGAACTCACAAGACACAAGCTAAGATTAAATACCCGATTTAATTTGAGAAGTGGATTACATGGAAAGTCAGTGTGGCGGATTGGTCGCGTTCGCTGGCGGAAAACCCCATGTAGACCTATGCATTGTGCTAGCTGCAACTAACTCGTCTCATAACCGCTGAAGATCAAAACAGGCGTGGCAGCCACCATGCACTCCCTACAACCCCAACAGCCATTGGGGGAGGAAGACCATGATCTTCAAACCCAACCTACACCACTCACACAGTACAAACTTGTGAGAGGGTTTAGAAGCCAAGCCACCCACCGAACAGTACATACATATTCAGCAGAATGGTCGACTCAAGCATGTGTATCGGTCGCAAGCTAGCTATATAGTGCAGCAGACAAAAACATTCATGAATAACTGGGCTTCCACGGAATTTTCCGCCACACGACTTTACCAATGCCCTGTCGTACAATTACATATATTTTCACTGTGTACATATATTTCGCTGTGCAATCACTGCTGTGGAGTGCACTGGTTGCACAATCAACTTGTAAATTGTGCAGACCCTGATGAGACAGCTCCTGCAGGAGCTGTCTCATCTGGGTCTTCACTATTTACAGGTAGGTATATTGATGTGAATAGCAAGCGAAGGGTTAAGTGAGGCATTATACATATGAAACAACACTGATGCTACATGTACAATGTAAACATAGTAAAACATGCCCCCTTTTTTAAGGCCACATAACTTTAGACCTACAGATCACATGTTCCCTATAAGCAAACTTGGCTCAGATCAATTGCACATACATGTACACATTTATTCTAAAGGACCTACATGTATGAAGAATCAATAGTGTTAATGTTAGAATGTAAACATAGTAAATTGCCATTTTTGATTATATAACACAAGAGATACTAGACTGATTTTCCCATAATCCATCTTGGCCATACACTTAATGAATCTGATTGTCTGAAATTTGTCGACAAGAGTGTAATATAGCAATAACAGTTGACCGATGACGGAACAAACGATCCTGCTCAACCCATGCTCAGGTGAGTTAAAAATCTGCGTACCCTGCGTTCTCCTAGGTTGAGGGCCTTTTCATGAAGCTGTCTTGCATATGACTTGGACCAGTCTATCGGCAGAATGTTGCCATATTGTCCTGTGATTGTCCACCATGTTCTGAAAGTAAAACTAGGAACATAAGCTGCGTAGACTCAACACAAATATGAAGAGATTTTCATTAACCCTTTCCTCCATAAATAAACCTTTCTATGACTTTGCAAACAGAGTAGACCCAGATCAGGCAGCTCCTATAGGAGCTGTCTGATCAGGGTCTGCTCTGATTGCTTATGATATGATATAGATATGATTCTACAGTTTCTGCCATGACATACATGTACACTTCCGGTGTCCATGTGCTATTTCAAAGATTAATCTAATTAATATTCATTATATTCATGGAGTAAAGGTTAATAAACTTAATACTATAGGAATGGGAATCGTTCCAAGGTCTTTTATGATAGGTTAGAGTACCTGAAATGTGGTGCTTTGGTCTCTCACGACCCTTTGAATACTAAAAAAAGTTCAAAGTGGAAAGGTTCATTCAGTATGAAAGGCTTAAATTTGCAACAGGATTTTGAATGACTAACAGTGCAGACCCTGACCAGAGGGCTCTTCAGCATTCTGATCTGAGACTACACTGTTTGTAAAAGCCAGTATAATTGTTTCCTGCAATTAAAAAAGTCTCAACCAAAATGTTGGCACTCAATATAGATGATATTAATGACTTGAGCACCGACACAACATGGTTTGGCTGAAAAATATAGAACACCTTTATATCAAGAGATTTCCTCAATTGTTATTCTCATTTCAAGACTCAAGTACTTTACAAGCTAATAAATAAAGTAATGGTAGTTATAATTCAGGACAGGTCAAAAGAATAATCAGGCAATCCGTTATGACAGTTTGTTGAGAATAACAGATTTACTCAGACCCACCCTTTACTTGGATGTACACATGTCCATTAAAAGGACCCGTTCCCAATGCAAAATAGGTAACATTTTCCCAAATTTTGTGGAACCAATACAGAGCAAAATTTTGAAAAATGCAAAATAAGTTTAAATATGACCAACAAGAGCTGTCCGCAGACAGCGCGCTCCACTTTCTTTAGTGCTGGATAGTGTAGTGGAAGTCTAAGTCAGAAACGGGAGATAACTATAGCAAAATTAATTCTAGGGTTATCTGCCCTTGTAAATAGGTCCCCCTTGTAATAGCTAACATGTATACCAAAGTTGAATCAAATATCTTGGACAGTTTCTGAGACATAGCCCTGAACATAAAACTTAACCAACAATGAAAATTCTAAGTCGAAAAAGGGGCATAACTATGGCAAAATTAATTTTAGGGTTACCTACCCTAGTGAAATGGGTTCCCCTTGTGATAGTAAACATACATACCAAATATGATCCAAATATGTTTGATGGTTTCTGAGAAAAGGACCTTAACAAAAAGGTTAACCAACGCCGACGCCGACGAGAGGGTCATGACAATAGCTCCACTTTTTGAAAAAGTGGAGCTAATAAAAATGCTTTTTAAAGAATTGAGTTTTAAAATGCATCTTTCCCCAAGTTGCAAGAAAAAGACCTTTTACTGTAAATGTACATGTACCATCAACAGAACTGCTGACTAAATGTGTCTCAGTCTATGCGCAAAGAACTTGATACTAAATCAATCAATCAAATTCTGCCTGACAGTCAATGCATAGTAACTTTTGTCTTTAATGTCTGCTTGCCTTCAGTTCTAAACACAGAATTTTGGTCTACAGTCTAACTCCAGCATTGCTAACTAGCTTATAAATCCCTTTTCTCATATCAACGTCTTTTCATACATTAGCAAATAGAGTAGAGCCAGATCAGACGGCTCCTACAGAAGCCATCTTATCAGGGTCTGCTCTGTTTGCTTATGGTACAATACAGATCTGATTCTACAATTTCTGCCTGAACTGAAATGTCCTGTGTTCATAATTATGTCATGATGAAATTTAATATCATTACATAATTATGTACCAATATTAATGATATCATTATTTCTTGTAGCATGAATATGCAACAGGTAAGGGGTTAAATTGATTTCTTGGTTAACTATATAGATCTTTGGTCCTTACCATATACCCGCATATTGACGCCCTTTGGCGCTTATAAATGTAAAAGTCACTTTGTGAAACCATTGTGATAAATAGAGCATTTGCTCCTACAGGAGCAAATGCTCTATTTATCACAATGGTTTCAAACTACAAAAATTTAAACATTTCCTTTTCTCTAGTTTATGCTCCTTTTCGGTAGATTTATTCAAAGAGGTTTGATCTAAAAATAGCCTACAATGTAAGTGGGAATGGGTTAATGTTTCTCTTCTTTATGTAACCCAGGTTATTGACTTCACTTTACCCAGCTATAATATTATAGACTATACCAATGTGGATTTCCACTTGTTTCAGGCCGTTTAATTGTTTTTACTTATGTATACACTATACTTATGTATACACTTGATTGGAAAGAGAGATAGAACTGGTTTTGAAATGACTGAAATATGTGTGCAATAGTAACTTACACCACCTCTCTAACCTTTCATTCTCAAGTATCGGATTGGTCAGATTTTGAATTCCTCTCAAAATCTGACCAATCAGATGCTTGAGAAGTTCTGAGTGATCTCTGACTTGAGCTAAAACTTTCATGCATGAATAAGAGCACAATAAATCAAGTCGTTCTAATTTTCCTACAAATGTCAACTTACCAAGTGCAGATGTATTGATGCATATCGTGAGCCAGGGACAGAATGGATACTCACATTTCCATGCAACAGCATGTTGCATAATTATGGTATTACCTTTGTACATCCTTCATGTATGCATAGGTACATTATACCTTGTCAATGATTTAGACCAAAGTATCAAACTTTAGCATGTTGAGCATATATCTGTCCATATGATCATGTTATCTAATTCAAATTTCAAAGCAGGCATTTTTCAAGTTCTTCTAACCCTTTCCCTGTTTATTGTTTAACATTTAAATCTTATTCAAGATCTTATCACCTCATTAATATTCATGGCCAGAATCAATAGAATGGAACATGAAAAGGGTATTTTTTTTAACCATGGTGGAAACTAAAATTAGATCTATAAAATTGATTTAGGAAACAGAGCAGACCCTGATCAGACAGCTCCTTCTGATCTGAGTCTACTCTGTTTGCAAAAGGCATGATAAGGTGGTTTATATATGTATCTTAACGTGTTTTTTCTATGAAAAACAGACTAATTACAAAAATTATGTTATTGGTTATAAATCCCTTTGAATGCTCAAAGTGGAATGAAAATTCATGCAAGAAATAACGACATCATGAATATTAATTAGATTATTTAATAGCATATGTTCACAGGATGTTTTGGAATTTGTAGAAACTGAAGGATCACATTTATCCTAACTTCACAAGCAAACAGAGCAGACCCTGATCAGATGGTTCCTATAGGAGCCGTCTGATCTGGGTCTACTCTGTTTGCAAAGGCGTAGAAAAAGCGCATTTATGGAGTAAAGAGTTAACCCCGTTTCTCAAAAAAAACCATGTAAGAAATAATGACAACATGAATATTCATTTGCTGAATTATATCGCAAATGTACACATGTGTTGTTATTGGTAAAAACTGTAGACCTTGATCAAACAGCTCCTATGGGAGTAATCTGATCTGGGTCTACTTTGTTTGCAATGCAAGAAAAGACGATAATATGAAGGAAAGTATTAACCCTGTTCCTCATGAATATTCATGAAAGAAATTAATATTGACACCATGAAGTAAATCAGTTGAATCTTGTAATAATGGCATATGAACTTTGGAATTCAGTCCCCCAAAATACTTTCATATCTGGGTCTACTCTGTTTGCATGGGCATTTAAAAGCATCTCTATCAGGGAATGGGTAAATGGTGTATACTATGATGGGATAAAATTTGCTTGTGGATTTTGTATTACAGTGAAGACCCTGTTTATACAGTAAAACCCCTCTAATGCAACCCCTTTATGAATGCAAAAAAATGTTTCTAAAAGCAGGTGGTTGCTTAATGGAGGACAAATGTTATGCAGAAAGCTCCTGCAGGAGCTTTCTGCATAACATTCATCCTGTATTACGCTATCACCTGCATTTGAGACCCGAAATTATATCTCTATTTAGTGGTCGCATTAGAGGGGTTTTACTGCACACTGATTTCAAATAATTCAATTGTTTCCTTTCTTCAAATAATTGTTTGAATTCTTGCAGAGATATTTTGATCACTCATAGTTTGGATCCAGATTAAGTACTTGTTAACTCAACTAGATCCAAACTGTTTACAACCGTAATCATAGAGCCTTCCATAGCAGACTAAAGGCTAGTTACTATGGACAATATTCTGTACTGGTATTTGCTGTGCTGGTAGAAGCAGATAGTAGTGTGTATTGATTGTATACAGCTCTATCCTATTCAGATCGACACAGTGAGTAAGGAAAGTAGTCAGTGAGCTGAGGACGAGTTGGCAATCAATATATATACGTCTTTGCATGCTTGAGGCATATTTGTAATTACCTATGCAAATAGTCTGGATCCAGATGACATGCTGAGTAACACAGTGTCTCATCAAGATCCAAAATGTTTGACACAACCACTATATTTCTTTAAGAAAATTGGGTAAACATTTATATTTTCAGTATCGTAACAGACAACAAAGTTTCTAGACTATACAATTAGTTGAGTGGAAAGTAATACATGTACATGATTCATCTCTACCAATGCACCGAGACTTATTATTGATGAACCCTCCAATTGGCTCGGATAAAGTTCATTAACTGTTGGCACCCTAAGGACAAACTTGGGATAATTCTTACAAATAGTTTGAATCTATATGACATTGAGAAACTCATGACAATCAACTGTTTGACACTGATTGCTATTTCAACCCTTTATTCCAGTAATATGTAACGATTTTGCAAACAAGAATAGAACCAGATCTGATCTGGGTCTACTCAATTTGCTTATGATATAATATAGATATTAGTTTAGTTTCTGCCACGGCCAAATCTTCCTGTCTGCATGTGCTATTAATGCCTATTATAACAAATTTAATTGCCGTAATATTCACGGTGTCATTAATTTATTTCTTACAATAAAGAAAATTAAACAAGAGGGCCAAGATGGCCCTTAATCGCTCACCTGATTACCATAGATTTAAGATATTTGCTGGGTAGCCTATGGTTAGGGTCAATATTTACCTTAGGGGCAATATATGAACAATGTTGATAGTGGATCATGAGCAGTGAATCATGAGCAGTGGTTCTGCAGAACAAGAGTTTCAAAAATTTAGTCTATTGATTTGATCAAGACAATGATTCTGACCAATGAAGATTGGGCTAAAATGTGCCCTCTAAAGTATTTTTTCAAAGATTTAACCTAGTGACCTACTTTTTATTCCCACCCAACCCATGATCACACTCAACCTTGATATCCCCAAGACAAACACTCTGAGAAAGTTTGAGGAAGACTGGGCTAAAAATGTGGCCACTGGAGTGTAAACTAGATTTCTCTAAGATATGACCCAGTGACCTACTTTTTGACCTCACATAACCCACTTTCAAACATGTCCAAGATTTTATAAGGACAATCATTCTGACCAATTTTCATGAAGATTTGGCTATAAATGTAACCTCCAGAGTGTTCACAAGGTTTTCCTACTATTTGACCTAGTGACCTAGTTTTTAACCCCACATAACCCACTTTCAAACTCGTCCAAGATTTTATCAAAACATTCATTATGACTAAGTTTCATGAAGATTGGACAAAAAATGTGACCACTAGAGTGTTCACAAGGTTTTTCTACTGTTTGACCTAGTGACCTAGTTTTTAACCCAACTTGACCCACTTTCAAACTCGTCCAATATTTTATCAAGACATTCACTCTGACCAAGTTTCATGAAGATTGGACTAAAATTGTGACCACTAGAGTGTTCACAAGGTTTTTCTACTGTTTGACCTAGTGACCTAGTTTTTAACTCCACTTGACCCACTTTCAAACTCGTCCAAGATTTTATCAAGACATTCATTCTGACCAAGTTTCATGAAGATTGGACTAAAATTGTGACCACTAGAGTGTTCACAAGGTTTTTCTACTGTTTGACCTAGTGACCTAGTTTTTTACCCCACATGACCCATTTTTCAAACTCCTCCGAGATTTTATCAAGACAATCATTCTGACCAAGTTTCATGAAAATTGGGCTAAAAATGTGACCTGTAGAGGGTTCAAAAGGTTTTCCTACTATTTGACCTAGTGACCTAGTTTTTAACCCAACTTGACCCATTTTCGAACTTGACCGAGATTTTACCAAGACATTCATTCTGACCAAGTTTCATGAAGATTGGACTACAATTGTGACCACTAGAGTGTTCACAAGCAAATTGTTGACGACGGACGACGCACGACGGACGACGGACGCCGGACATTCAAGTATCCCAAAAGCTCACCCTGAGCTTTGCTCAGGTGAGCTAAAAAAAACTTATATCCCCTGCCAAATGGGATGAGAGTTTGATTCATATACAGTAAGTAAGTTACACAGCAAGTTTGCGCACGTGTGTGTGTGTGTGTGTGTGTGTGTGTGTGTGGTGTGTGTGTGTGTGTGTGTGTGTGGGGGGGGTGTTAAATGGCTATTTGAAAGTAATACAGGGCCATAACTTACATGTAACTATGAATAGGTAGATTACAACAGCACTTGGCATGCAGTAATTTCATATTAACATTTACACTCAGGCAAAGTTTTAATATTAACTGGTTGACTGTAACATCATTTAACATGCATCATTCACTTATGCATCATTCACTTATACATAATTATATACATTCTCACCAAGTTTCAATGAAATCTGACCAAGCCGTTCTAAGATATGGCTTCGGATGGACACATTTTCTACATCAAGTGACTTAGCTATTCAAAGGTAACAAAGGACAATAAAGTGCACACCATTAACTTATCCATAAATACATCTTCACCAAAATCTGATCAAGCTGTTCCAAGACATGGCTCCAAACGGACAACATTTATTTTATACGAAGGCTATTTGAAAGAAACAAAAGGCCATAACCCTGATATAAGATGATGGATTGCAACTGCATTTGCTGTGCATCATCCACTTATCCATACATAAAATCTGACTACCTAAGTAGTTCCAAGATATGATTCAGACACAAAAACCAAATGTTACATGTATATCTGACATGAATAGTTATGGTGTAAAGCATTAAGCAGATAGCATATTTGACAGCAAGGGAAGAGTTTAAAAGTTCAAAGTTAAAATGTACAATTAAACCTACCCATGGTATGAATACTTTCAAGTCACTTTCAAGTCATAGAGCACTGAAAATGTTTCATGTGCAGCATCTGAAGAATTGATTCATTTCTTAATATTTTCACACTCTAGTCTAAAACCTGTAATTCCAGAACCACCAATTTTTGAAAAGTTGCCAAACAAATGAATTGTTTTATGACCATTGGCCTTATACCCCACCATGACTGTCTTTTGAAGTAAGCAAAATCCTTCTTTATTTAAACACAGGAGCCCAATTAACTAAACCATTTTCAAGAATAGCTCCTCAACCTCTTTGAATAAATCTACCGAAAAGGAGCATTTACTAGAGAAAAGGAAAATGTTAGAATTGTGTAGTTTTGAAACTATTGTGATAAACATTGA
Organism: Azorinus chamasolen; assembly: GCA_963576725.1. Classification (NCBI taxonomy): domain Eukaryota; kingdom Metazoa; phylum Mollusca; class Bivalvia; order Cardiida; family Solecurtidae; genus Azorinus; species Azorinus chamasolen. The sequence goes on along the minus strand of OY755235.1, from coordinate 25,736,841 downwards.
GCATAAAATTTTGCTCCTATGGAGCAAAATTTTATGCTCTATTTATCACATTTTTTTCAAGAAGTGACTTTAACAGAGGCGTAGAAAGGCGTATTTGTGGAGGAAAGCGTTAATTTCTACACCAAACCCTATGTTAGAATAATTTCCTCAAGAGGTTATAAGTAGTTGTCAAAACAGTGTTTGGAGTATGAAGGATGATTTCTGTATTTCATTACGCAGTTTTTCATATTGCACTGTTAACACGTGAACCCTTTACTTCAAGAATATTCATGTCAAAAATAATGACACCACGAATGTTAACCCTTTCCTCCATCAATACTCCTTTCTACACCTCTTTAAAAGTCACTTTTTGAAACCATTGATAAATAGAGCATTTGCTCCATAGGAGCAAATGCTCTATTTATCACAATGGTTTCAAAACAACACAATTTTAAAATTCTCCTTTTCTATAGTTAATGCTCATTTTCAGTAAAATATCTTTTTCCCACAATACATTTTTTTTCACTAAACAAAATTACTTCAAATCTTGAGACTATACCATCAATATTCTTCAAATGTTCAGCATGTGGTATATGTATTGTTCTTTTATTTACTGATTAATTGTTATTTTAAATGCTCTGTTTGTCGGAAAATAGCTATAAAGCTACTGTTATTGCAGCCAGTTCTACATAACCGACTCTAAATAAAGCTTCTTGTATCTTGTAGATTTATTCAAAGAGGTTGGGTTTAAAAATAGCCTATGGAGGAATGGGTTAATTAATTGAAAAGAGAAGAGACCCTGATCAGACCTTTGGCTTTGTTTGCTTGTGGAATAATTTTAGTTTCTGAAACAGCAAAACATACTCTTGTTGACTGGTTATAACAAGAGCTGTCCGCAGACAGCGCGCTCCACTTTATGTAGTATCTTTATCTTTTTGATAAATAGTAAATGTTTTGTCCCATATTCTTTTAGAATAGTTAAGATTTTCAAACCTGCAAGCATCAGTTGCTCATTTGTATTGCTTTTGCAGACCAACAAATAAAATTAATGTGCTTATTCAAATACTAAAGTCACTATTTCTACACTAGACCCTACATGTATATTGTGATCACTCTTTAGAGTTGTCTTGAAGAGACAACATAGGGTTGATGGAGAAATAAAGGCAATATTCTTGAAAATATTTCAATTTCTTGAAAATATTTCAATTTACACAACTTATCTGGACATTTGCTAATTGTATATTTGAAATTACACTCATATCTATTGGATCATTAATATCTGAAACAACTTGGATATCCAAAGGAAACCATCATTGTAAATACCGGTATTTAAGAAAATGCAGAATCCCTTAGAATATTTCAGTTCTGATCCGTGCTGTAACCTATATACATGTATAAGCATGTATTTCCTTGCAACATCTGTTAGAACTCAGATGTATCCAGCCAGCTAATTTCTAGATAGAAATGATAAATTCCCTAACAGGACCAAGCATAAAAGACTGGCATAGTTGGTTCATATCTCACCATAGCCCATCTATTATACAATGTAGACTGCCCAGCACACGTTACTCATCCAGCTCATTGTTGGCCAAGCTTATATTAACCTTTTCTTCCATTAATTTAAAATACTGTACGCCTTTCTACGCCTCTGTTATAGTCACTTCTTGAAATCTTTGTGATAAATAGAGCATTTGCTCCATAGGAGCAAATGATCTATTTATCACAATGGTTTCAAAACTACAAAATTCTAAAAAATTCCTTTTCTCTAGTTAATGCTCCTTTTTGGTAGATTCATTCAAAGAGGTTGGATCTAAAAATAGCTGAGGGAATGGGTTAATAATATTATTATAGATCAAAAGCACAGCAAACATTGCTCAGCCACCTTCTGGATGATCCAGCTAACAAAGACCACACTTCACATATTGTGTACTCATTAAAATGTTCATGGATCAGCAATCACTGATCATCTTACATTGTTCACGATCTCAAACAGATGGCTCAGCCAGAATATGTTGTCTAACCATCGGATCCATATGTGTGATACATGTAAATACTGGCAGTATGTGAATTCTACCATGTTAAGAAGTGATTTACTGATCTACCTGTCTGATAGAAGAATCAACCATTTTGAAATTTTACCAAGCATTTTTATTGAGCGACTTATATTTTGGCCCCTTAGGGAGAATATCCGGTCACACAACTTACTGGAATCAAATTGTAGCGAAACCGGAATCAACCTGATTAAGCTATTATATGTATTATTTTAGATGATTTTATAGTTGTTTGATTATTTATCTTGTATAAATATGTGATAATGCACAGCTACTTTGTACATTTATTGCTTAACTTTGTCAGACATTTTATGTATTGTTCCCATGCTCTTATCAGAATCGACATTGGAAACTGTTCATGTGGATCCAATTCATATAAATAAACCAACCCTGTGTTAATTTGAATATCATATCCCAAGAAAATATGAATACACTTTCACTGCAACCAGAAATGACATTGAATTTTAAATGAATGGAAGCGTACTGAGTTCTTATCGTAACTGGAATCAACATTTATAGACTATGCACCTGATTCATCTTCTTTATAACTATGTTGATGAAAAATCCAAACAAGAGGGCCATGATGACTCTGAAATCGCTCTCCAGACAATCAGAGGAGAAGATTTTCAAAGTTTTAACTATCTGTTTCTATAAAAAAAACCCAAATAAGGCCACCCCTGGGGTGTGGCCTCATTTGACCACAGGGGAATAATTCATAGAAGACTTCAAGAAATCAAATTTGATGATGCTATGTGCCAAATATGAAAGCTGGGAATCTTCCGGTTTAAGAGGAGAAGATTTTCAAAGCTTCACCAATATGTTTTTATATCAAAACAAGGCACCCCTGAGGCATGGTCAATTTTGACCCCAGGGGCATAAATTCTATAACTTTTGTAGAAGACCTGAAGTTGATGCAATGTGCCAAATATGAAATCTGAGAAGCTCCAAGTTTCCAACTGGCCATCAAGTCAAAAAGTATCAATATGAGGTAAAGTATTCAAAATAAATCAATGTACATGTAGATACATGTATCAATATCCAGAAAACTGGTTATTATTAGCATAGCATGTCAATGAATGTTTATAAAAAAATATATGGTACTATTATATAATGCTATATTCAATAGAATACTGGAGTCATTTAAATTCTTCATTTGGGAAGAAATTGATGAGTTCGCTTCTTTTTCATACGTTTTCTTTGTTTCTGCTTGACCCCTTCTATTTATTCTTTTGTTGTCAATACCACCGCCATCATTTGATGCAAAACTGAAGTTTAAAAGTGACATTTCTTTCGATAGACGAATTTTACTTACAATAAAGCTATTATACATTGTCATTGTAATCAAACGTAAATGAGTCTAAAGGTCATAATTTTTAGGCCCTTGTTTTATCTATTCAGGAGATTGATTCAATAACAGCATTTCACTTATTAACTCATTTTTGTTTTCCAAATGTTGCAATTGAATTTTAAGTGAAATGTGCAAATCAATACCTTGTACCTACGCCTTTTTTTGTGACAACTTCCTGCCAAACAACGGTATTCCCTGTTTGAAAAATAGAAATTCCCAGGCTGGTATCCATACATCGGTCACTACGTGGTGTTGTTAGGGGCCCTGATTTTAGAGGGGGGAAACTATCGCTAAGAGCAGTCTGTATCTTCGTGCATGCAAACTATGTATAAACACAATTATAAATGAACCGTGACCTATTTGTAAGTGCTTTTTTCTTCTACTTTCTCTTTCGATCGGTTTCACGACCGGACTGGGATTTGTACAACCAGATGGGCTACTGGCTTGGAATTTTTGCAAGACCGACCAGACATTGAACCTGTGAATGTCTGTGACATGAATATCAATTACCGTAGATTAATTCTAATAATACATGTAGTACATAGGGACAGGAATTTTTGGACATGAAAGAAACTGTATTATTACATTGTAAATCATATCTATATTATATCATTAGCAAACAGAGAAGATCCTCATCAGATAGCTCCTATACGAGCCATAAATCTGGGTCTACTCTGTTTGCGAATGCTAGAAAAGTGTATTCATGGAGTACTGGCTAAAGGGTTAAAAGTGATGAAAAGTAATACTCAATATGTTCCAGTGTCTATTCTGGGGAGGGTATGGGTGTTTGGGGAATGGTCGTTTCGTCGACCTTCCCGTTCGTCGACCTTATTTTATATAGTCGTTTCGTCAACCTTATTATTACATAGGGATTATGTTTTCACACCTACGCCGCGGCTATGTATTTGATGTTAACTTTTCAAATAGGCATGTGTCGGCAATTATCACAATGAAATTTCAATTAGGTTCTACACAGTGAACCGACAAGTATCAGCAAGTAGCTTGAAATATTGATAAAACACTGATACTGTTGAAGAAATATTTAAATAAACAGCATACTTAAATTTTATCTAATATTACGTCAACTACTTTTGAATACAAATCTAAATTCATGAATTGCACATTTAAATTTTATGAAATATAACGTTATCATGATCTAAACTATCACATCAGCAGTTTGCGATAATTATAAATTGCCAGCACACACCTACTATTGGATAGGCTAACATCAAATACACAACTTATGTACATCGATAAAACACTTATTCATAAATATATACACATAGAATCTACCACTTTTTATCAAATATAACGTGGTCTTGATCTGGGTCTGAACTATGATTTGGCAGTTTTCGATAATTGATGATACGCGCCTATTTGAAAAGCTAACATCAAATACATAGCCGCAGCATAGCTGTGAAAGCATAATCCCTATATGTAATAATAAGGTCGCCGAAACGACTTTTGCTCTACTATATAAAATAAGGTCGACGAACAGGAAGGTCGACGAAATGATCATAAATCGGGCGTTTCACCCACTTTTTTTAAAATCCCCCATATTTTTCATGGAAGCAAACCTGTCAAGACACACAACCCATTATTTTGGTGAATCGACATGACGTCAATTGCAAACGGTGATCACTTCCGTGTAGTTACTCAAACTCCTCACAGTAATCTCCCTTGTCACTTACTGTGAACTTCAGCGTAGCGATTAGGGGAGATCACTGCGTTGGAGGTTGATAATTACTAAGTACCGATGGAGGAGAATTCTTAAAAGTCGCCTGTTAAAAAGAATCAGAAAACCCGCAAACTAGCGAGTGCAGCGTTAAGGAAACTTTGCATAAATACGAGCCACCCAAAGAACTGCTAGAATCGAAAAAGGTTACATGGGAAGCGTGGGAATACAATAAGCAACACCAGCGACTGTTTAAAGCAATTGTATCCCCATGATGCCTGTTTACCCTGTGATATTAAGGGTCTCTGAAAATAACCCTTTACAAAATGAATATTCAGAATGGAGGACCCCAAATATTGTTTTAATTAACTGAAATTTAGCTTAACACAGAAAACAATGAATCTAACTAGGGTATGATTATTTTCAATGAAAACAGAGTAGACCCTGATCAGACAGCTCAAACAAAAGCTGTCTGATCTGGGACTACCCTGTTTGCCAAGGTATCAAAAGTCGTCAGTGTGTGGGAAGTGATCAAAATAAAATAAAGCTTTGTCAGTTATATCAGTGTTTTATGCATCTCATTTTATTATTTTCTTAATAATAAAAGATAGGAAAGTCAGTGCTGGATTATATACCGTAAAATCCGTAATTGAGGCCCATCCTCTAATAGAGGCCCACCCCCCTTTTTTTGAAAAAAAAAAAAGTCAAACAAAATTTGAGTTCAAATTGAACTTACCAGTCGCTGAATCCAGTAGAATAATCCATAAATAATAGTCCTAATTCCAAAAACGAACAGTGTAAACAATGAACACAAACTCTTGTCAAATTAACGTATTTACACTTTACAGTCTGTAACATCGTGGCTAATGACCAGGGCTGTCATAGTCCGACACCTGGTCATCAGTTTCACTATTGGCATCTGACTCGGACATTTCTGTTACATTTGAAAGCACTTGCTCGGCTATTTCTACATCGTCCGGCCCGAATCCCTCAAACTCTGTATCGGTGTTTGAATCCTCGTCCGACACGTGACCGAAGAGATGGTCTTGTGACCCATCCATGGCTGTCGATATTCCGCATTTCAAGAATGATTTTCGTATAATGGCAGGTGTGATAGAATCCCATGCAGTTTTGATCCACTGCAAAATCAAAGGCTTCGGTGGTGCCTTTCGATTTCCCTTTGGCGTTTTATCAACCGGGCCAGAGAACAGCCATTCGTCATAGAGTTCAGCAAATTTTACTTTAAATGGTTTGTTCCAGCTGACGTCTGCTGGTTGCAACCTCGAAGTGCAGCCACCAGGTATCACACACATGTCCGTGTTACAATTGCGGCGCAGGTAAGCCTTCACTTTGTCCGTCAAATGGGCCCGAAAAGCGTCCCACACAAGTAAACGACGCCGGACATTGTTTTTCCCCCACAACTTTTGTAGCCAAAATAGAATGGTCACTTCATTGGCCCAGGACTTTTGGCCACTTCCACACATGTACACAAGTATTCCGCATGGAATATCATCTTTTGGCAAGGGTCTTACGCCAGGAAGATGAACAAGAGGAGAAAGTTTCGTACCATCCGCGTAAGCACCAAGGGTTACTGTAAACTTTACCTTTTCGCGACCTGTAGATGTCATAGAAATTGAATTTTTTCCTTTGTAGTCATACGTCGACTTTCCTGGCATTTCTAAGTAGACTGGTGTTTCGTCCATGTTACCAATTTCTGACAACTCATACTCGCGTAATTGACGCATTTGAATGACGAAACGAAGAAATCTATCCACCAAACCATTTGTAATTTCTACAGTTTTCTGTGCGATGTGTGTAGTGCGACGAAAACTTATGTTGTGTCGCTTTTTGAAGCTGACGAACCATCCACATGAAGCTTTGAATGATTGTGATCCATTCTCCTTATGAAGCCTCAAAGCTTCATTCTTCAACGCTTTACCAGTAACTCGCACCCCCTTCTCGCGCCGCTCCTCAAACCAAAGGATAAGTTTGCGATCTATGTCCTCATACCGGACTTTCCGCCCAGCACCCGGGGCTCGTTTCCGTGACTTGGTCCACAACTGCAGCTCATTCTTGGACTTGCACCACTCCCTCACCCGTTTCCTATCCACTCCAAACACTTGACTTGCTTTACGCTTATTGTGTTGCTCGGCAAAATCTACAACTTTCAGTTTAAAGCTAACGCTGTAAAATCTCCGAGTTTGTTTTTCTGCCATTGCGAACAGAGACTAAGAGTTGATGTGCCGAACATGTGGCAGACTTTTAACACGACGTAGGAAATTTGGTTAATTATTCATCGAGCGATTTTGACTCATTTTTTATTGGCTAATAAGAGACGCTCACGAGGCACCACTTTATCGATCGATAATACCATTTAAGGGCATGATAGTAGGTAGACGTGTGATGCTGACTCTGAGTACACATTAGGTCACACAGTACGGACGGGGAGGTTAACTGCACTCGTTTTTGCAGAGGTAAGGTGAGGTAAGGTGAGGAAAAAAATGAAACAAATTATCGCCCCCTTTTCGGAAATTGCTTCGCCCACGGGGGCCTCTATTACAGATTTTACGGTAATTCCCCCCTCTGAAGCCTCCAAAAAGCTGTCTGGAAGAGGCTTTTCATGTCTTTAAAATGGCAATATCTCAGGAGCTTGCTGGGGCCAAAGGCTTTGCCCTGGACCCACCGGGAACCCTAGCGGCCCCCAGCTTTTCTAGTCTCACTCTTAACATGTTCTGACCCTTGACAGCTATGTGGAAGGGGGACATTTTCTATATACAGTAGATGAGGAAGGTGAATTCGCTTAGTTGGTGAGATATCAGAATGTTAGTCAAACTGGGGTGCAAATTTTAGTGATCACACTCTGAACTGCATATGAGACGGAACACATCAAGGTTCTCCAGACATTGGAGGGAAATACATGTACTACACAACAACAACTGCCCCCATCCCCCCACCCCACCCCAACATTTTCAAACATAGAATAGATACTGATTAACTTACAAATGTACCCAGGGCTGCTTATATCTTCAAAAAACTTATTCTTTGTTTCATATTTTTTCTTTTCCTCTTATTTATACCGTGAACAATGCTTTTAACAAACATGTCACTTCAAACGGCTCAAGTCATCATTAGACCACGTCACAACTGCCTGTGACCAACTGATTCATTCATCCTACTCAATGGACCACTACACAGAATACACAACTACAATGGTATATACTTACGGACAGTCTGTCGTTAATTCTTCCTTCGTTCTAATCTGTACCGGTGCGAATTGTTCAACTTTGTCATCATAATTACAGAAGCACTTTGTTATTTTTTCGTCGAGGGTGTTCACAAGATCTTGTAGTGAACCGGAGAAAGTCTCTCCGACACCAAAGTTTTCAGCGGAAGATGAGTCAGATTTATCACTTGTATCCTTTTCACAGTCTTCAGATTTACTTGTTTCTCCGTTCGCTGCTGTCTGGAAGTCATTAAAGTCATTCCATTCTTCTGTTTCAAAGCTTGCGAGCGGAGCCTGAAATTGCAGTTCCGCCATGTTTTCACAGCCTCGCATTGTAATGACCTTGACCTTGTTAATAAATATATTGAGTCACAGGCGCCTGAGTCAGTCAGCGTCTTATCGGCAATATTTCGAGGGCTTTTTTTTACCGAAGACTTAATTTGAATAGCTGCTTCGTTGTTTAATTCCTCCTGAAACTGACTAAAAGAAATATTTGTGCATTATTATGTGCTAATAAAATAACTGCTTAATCTCATCGATCGATTTTAAAAACGTTATTATCGGGACATTTCTAGCTAGTTTTTCTACATAACGGACATCATACTACTACTACTACTACTACTAGTCTACTACTACTATTAATACTTCTAGTCGTCTACTACTACTACTACTACTACTACTCAGGGCCGTACCCAGAAATTTTTGTCTGGGGGGGCCGAGTTGGGGAGGGTACGGGAGGGGTGTCCCCTCCCGGTAGCCGAATTTTTTTTGGTATGCCGCATTGAATGGTGCAATTTCCTGCTATCTGGATCACTCTATCAATATATAATTTTATGTTATAATATAGGAAATCGGCTCCTTTTACACCTGGGTTTAGGTGCAGAGACTTAATACATGATGAATGATCACCAATGTTTCAATGTATGGACTTCGTACAAATCACTCTAACACAAAAGTTGTGATCAAGGCTAAAGTTTTTTGCCATTGACAGACAGACAGACGGATATGTGATCATGCCTTTTTTCCATTGGCAGGCGTGATCTTGGTTAAAGGTTTTTGCCATTGACAGACAGACAGACGGACATGTGATCATGCCTTTTTTCCATTGGCAGACGTGATCTTGGTTAAAGTTTTTTGCCATTGACAGACTGACTAAAGACTTTTGCCATTGACAGACAGGCAGACAGACATATGATTAAAGTTTTGCCTTTGATAAACAGACAGACATTTGATCATGATTTAAAAGAAAATGACCATTCTTTTATTCATTGATCATAATGAAAATCCTTTTGAATTTTCAAAATTAATTGATTTTATGCAATATGGCTAAAAACTATTATTTTCAAGATTGGGTAAAGAAAAAAAAAGATTTTCTGTAAGTATAAATAACTGAAATGTAAATACATAGATTATTTTGGGGTTTTTTCTGAACATTACCAAATTATATAAAAAAGCAAAATATCCAAGTAAATATACACTCAACTAACCATAGCATCACACTAGTTCTTTCTTCTAAATGTGAAAACAACCCTGATCAAAACTACAAACATTAAATGTAACAGTTTAACACGAGGACCATGATGGCCCTTAATCGCTCACCTGGTTATAACAGAAATATGTATACATGTACAATGAAAAAGATATTCCATTTTTATCTTATTTTACAATAAAAGTTTCAGGGTTTTTTATTTGGCTATATTCCCAATGGCAAAAGGTGTGTTTTTCACCTATTTTTTAGGACAATCTCAATTTACAAAAATTAATTCATACTTTTTTATCATTCGGAATGTTCGGAGTTATTCTTTCATTACTAGTTATTGATCAATACAGTAAAACGTTTATCGGTCGAAGTGCATACTGCTTAGCGTCTTGATATGTCACCCCCGTCCCCTCGTTTTGCGACATTGTCTCCACGCTTGAGTAATTTACATGCCACATGTAGTATTTGTGGACAACGTAGCAATTTGCATTTTGTCACGACTGGTTCCTGAACAATTTATTTGCTAAACTGAAGTATAGCGAAAACCGGAACCAACTCGTGATTGCGTAATTCGGGTGTTCTCCGCTGAGGATTACCCTGATTGGTCCATACCAAAATAGTCCAAGCGTGTATCACAGCATGACAGCATGATAAAGGTGGTCTGTCTATGTGTAGAGAACTAACAGATAATCTCCCATAGGGAGGAAAATATCGGTCACTAAAAAAATTGCCATGGTAAAATTTCAAAACGGTAGGGAAATCTAAAAAGGGCCCATTAATAAAAATGGTATCTTGGCAGCCAGCTGGGGGGGCCCGGGCCCCCGAGCCCCCCACCTGGGTA